>JAQJVK010000017.1:11511468-11764897 GCA_035578135.1 Flexamia atlantica | reverse complement strand
ATTTCCGTTCTGTCTCACGAACTTCCGTTTCCCAATCAATGTCATTGCTTTTAGTGCACAATAACGTAGCTCACATTGAAATAGTTATTTGTGTGTTGAGGGAGTAAGATACAAACACCACTTATAATAGTGTATAATAGTAATAAAATAATACTTTCTCCGGTCTGAGTAATTAAATTTAAAGATAGAATATTATTTGTTTTTTGATTACGTTTTAACAATTTTGATATCGGAATATATATTTTATTTGTTATCAAACTGCCCGAAAAGTGTTATTATACCGTTGAAGATGCATGATGACGCCCAGTCGTTTGACCTTTGGCCTTACTGGAGGTTCCAGGTATGACCTTTGACCTCCTGACCTCCTGACCTCCCCTTCCCTCACTGGCAATTCCAGCTGACTGGAGAGAACGAGTTGACGAGCTGCTTGTTATATTTATCAAAAACGTCATCTAAGAAACTAGATTTTGCCGGTAAAACGCTTAATGTCGTAATCCCTGAGACCTTGGACATCCTACATCACTCATCGATGATCTCCTGCATCCCCCCACCACGTCTCCTGCATTTCCTGCATCTCTTGCATCTCCTGCATCATCTGCATCTCCTGCATTTCCTGCATCTCTTGCATCTCCTGCATCATCTGCATCTCCTGCATTTCCTGCATCTCTTGCATCTCCTGCATCTTCTGCAACTCCTGCATTTCCTGCATCTCTTGCATCTCTGTTTCTTGTATTATAGGTGTGAATGTTTTCCATTCTGGTTTGGTTTGATTTCACTGCATGGAGGATAGTTTCCAGGATGTAAAGTGAAACTACAGTTAGTATCTTGAGGTTATTGAATGCCTCTCTGCAGGTATCCCTAAGTCCAAGTCCACTTAGTGTCCTTATTGCTCTGTTTTGAGTAATAAGCACTTTTTGAAGGTTGGAGCTATTTGTACCTCCCCAGGCCACAAGTCCATATCTAAGATGTGTCTCAAATAGAGTATGGTAGGCGGTAAAAGCTGTTTTTTGATCACTAATCTGTTTTATCCTTCTGATTAAAAAGAGGCTTGAGTTAAGTTTTTACAAATTTCATTTATATGTGGAGTCCAAGTGATGTTGCTGTCCAATAGTAAACCAAGGTATTTGGAGGTATCAACTGCAGTGATGTTCGGAAGCCCTTGCAGTTGGTTTAGATTAGCTGTATGTAGAAGCTGAAAAGTCTTATTTTTATTTAGGACCAAATCATTCTGATTGCAATATTGCTTTGCTATGTTGTATGCCATAAAAACATTTATTTCCAGTTGTTCAATATTCTTGTTTGAGATTATTAGTGCAGTGTCATCCGCATACACGATTGTCTCGCAGAGGCCCTCCATGTAATTTGGGAAGTCATTTGCCGAGAGTATCTAAAGGACAGGTCCCAAGACTGATCCCTGTCGTACTCCTCTGGTTATTGGAAGGATTTCTGACTTTATTTTATGTATAACATTGTTCTCCTCATAAATAATCTCCACCATTTGTTTCCTGTTGCTGATGTAGCTGTTAAACCATTCTGCTTCTTTCCCAATGATACCAAGGGCTTTTAGTTTCCTAATAATCAGCTTGTGATCTGCACAGTCAAAAGCCTTGCTGAAGTCCAAAAAGATAGTGGAGGCAATATGTCCTTCTTCTAATTGGTCTATTAGGCTTTCTGTAAGTTGGATGTAAAAACTCTCATATCTTGAGATCCAATCAAGATACTAAAAAGCGGATTGCTGAATTGTGGTCAGTGAAAACATCTAGTTTGAAATGATGGGTTGCACCGTTCCACCACCAGTTTAGAGTTTTCACCACTTTTATACTTGAAAACTTTACTTTGGGCCCCAATATGGCGGATCCAAGATGGCGGCCGAAATTGAATACCCACTTCAAGTGGAGGATTAATTGTCCAACAACATTTGGGAGTAGGATGGGATTATTTGAAACGGTATAGAAAAAAGTTAGGGGGGCTGTTGTGGGTCACCCGATATAGTGTTACCGACAGTGGGGTGTATTATGTCCGTTCTTCGTTTCGTTTCTTTAATGTCCTATATTAGGAATATGACGATTTCAATGTTGAAACCATAGACAATGTTGATTCCACAACCATATAATATGTGGCCTGATTTTAAACAGTGTGTTTCTGAAGATTGCGAGTCAAACCCTCGAAAACATTATTCCAGCACGGGGATGGAATAATTTGTGATACTCATCGGCAATCATGCGAGAATAGTATTAAAAGTGTTCCCTTCCTATCTTAAATTTGTAAAAAAACAGCCTAGCACCGATTTAGTACTTATTTAGTGACTCGACCTTTTTAAAATTATTTTGAGAATTGGAGATGGATGCTAAATGAAACGCGTTTGCCCTTGCACTGAGAGAAGTGCATAGACTCTTTTGGAGGCGGCAGTTCCAAAATTCGCAGAAAAACGAATCCTGCTTTAGGAAAATCTCCTAAAAGTAATATTTTTGTTAACGCTTATTACATTTTTTCAGGAACATAGCGCTGGCGAGTGGGATGCTTCCCGGGTTCCCAGCGTCTTTTCCGCCCCTGGCGTCCACCAGTCAGTTCTGCGCCCTCTGCTTCTACAAGGACGTAACCCACAGCCACAGCCCTCCCCCCAGCCCCCTGGGCGCCGTCATTGTCGACCGGGCTTCCTCTGCCGGCCACGACGTCGCCGCCGACTGAGCCCTGGACACCGTCAGTATCGACAGGGCTGCCTCTGCCGGCCACGACGTCGCCGCTGACTGAGCCCTGGACACCGTCAGTATCGACAGGGCTGCCTCTGCCGGCCACGACGTCGCCGCTGACTGAGCCCTGGACACCGTCAGTATCGACAGGGCTGCCTCTGCCGGCCACGACGTCGCCGCCGACTGAGCCCTGGACACCGTCAGTATCGACAGGGCTGCCTCTGCCGGCCACGACGTCGCCGCTGACTGAGCCCTGGACACCGTCAGTATCGACAGGGCTGCCTCTGCCGGCCACGACGTCGCCGCTGACTGAGCCCTGGACACCGTCAGTATCGACAGGGCTGCCTCTGCCGGCCACGACGTCGCCGCTGACTGAGCCCTGGACACCGTCAGTATCGACAGGGCTGCCTCTGCCGGCCACGACGTCGCCGCCGACTGAGCCCTGGACACTATCATTATCGACAGGGCTGCCTCTGCCGGCCACGACGTCGCCGCTGACTGAGCCCTGGACACTGTCAGTGTCGACAGGGCTGCCTCTACCGGCCACGACGTCGCCGCCGACTGAGCCCTGGACACCGTCAGTGTCGACAGGGCTGCCTCTGCCGGCCACGACGTCGCCGCCGACTGAACCCTGGACACTGTCAGTGTCGACAGGGCTGCCTCTGCCGGCCACGAAGTCGCCGCCGACTGAGCCCTGGACACCGTCAGTGTCGACAGGGCTGCCTCTGCCGGCCTCGAAGTCGCCGCCGACTGAGCCCTGGACACTGTCAGTGTCGACAGGGCTGCCTCTGCCGGCCACGAAGTCGCCGCCGACTCAGCTCTGGACACTGTCAGTATCGACAGGGCTGCCTCTGCCGGCCACGACGTCGCCGCCGACTGAGCCCTGGACAAGGAACAAGATTGAACCCTACTTAGTATCGATTTATTTATATCAAGCTTTAATTTCGGTTGGAGCCAACTCCCTCAGCTTCCGCTCTATCAGTCGACAAGTAAGCCTTCCCAGTCACACTGAATTTTTAAATTTAATATTTTATATGGTAACTTTTAACGGATGTACATTCTACGCATTATTGCAACGAAAGTTTTATAAAATAAGATACGGTTTAACTTATTCTCTCGTAACTCAGAATTTCACTCCTCGAGGGGCTTAAAGCCTAAAGCTCTCTTGGCCAAAAAACAAAAGCATTTACCAGTTTGAACCTTTGGTCACCCGACCATTTTTGACTCAAACTATGTGCTATAGTCAAACAAAACCATTTGAATAATTTTTAAAACGGCTAAACGGCACATAACTAATTTATATTGATTAACTTTTAAGAGGGAAATCCGGTCCCATGCATATCCCAAAGGAAAAATTGTAATTCCTAATTTCATTCAGCCCCAGCCGATCATCAACAGTTCTCGATTCATCGCTCATTTGAAACAGGGAAATATCTTGCACTTGTAGGAATCAAATGTTTAAATAACTTAATTATTTTATTGACTGTGCTATTACGATTACGTCCCTTACATAAGCTAGATAATTTTGCTCTTTAAAATGAGTTATAATCAATTACTTGCATGATCGGCTTACTATGTATGACATTTTAAAATTTTGAACAATGTCTTCTACGAGAAGCAAGTAGAAACACAAAACCCTTTATGATTGAACAACATTTTTCGCGCATAGAGCAAGTACTATTAATATTTTTGTTGAATTCCATGTATATAACAATTCATGTAATAATGATGTACAAATCTGGTATGTATTGACAATTATCCACACCTGTCATTATTAGGTGGTCCCACAAAGAGTGACCCTGTACTATGTATATATATGTGTGATGTAGATATTTATTAATATATAACATTGAACTATACTCGTCAAGGAACTTAATATTTGTGTTATACAATATCCGATATGTGTATATCATTGTTGTTCAGTGTTTCCAATCATTACCAATATTACTTTTCGCTATATATATATTTAGTTTTCTTACAAACACTGCTACCCTAAAGTAACTCCAAGAATTCCTCCGTAGTGCTGGAAAATAATTTAAATTTAGAGTGATTGGGGAATTTTAATTTAACAGGCTAAAAATTGGTGGAAAAGTCACAAATAAAGCTGGGATATCATCATACTAAAATTCCCAAAAAAAATCCCGCTTGGGCAATATGCCACCATCTTGAAAAAAAATCATTTCCGGTCCGTGTTTCTCTAAACTTGTTATTAATTACCACGAAAACCGTAAGAGGTACTAAAGTGTAAATGGCGTTTTTCGTAAAAAATAAAATTTCCAATAAAATGAGTACAAATATATACTATAAATATTGATAATAACAGTTAATATTATTAATTTACTAAAATGTTGTGATTCTAATACCCCTGCCATAAGGATTACATGTAAAATTTGATGTAAAAAACAATCCCTAGGGGGCGAATCTCTTTGACCTTTATGAATAATAAATTATACCCATAGAATCCTGATCATCAAAATCGGTTCACTATAAAGGCGTGGGTAAACTCACAAAAAAGATATTCCTTATAGAATGTTTACAAATGTTATCATAAGAAATCATTTTTGTATATGATATAGGGAACCGATTTTGATGATTGAGGTGTAAAATAACTTAATTTTTTATCAGGATTTTATGGGTATAGTTTATTATTCATAAAGGTCAAAGGGATTCGCCCCCCTAGGGATTGTTTTTACATCAAATTTTACATGTAATCCTTATGGCAGGGGTATTAGAATTACATCATTTTAGTAAATTAATAAATCAACTGTTATTATCGATATTTATTGTAAGTATTTATACTCATTTTATTGGAAATGTTATTTTCTACAAAAAATACCATTTACACTTTTCTTGAATCTCTTATGGTTTTAGTAATAATTAAAAAATGTTTAGAGAAACATATGTTTTTTTAAGATGGCGGCATGTTGCCCAAGTGGGATTTTTTGGAAATTTTAGTATAATGATCCCAGCTTTATGTGCGACCTTTTCACCAATGCTCAGCCTGTTAAATTAAAATTCCAGAATCCGTCACAATTTTCCTGTTCTACCGTTTAACTTTAAATCCAGCCACTTTAAATGGATCCACGAATTAAATTATAATCACGATAACGCAATTAATATACTTTACCTGATGTTTTAGAATAGTGACAGTTGTTCTTTTTTATATTCCCTTGTACCAAAAACATATACTAGTAAAAGCATATTAAAATAATGTGTTCACCTATAAATACTCGAGGAAATGCAAAACTCCACGTCCATAATTCCTTCTTTAATAACATTCAGCTCTATATGGCACTGTAGCACTGTAGCCTTTGGGTTCAGTTACATTTCTACTAACAATTCTCACTAACAATGTTTACCCCAGGACCTCCGGAGTTAACGTCAAGGCCATGGTTTTCATCTACATACCCGGGTGGTTGAAAAGTAACTAGGTATAAGTAAACTGCTATAAATCCGCTAATATTGCGGATATAATGTTGGCAATAGTGCCATTTTGTAGAGTTTTTATTAAATTTTTATACTACCTACTTGAAGGAGTTAATTGTTGGCTGTTGTAAACAGCTGAGGCATAAAAAACAAAATGGCTCACCGCTTGTCAGACTTCGAATGTCTTTCTTCAAAAAAGCGTGGACGTATTCCTGGCCGCTTGAGGAAGTTAGTGGCTAACACAGGTGCTTACGTTGAGATTTAACACGATCTTGTGTTTTTGTAAAGCCAATGTATATAATTAGTTAATAAATCAGTTTTATTATTGAAACTTTTACAAAAGTTTTTTATTGCCTTTTATTGTTTTTTTATTTTTATTTTTTTTACTTTACAACCACCCTGTATACTACTTTGACATCCAAGGCAAAAGTATGTGTATTTTGAATGATGACAAAACCAAAATCTCGATTTCCAGGGAACAATCAAGGTTTATATGCATCTTCTTTTGTTAGATTTCTTGAAACTTGAACAGTCTCATAAAAAATGTGTTAGGTTTCAGACGAGTGTAATGAAATTATATCTAAACAATAATTTATTCCTGCGAAGTTTAAAATAAATATTTTCCCCTGAATTTCGTTGACCTCCATCACTTTGGTCAGAGATAATTTAGAGATATTCATAGTCAAATTAAGTACTTCATATTCGTCTAGTTATTCACTAGATTAAAAATTTCTACTACTTTTAATGCAAAAAATTACTTTCTTTCAAAGCATCAAGGTGTATCACACACCAGAGCTTGGCACCCATATCATTGACTTCGGAGATGCAAGTAGCCGGAAGTGGCGAATACGTAAGGCCCCGTTTATGCACGTGATTCGAGTCGCGCGTTTCGGATCCGCGTGATTTTAAAAAGGAGCGATTTGCAAAAATGTCAAGCGATTTGGAGTCGCGCGATTTTCAGGATTGCCAATATACACTTCCACCTACCAACAGCGAGCATGTGCTCGCTGCCTACTAACCATTCGGGCTCATGGATCCCTGCCTGTTAGTTGTATGAGATACCCGATGGTTGTACGTCCACCCTATCACCTTCTGCCTTCATGACTTCTTATCAAGAATTTATTACGATAACATTGTTTACTATAGGCTATGAGGATGTGTGTGTCAACGTACGGATGCGTGAGGATAGTGAGTCGGTGGCGCAGTTGTAGCGCACTCGGCCTCAGAACTGTAGCCCCAAAGCGTCACAGGTTCGAGACTCGAGATTGTCGCATACTTTTAGCAGTAAGGCCTACTGTCCACCCTTGTACTGTACCGGCTCACTCCTTGCCTTTTCTTGATAACGTCCACCCTCTTTAAAAAAACATCCTATGACCTCGTTGCGCATTTTCAAAGTGCGGTTATGTTGGAACTAGAACTGATGCAATGGTTTGCGTCATTACCTTTTTTGAACTATTGAATTAAATTTTAATTGATTCTCGATACGGTAATGAATATTTTTTTATAGCCAGTTACTAATTTTGACAATCTAAATACTAATTTTAATTACCTAATCGTTAGTGTTTTAATTAATGATTTATTTCTTACCTTTGAATTTTTAATGTGTGGGACTCAAATTAAAACCAACCGAGAAGAATAAAACAGGTGTTTGCACTGTTCGCCCAAACCAGGAAAACGCACGTCACGAGTCGCTTGCATAAACGGTCCCATTTAAATCAATGGCAATTAGCCAACAGGTCGCGCCGAGCGTAGTGGAAATCGCGCGGATCTCTAGGCGAACGCGACTTGAAATAGAAATCGCGCGATTCCGAAAATCGCGCAATTTGAAATCATTAGCTTAAACGATACCTTTTGAGTCAATGCTTCTTGAAATCGCGCGAATCTAAATCGTACAACACGAAAAGCTTGCATAAACGGGGCCTAAATCAGCTGATTTCACATTTTTACAACACAATATCGAAGATCTAACTGCTATGATGTGCTGCGCCACGCCTAAAGCCATTCTGATGTATGACCAATGAATTGGTATTCCCTGAGGCCGTCGTATAAGTTACGCTTACACTGTAACTAGGTACTTGGTTCATATTACATCCTTGTAAATAGCTTCTATTTGTACACAGATATATATATATATATATATATATATATATATATATATATATATATATATATATATATATATATATATATATATACCGGGTGTCTCACCTAAAGTGAACCAATAGCTAACTTTTTTATTATAAATCTGACAAAGAACTTCTTATGGGGCACTTCCCTTAATTTTTAACGCTGCTTTTTGGAGTCACTTCGAAAGTTAAAAATATGGCCGCCATTTTCCAATATGGCGGACAACTTTGATTTTTCTTATGGAACACCCTATATTTTAGGGTGTTTTTAGATTCTACGCTTAATTTTAGGAACTTTTTATTCTTTATACTTTTTTCCTAAACCCAATGGTTAAGGAGGTATGAACAGTTAAAGTTAGATTTTATCGCCATTTAAAATGCATTGTGAAATTGTTGGTAGTCTGAATATCGAAAACGGTTGGGTTTGATAAAAGATACCAAAGAATAAAAGTGCCTAAAAATGTTATTTTAGTTGAGGTTTAATCATAAAATAATTTTTAGTCGAGATTTAATCATGGAAATGTGTTATTTTGAATATGATTTTACTCCATAAGGAATACATGAGATGGCACAGCTAAATGGACACAATGCATTTTAAATGGGGAATAATCAAACTTTAACTGCTCATATCTGCTGAACCATTGGGTTTAGGAAAAAATTATAAAGAATATAAAGTTCCTAAAATTAAGCGTAGAATCTAAAAACGCCCTAAAATATAGGGTGTTCCATAAGAAAAATCAAAGTTGTCCACCATATTGGAAAATGGCGGCCATATTTTAAATTTTCGAAGTGACTCCAAAAAGCAGCGTTAAAAATTAAGGGAAGTGTCCCATAAGAAGTTCTTTGTCAGATTTATAATAAAAAAGTTAGCTATTGGTTCACTTTAGGTGAGACACCCGGTATATACAGATTACTTGAATACTTACTTTTAATGCACCGGTCACTATACTGTAAATAATAACTCAAATGTACTTACCCAATTCTAGTCAATTTAAAGTATTCCTAATAAAGGATTTTTGAAGCTAAGTTTAATACTCGTTTTATTTCTCCATATCAACCTGTACCAACTGTTTTTTTATAATTCTCATTATTAGCTGCAGTTTTCTGAAAAGTTAACTAAAATAAACAGTTTATTACTGAAGAAGCACAACGGTGAGCTTGAAGCAAACAACGTGAACTTCAATTATTAAATAACGTGAGTCTTATTAAATATAATTATCATACCAGTACTCCAATATATTAAACGACGTGAATTGAAAACTTCCATTATAATTAATTAATTGATTAAGTAATTATAAAAATGTTATGGTATTGTAAATATATTTACAATATAATAACGTATAATAACGATTGCCGTCTCCTTTTACCATAGAGAACAACATTTAAAAATTTACTAATGCTGTAATATTAATTATTTAGTAGGTTTTGGAAAAAAAAATAGTTCAAGTAAGAAAATTCAAAACAAGCTATAATGGTCCTGTTCACACTTTACCCCCTCAGGTATTTCCCCTTTTGGTAAATGTGGCATCAACCCTGAATAGTCCAGTCAATCTGTTCCTTAAAAGAGGCGATAAGGGAAAAAATAGGAGAAAGCTGAATTTTTTACCATCGACTACTACCGTACAGACAAGCTTCTAGCCAAAATTCTCCACCCCAACCCCCCTTGCTTCTCCTCCCACAGCCTCCTGCTGTTCTTTCAGTTTAGAAAGTGCGGTATTTTGTAAAAATGGCTATATCTCAGAAATTATTTGAGATGGCTGAATACGGACTGCTCCCCCTTAGCAAGTAATATCAGAGGCATACGGATTGCTCCCCCTGCAAAACCGGTCAGATTTTAAATAACGTCGACATACGGATTACTCCCCCTTGCCTTGTCGGAATACTTGTCAATATTTCTAGTCGGAACTGCATTCTTTCAAAACACTTACCTGTCCCGAATAGTAAGTGAGCTGTGGCATAAATCTGGTGAATAGTCAGGTGACACGAGATTTATACCTAATCTAAGGACAGATCGTTTAATATACTGTATTTAACTAATGTGTTTTAAGAAATTTTAAATAACCTATTTAAAATCTAAAATCAGTCATCAAAAAGTTTTCACTAATTTATCAAAGAAATTCAATACTGATCTCACTATAAAGTTACAGAAACATATAAGTTAAAGTACATTAATAACCCTATAGTTTTCTTTAAATTTCAAAGTCTTGGATTCAATGCAAACGTTCATAATCCAGTCATAATACTTGTGTTTGAAATGCCACTAAATTAAGGCCATGGATTAAGGTGGCATTAGAGAAATAAAACAAGTTTTGCTAAATAAACAGACGAAATTCTAAATTCAATTATTAAAACGTTCCACTGAGTAATCAAATAAATTCAACATTGAATCCATTATAAAACTGCTGATACATGAGTTATAGTATAGGTACATAAATATCTACTTTAGTTTTCGTTGATATTCTAGGTTTTGGGCTCAGTGTAAACATTTGTAATCCAGTTATAATACTCATGTCGGAAATGAAATTTAACTAGAGTAAGGTGATAAGACTTACTAGAAAAATAAAAACAAGTTTTCAAACTATAAATATATTGTTTTAATCTAAATAAAAAAATTTTGCTCTCTATATATGATAGTAATAGAGGTTCCCACATACACTTATGGCAGTTTACTTCCTGTATCGCTTACGTGCTCTTACAAGGAACTCTTTTCGAAAAAAATTTCCGATGAATAATTTTCTTTGGCTTGTCAAAGACAAAGTCAAAAACAACGCTTATGAATGAATCAATCGATTTACTAATAAATCTATTCAACTCTTTACTATTGTGTAAATTTTATATGAATGAACTTTATGTATCCATAGCCTAAGGTATTGAATCCAAATATTATAAGGCATTGGGTCTCTAAAAAACCATCCGAGCCTGTTGAAGTATACTTTGATTTCCTCACAGTTAATATGTCCAATATAACATAGGAAGTAATATATTTAATACATTTTAACGAAGCCATTGGAAAATAGTGATTGTTACAACATCTGAACTGAACTTTCAGTTTAAAAACCTCCTCAAGATAACAAATTTAAAAAATTTTAATAATCTAATTATGAACAACATTTTGCATAAAAGATACAGTAACTATATAATTTGATAGATACTTTACTTTGAAATGGCGACATACCCTGGTAGGTATTTTAAGATAGATACCTGGTAGGTATGAATGACAGATGAGTGAAGGATGATTGTGGTGCGATCTTTTAGTCTTGTTACTGACTAAGACCGACATGTTCTTTAGACAAGACTAGTAATTAATAGCCCACCAGCCAATGACAAATATAGGACTTACATTTTAACGTAGGGTCCGAAACTTAATTTTACCTGGTTTACATGTTATGAACTAATTGGTCTAATTATGAGGACGGTCTTATGAATGTAGTGTTCGATAGTGTGAACATTAATCCCGACTAGGGAACACCGAGTCCACAATAAAAAGTCATAATATCCGTTTATATGAATAAAAATAATCCAATGTCATAAACGAGATGAAAACCAAAATTGACCATTTTGCAGAAAAATTAATGCTCCATTTGGAGGGGGAAGTTCACTATTTTTTATGCACCTTATCTATTGTTTTTCAAAACTGAGCTAATGATTGATTACAAATCATCTGCTTCATTTTCACATGAATCAACATTGCTTTTTAGTCAAAAGAAGTTTTTTCCTTCTGCTTCATGATGTTATACGAGTAAATTCCATAGAACATGGCTTGAAAATTTATTTACTGCCAAACATATTTTTCCTACGTTTTAGGGTCTATCTTGGACAAAAAATACAATACCGCTCAAGCAATTTAAAAAGACAAAATGTTGTCTTACATTTTGAGGTCTTTATTGAACCGCTCTACGACTGAAATAACAGCTGTCATAAAAAATAAGTCCTTTAATTATTTTTAGCCAGTAATTTAATTTATGTTATATTCCTATCAGTTGGATTAAAATTCTACATATCATGCTTTTCATATCTTTTTTTACATGTGCTTCAATCTGTGGAAAATGAATCCAACTAAAACCAATTTCACACAAAGATCACCTGTTCAAGTAAACATGTAATTTCTTTTTATATTATCTAAACAATATCTTTGCATAAGGCTGACAAGGGAACCCTTTTGTGCCTCTGGGGAGGAAACCATTTGAGTTAGGACAAAATGGATGGCACATAAACCTTCTCCGTGACATTTTACATACATACACGAAGTTTCATGGCAAATTTGTATGTAATTTTCAAATAAAACTATTAATATCTTAGTTGAACTGTTTTATCTGTCAAAATATTAAAATATAAAGTAGAATGTAAAATTGTACCACATACCAGCATTTTATATAGAGTACATATCACATTTAAATTATATGAAAAAGTCTAATCCATTAACCATCTGGCACCAAGAAACTAATTTTCATATATAAACAAATAAAATTAAATAGCGGAACGAAACACACCATTAATTTACTGTTTTAAATTTACTTTCCATTTTTGACCTAATTAACATAACATTTTTCAAAATACACATAAAACCTACACATATACGACCGATAACATTTGTTTTGGTACGAACCGCGTGTGGTCAGGCTCGCTGTCATATGCTTAAAATTTCTTCCCCTTTGTTAAATTTCCAAAAGCCAACCTCGAGTCACTCTAGGATCTTTTGTTTGTTATGAAGGCTACATTTCCGCAAGGGAATATACAGGCAACTATCAAAATATATTTTAATTATCTTTCGATTAAGTATTCAGATTTGCTGTAATGAGATATTTAAAATAAAAGAAGATAATTTAATATAAAAAAGCTAGCTGAGACAAAACACATTCTGCATTAACACCCAGTTTTCAATATTAAATGAATTTCTTTTATTAATAATCTCATTTCCAGTTCAAAACGTATTTTGTTCAAGTATATTTTATGCAAAATGTGCTTTGCACATTAGCTCCTAATTTTTAATCACCACATGCTCGACCCCAGGTCACTGATATTATTGATTACACTCTCTCTAACACGCGGTCTTTATCATACTGTTTTGTACTTGTTTGTATGATTTCTAATACTTTGAAAACAATATATTTTCATATTCAGCAATTTAAAAACACAAAAGTAATTACGTCAGATGAACTCTGTACCCTTCTCATATTACTTACTCTGCAAAAACAAGAAAAATTTATTTCTTACTCTGTAATAACGAGATTACCACCCATTTGCGTCAATCGGTAACGTGATTTTCTGGGTATATATACTGTTCAGATTTTCAGTTAAATCAAGTTGTGTTTTTGGTGTTAGCAGCTTCGGAATCTCTAGGTGAGTAGAGTCTTTAGGCTAAGAAGGGAGACTGGGCAAACCTTACAGTGATAACAAAAGTCTCTCTTTATTTTTAAGACTGTCCCGTGCGCGTCACTTATATATATATATATATATATATATATATATATATATATATATATATATATAGAGCACCAAACCAGGTACTGGCCGTAATACCTGAACAGAGGCTAGTCCAGCCGAAAATTCTAAAAGTCAGTCAGAGGGAAATTTTGGATTTGAAAAGCCTGGTCTCTCCCCACTTCGCCAAAATCCGTAGGACGATCAGCAGCTCTCTGGCCCTTGCTACCAGCGATGAGTATTAAATCATTAGTTGTATCACCGATTGATTTAAATTCAATTATTATGTTTTAGTTAGCTTGGTTTAGGGGGGCCGGGGGAAAATACTAGTTGGGGGTTTTATATGTAGTTTTCTGTGGGTTTCGCCTCTCCAGAGGTGAGCGAGCCTTTAAAATATTATCAATGTAGCTTTCAACAGGAAATATTGTTTCTCATATTTCTCTTGCCAACAATTACTTAACTCAATAGTTCATTAAACCTTTATTCACAATCATAGTAATCAGTGATTAGACTGTTATGCTTAAATTCAGATAGTTATTCTCAGTCACTTGCAAGGTAGGCCCTGGTGGCATTGAATAGTTGTACATGGAATTAATTACTAAATTATTGTTCATCAAAGCTGGCTTAGGTGACTATATGGCAATGGGCACGATCGGCCTCAGGGTAAACCTTCCACCTGGTTTCAATTATCCTATTACCTTCACAGTTTTTTAGTAACTATTGCTCTGACCAATCCTTTCCTGACAATACAGGATTACCTTAATGTACCATAGATCCATGTTCCGGCCTTGATCCATGTTTAGCTATTTCCAATCACCTATCATATCACAACAACCAAACAACCAACACAGTTACAAATTGGTAGCAGATATAAAGCCCTTTACCATATTGTGCCTTGAGTAGTTAAATTTAGACAGATTTGTTTTTCATAGCCTAAATTGGTCTTCAACCTGAAAAGGTCCTTGTAAATTCCTGTTTCTTTTACCATGTACAGCTTCAGCCAGCCTGCCACTGATAAATAGACCTAGGCTTATGAGTTCCAATTTGTTGGCATTATTTTTGTTCCAAATGTCTCCTTTGGGTAGAATTTTGTTGAAATTTGCATTTTCCAGCTCTGGGTTAAAATGAATTAGGCAATTGCTTACAGGATTTCAGTAGCCTAGGCTAGCAGGTTTGCCAAATTGGTTAGGCTATTAAGCTATTGTCAATCTTATCTTGGTTCCGCTAGCCTATTCAAAAAAGTCATTAGGCCTACTTTTTCTCAGTATTTTGTAGCTCAAGCTTATCTGGATTTCCTTGGACTGGACATTTTACCTATTTTTAGCTGGAAAAGATCATCGGACCCCTTCCGGCAACCCATCACCAAGCTAGCCTTTTATAAAACAACTTATTAAAGTAAACAAGTCCTATTAGTACCCTTAGCTCCGCTCCGCCACGTTGTTAGGTAGGCTATGTTTGTTCGCTGTTTTTTGGATTGTTCCAGCGCACCCAGGCAAGTTCCAGATCATCGCTCGCTTGTGTACACTAATTAGTAAATTATTAATTCCTTGCAAGTGGAAATTTTAAATAAATGTTTTTATTAAATAAATGATTGCTATTTTTGGGTCCAGTGCAAGGTAAGTCTGTGCATTAAGTTGCACTCGCTGGAACCCAGTTTAATTTTTCATTTAATTTTGCATTTTTTATGTCAGTGCATTAAATGAATTACAAATTACAGTGCTTTTTCAAAATTGTGTATTATTGTGGTTATTCAGTGAATAGTGTAGCCTTAAGTTTTTTTTATTTGTAATATTATTAAAACAGAATTCATATGGAATGTGCCAACTTTCCTTTTACCCTTGGGCTATTTTATTGAATTTTTACTGTGCAACTTGGTCATTTTGTTAGTTTTAAGGCAAGTCTTATGATTATACGTAGCGGAGTTGGTTTTTTGTTCCCGATATAATAATTAGGCTGTTTATTAGGCAGCGCTTGGGGCAGGATTAGGTTATGCCACCAAAAGTATGAACCTAGGCCCTCTAGCCTAATGAAATCTCACACTTAAGTCAAACGGCAGTTTGAAAAATTAAATTTGTCAGTTCAAAAATTGTACTCAATCTCAAACTTGTTTTTTCTTCCCCCGGGTAACCTCAAATCACAATTTGGTTGGTGATTAAATATTTTTTAAAGCTTTTGAATATTTACAAAATTTTCCCCCTGCAGTTTTTTTTGGAAACTAAATTCCGAATAATATCACAACAAGTGACAGAGGTTCAGGTGTTAGGCGACTCATTCGCAAAGCGATTTGACATTTTTAAA
Organism: Flexamia atlantica; assembly: GCA_035578135.1. Taxonomy (NCBI): domain Eukaryota; kingdom Metazoa; phylum Arthropoda; class Insecta; order Hemiptera; family Cicadellidae; genus Flexamia; species Flexamia atlantica. The sequence goes on along the minus strand of JAQJVK010000017.1, from coordinate 11,748,936 downwards.
TCGCCCTGAGCAACTAAATCAATCCTTCGGTCTTCGCTGCAGTTTTGGAGTGGGCATTTCAGGCACAAAGGTTTGCGCAATCAAAAACGCATTAAGGACCAGCATAGTTTTCAATCATGCAAAACCTCTTTTGTCATTTGTAGGCACAAATGATTTTTTTTGCGCAGACGCCAGAGTCAAGATTTAAGAATGAATTTTTGTCTTTGATTCGTCTATTACGTCGAATGAATCCTGGCATTAGGCTAATTTTGCTACCTCTTCCAAATTATCCTAGAGCGGGGTATAAATGTCTAGATAGATTAAATGGGGTGAATTCCTTTTTCAAATATTACAGGGAAAGCATTTGAAAGTGATTCAGTTAACTTCAGACTTCTCCCGTCTAGCTTTTTTTCACAAAAACTATGCAAACTCCCGTAGGCCAGACAGCATACATTTCAACGATTTTGCCGATTGAGCTTTGGTTCCTTTTAGTGAATCAAGCAATAAATTCCTTTTCTTAGTGAATATGCATTCAGGCCTAACCAGTTACAATTTTTTAAAGTTTTTTTACAATTTACTTTATTCAAACCCTAGAGTTACATAAATCACATCTTGCCTCCTCTGGCTTTTGAACCTCGGTGCCCTTGCCTCTCATGAACTGTTGATATAAATTGCGCTGAGAATTTTGTTAAACAAATTCTTATTGTTATTTGTTTATTATTGTTGTTTAATTGTTGTTGTTAGAGTTTTAATATTGTTATTTATTTGGAATTATTTATAATTGTTACTTATTTAAGTTTGAAATTCATTGTTGTTGATGGTGATTTAATATTTTGATTAGGATTTTTGCGGACATTTGCCATCACTGATTAGTAAAAAACAAGTTTCACGACGTTTCGGGATCTGGAATCTGATCCCGTCTTCAGGTGGAAGAAAACCTTGAACATAACAAGATTAGTAACACATGGCTAGGAAAACCTGGACAAACACACAGCTAAAACAGAGAACTGTAAAAGCAGTCACGAAAACAATAAGCTGAAAGAAAAACAATACACAAAATAACAGAGGAATCACAAGTATCAAGAAACACCCGACAGGAGAGAGCACGTCCACACCCAATCAGAGCTGAGCTGAGACTGGTGGGAGGAAAGCAAATGGCGGCGGCACTGAAATGGCGGCGTACACAGCCAACCAAATCACGGCGCGCTACCGGTGGCGAAAACCTGAAACAGAGACATGTGATATGCAAATTCCGTGTGTCTGTTTGTGTGTTTTAGTTAATTTTTAACCTGATTTTGCCCCTTGGCCTTGCTACGGGTTAACATGTTATGAGAATTTTGAACAGAATTGTTAGTAATTACCCTGTTTGCTGACACTTTATTTTCCCTGTCTTTCAATTCTTTGTTTAATATTGGTAGCCATACTGGCCTTATTTCAAGTGAAGATTGACTGATTGGTTGGTCTGCTAGTTTTAAGTATGAAGCTTCAATTAGTTTTCTTTTGAAAAAATGAGGTTCGCGGTGTACTATTTTTGCTTCGTCAAAATTCATCTGGTGATTTTCAGACCAGCAGTGTTGAGCAATTTTTGATTTATCCACTAAGCCCTTCCTCGTGTTATCTTTGTGTTCTTTGATTCTAACATTTAAAGGTCTTTTTGTCTCGCCATAATACGGCCTAGAGCAACTATTGTAGTTTATTCTGTAAACACAGTTTTTTGATCCCTGAGTGCCATTTTTTGGTTTGGTTTTTACGAGACATTGCCTAAGAGTGTTTTGTGTCCTAAACGCGGTTCTAACTTTGAACTTCCTAGCAACTCTTCTAATTTTTTCCGATAATCCCGGCACATAAGGGATTGACATAGGAACGAATTTTTCAGTGTTTTCTGACTCATTCTGTTTAGCCCTACGTGTTTTGCACTGCCTTATTACGGATTGAGGGTATCCATTCTTAGCCAAATCTTGCTCTACTTTTTTGATTTCCTGATTCAATCCATCTTGATTTGAGCAAATGCTCTTTGCTCTGTCAAATAGTGAGTAAGCTACCCCTTCTTTGACAGATTTTTGATGGTTTGATTGAAAATTTAAGTACTGCCCTGTGTGTGTCTTTTTTCTGAAAACAGTTGTCCTAAGCGTGTCCCTATCCTTTTCTACGCACACATCCAAAAATGCTAGTTTGAGATTCCTGTGTTATTTTGTGTATTGTTTTTCTTTCAGCTTATTGTTTTCGTGACTGCTTTTACAGTTCTCTCTTTTAGCTGTGTGTTTGTCCAGGTTTTCCTGGCCATGTGTTACTAATCTTGTTATGTTCTAGGTTTGTTCCACCTGAAGACGGGATCAGATTCCAGATCCCGAAACGTCGTGAAACTTGTTTTTTACTAATCAGTGATGGCAAATGTCCGCAAAAATCCTAATCAAAATCCTTATTTAAGGTTTTTTCTCAACAATATTTTTAGGCTATAAAGGGTTTTCATTGGAACCGTTAGCAATGCCTTCCAAGATTTACCAACCTCGTGGTTTGCCTTTGGGGACTTCATGGGTTTATTTATTAAATGCCCCGGACGCAGTAACTCGATGCCAGATTTTTGGGCTGCAACCTGAAGTAACGCTCTCAGGCAACCGCATAATTTTGCCAGAATTTCTCAATTAGCTTGAGTTAAATGGGGGCACTCAACCTCTCCCGGAAAATAACCGACCTGACATATATCTTGAAAAACGACCCGATGCCGATGGCCACGCCCCAGAGGATGTTCAACTCGTTGACTTCACTGACGCCCAGTCCATTTCTACAACTTCCGCCAAGATCTCATCCGTCTTGTCATTACTGACCTCAGCTCCCTCCATGCAGGCTCCTGTTTCTCTCCCAGTAACGACCACCCCTTTCGTGACTGCAACCACTCCAGCCCACAGTTGCATTAGTCACGTGACAGCTCCTCAGCTTACCAGCATTTCCCCATCCTGGCAAGACGTGGTACAAGCAACAGCGATTGCGGTAGGCCAACAGGTAGCCTCAGCAATGGCTCAGTCCAGGGTCACCCCTGCTCCTTCTTCAAGCACCCCACAAGTTGTTTCTGAATTATTGAAAGCTCTACCTGTAGTATCCGGCGATGACTCAGATCAACCTCTTTCCTTTTTGGTGCAGGTTCAAAAAATCGAGCAATTGAAAGTCACATATTCTGAAAATCTTATCAACAACGTTCTCCCACACACTTCCGGCCAACTTAGGACCTTTTGGACTCAAGCTATTGCAGATCGCACGTCACTCTTTGAATTGATCACAAAGCTGCTAAACTTTTTCGCCCCCCATCAGTTGCGCCATTCGATGATTTCCAACCTCATTTACCGCCCCCAGGGTCGTCAGGAAACCTTGCTGGAATTTGCTGAAAAGCTTCGTGACTATGCCACTCTTCTGTTACCCAGTTTGGGTGATAGGGAACTTCTTGACATAGCTCTGAATGGTCTGAACAGGTAAGCCCGTGCCCATTTGGCTGGTTTGCCAGCTCCCACCTCCCTTCAGGACCTCTTGTCTTTGGCACCGCGTATTGAGGTTGTGCACGACCTTGAGCGTAACGCCAATTCAGCTTACAATCCTAGGACCTTCCTCCAGGAAACAGCCTACCCTCAACAGTCCCCAAGCAATCAGATTCATTCTCCAACTCACAGGCCCAACTTCAATCACAATCGTCAACATAGAGCAAATAATCCGCAGAACTTTAGAAGTTTTTCTGGTCAAAACCAAAACAGGTCCAGTGCTTCCTTCAAACCTTGAGTACCTGATTTTCCTTTTTCACATTTTGGGCTTCTTGACACCAGTCAGCAGCGTTATCCGCTCCCAAGTTCCCACCAGGGCAACAATCACAATCCTGGTTCCAATGGGCAGGGAAACTCCAGAGGAGGGAGGCGCTAGGCGAAACCCCCCTCCAAACAATCAATCCGCCATGTACGCTTCTTTCTTTATGTCTTACATTCCCATTCAGCAGCATTGTCTGCCCCCAAGTTTTCCAAAAGTCATCAACTCCGATTCTGGTTCCCATGACCAGGAAAACCCCTGAGGAGGGAGGTGTTAGGCGGACCCCCCCTCCAAGCCATCAGACCGCCATTTGTGCTTATTCCAAAACTCCGTCAACCACTCCCAAGAGAGCCCCAAGCATTCCCAAGCTCGAACTTTATAAAGTCCCTTTGACTTTTGGGAATGTATTAAACATGTTAGCACTTGTAGACACAGGATCATCTTGTTGTATAATGTCCTTTCCAACCTTTCAGGAGATCAGACGAAATAGTCATGCTATTTCAGCAACTCAGTCAACATCCTTTTCTGCGCTTTCAGCCTCTGGCGATAAGGTTTCTTTCAAATTTCAGGCCTCAGTTCATTTCAAGATCGGTCACCTTTATTGGACCTTTACCTTTCAAATTGCTGAGTAGTTGCCGGTACCCATCATCTTTCCGACTTTTCAACAAAGACCAAGGCATCATCAACATGGCATCTCACACCTTAACATTTCCATTTGGCACTCCAAAAGTTTTCACCTTGCTCTCACAAACTTCTCAGGATGATGCCAAACCCATAGCCATGGGAGAAAATCTTACTTCAGAACAAAAGGATCAAGTCACCCAATTGATCGCTGACTTTCCCGAAACCATCACAAAGAATCTAGGTCGCACCAATATTCTTGAATATAATATCAGAGTAAATTCTTCCAAAATCATCCGTAACAAGCCTTATCAGTATGCACCACTCAAACTAGCACTCATGAGACAGCACATAATTGATCTTCTGAAAAAAGGCGTCATCAGACCATCGAGTTCTCCTTTTGCATCAGCTGCCTTCCTGGTTCCAAAGGAAGGGTGGCAAAACTTGAATGGTGGTAGATTATCGCAATTTGAACCGGATCCTAGAACTTGACGCCACACCAATACCAACAACCAGAGTCAGCTTTCCAACATCTGGGTCAAGCAAGATGGTTCAGACTTCTTGATCTCAATTCTGCTTACAATTAAATCCCTCTTTCAGAACAGTCCAAGCCTTATACATCTTTTGTTGTTCCATGGGCTCAATATGAGTTCAAATATCTTCCATTTGACCTAGCATCAGGCAGTATGGTCTTGACCTCTCTCATAGACAAAATTTTTGGAGATATCGAGTTCAAATATGTTTACAATTTCTTTGATAACCTTTGTGTATACAGCAACGGATCCTTTGATGATCATCTTGTTAAGGTTCGTTCTGTGATTGAGAGACTGCGAGAAGCTGGTCTCACAGTCAACCCTGAAAAGATTACAGTAGCTTCCAATCAAATTCGGTTTCTTGGCCATATTTTCGCAAACCACTCAATATCTATCCATCCTGATCGCATTCAACCAACAGATAATTTCCCCGTTCCCAAGAATATCAAGCAGCTTTCTAGGTTCTTGGGCATGACTCCTTCTACGCTAGATTTATAAAGGATTATGCCATCATTTCTAAACCACTGAATCAACTGAAGCGCAAGGGCGTGGATTTCCTTTTCGGTCCAGAACAATATAAGGCTTTGAAGCTCTCAAGGCTGCCCTTGTATCTTCCCCCATCTTACGGATACCCGATTTCTCAAAAGAGTTTATAGTTCACAAAGACGCATCCGGAACTGGAATTGGAAGTACCCTTTTTCAGGGGCATGATGGTCAACTCTTTCCTGTTTGTTATTCTTCTCGCGTACTCAACAAACATGAATTGAACTATTCCACCTTACAACTCGAGTGTCTTGCTATTTTTTTTGCTCTTCAGAAGTATTTTGCAAGATACTTTCAGTAAAGTATCCTACAAAATATTTATGCTCTTAAATAATTTACCTACGGTTTGATATACATCAATTTAATGCAAAAAATCAGAGCGCTAATTCTCACTAGTCTACATTCCGTATTCGAATACCTTTGGTGGCCACCGAACTTTCCATAGATCAAGTTTACACATTTAGCCTAGTTAACAGCTGAATATTTACATAGCCTACAGAACATTAAACACAATGTGACGGTTTTACAAAGAAAAACAAAAATAGGCCTATGCCACACAGATTGATAGGAATTTTACATTACTGAACTTTAAATATGTTACATAGCCTATAAAACATTTAACACAATGTGGCGGTTTTACCAAAAAAAACAAAGATATGCCTATTCCACATAGCTGGATATGAATCTTACATTTCTGAACTTTAAATATGACATTTGGCTTGAATCGCAAGAAAAACTTAAGTTAATTGAGACACATAATCGGTTGGAAGTCACTTATCGGTCCGTAGCGGAGTTTCCACTATGAAATCAGGCTGTAGTCTCGGGCGACGGGGCCAGTCCGAGTCCAGGCCGTCTTGATGGAGTAGATGGAGTCCCCAGATTTGCTGTCCATGGATAACTCGCGTCGGCTCGTACCACTCTCCCTTGAGGGTTTAATAACAGCAAAATTTGGAAAGGGCAAGGCGAAAGGTTAGGTGATCCGAGGCAGTTGGTCTTCCCGGTAACAGGTTGGCCGCTCCCGTCCCACGCCATCCAAAATTTCCCTGTTTTATAACCTCGCCAAAACATGTAACCTTCATGTCGACCAATTAATTCCATCAATCAGAAGATGACAACTTGGTTTCGGTGTTATAAACGTCCAGATGGATCTAGAATGTTCTGTCGGCATGGGGAAGGAGCCAAAGATATGTGGACTCATACTATATAAAGGTTTGTACTATATAACATGTCGATTTTGCATGAACAGCGGCGGGAGCAGTCCAGGCGCGCACTAAGACTGTTAAACTAATATTTGGTTGATCAGGCCAAATTCTCCCTCTGTAAATCTGCCGGAGAGCAAATTAACTGTTAAAATACTCCCCCACCTTCCAGAAAACTTACCAAATTTTCTTACTGTTCCAAGAGGTAAGGCTTGATATCCGAAACAAGCCAGTTTCCAGCATTTTTCCCTTTTTCGTCAGCTAAGGTATACACATTGTTGGACTTTTTCTCAGTTATGGGGTAAGGACCCACGAAGCGGGGTGTGAGTTTAGCAGAGTGAAAATTGGCTTTATTGGACTGGGTAAAATTCCTTTTTAACACCAGATCACCAGGTTGGAAAGATGTTGGGCGTCTTCGCAGGTTGTAGGTCTTCTCATTCTTCTCGTGAGCTTTCTACAAACGTCTTGCTATATCGGCATGTATTTGCTGAAGGTGGGACATCTTCTTGACATATTCTGTTTCACCTTCTGGACCAGGCTGTAAATCGGCAGGGAGAGTTTGGTTACCACTTCCAGTCACAGCTAATTCTCTACCAAAATTTAAGAATTCTGGTATATAACCCGTACTCTCATGTTTAGCTGTTCGTAGGGCAAAGCCTAGGGCCGGGATATTTTCATCCCACTCCCGGTGGTTATCCTTCATGTAGGCCCTGATCATCGTGAGAATTGTTTTGTTAACCCGCTCAGTCGGGTTCGCCTGTGGATGTCGACTTGGGATAAGTAGCACTTTTACTTTGTACTGGGACATTAACTTTTTCATGGCTGCGCCGGTAAATTCTGATCCATTATCACATTTGAAGTGGGATGGGACACCATAGACCAGAAATACTTGTTCTTCTAAAATACGAGCTACGATACTGGCAGTGGCTGTCCTAATTGGGAATAGCAATGTATATTTTGTGAAATTATCAGTGACGACCAAAAGATATTTGAAACCCTTGGAGGATCGAGGATATGGGCCTAAAAGTTCCGCACTAACAGTGCACCAAGGTTTAGTTCCACAACGACTCATTCCTAACAATCCCGCAGGTTTGGTTTGCTCGTACTTTACTCTTTGACAGATCTGACAGTGTCTCACATACTTGACAACATCTTGATGTAATTTAGGCCAATAGTACCGTTGTTGTATACGACTTAAGGTTTTGTAGATTCCTAGGTGACCAGCTGTTGCTTCGTCATGATTTTCTTTGAATATTTTAAGCGTTGTTCCTTTGGGACGACTAATTTCCAGTCTTCTTGTGAGTTGAAGAAATACAATCTTGATGGAATATGTTTCCACAACGAGTTCTGGTCCACTCTCCACAGAGGATATCTTCGGGGTGTTGGGTCACTAGTTTTAACATCTTATTACACCATTTATCTTCAATTTGGGCCTGAAGCTCTGCTATCTCTACAGTTTGACGTTCCGGCATGGCACGGCTTAATAAGTCAGGTACGACATGCTCTTTTCCCTTCCGGTGTTCTAATTTAAAGTCAAAAGGTTGAAGCTTAAGGGCCAACCGGGCTAAACTGCCTTGAGGATCCTTTAAATTGTTGAGCCACAACAGACTATAATGATCGGTCACTACGGTGAAGCGTGTCCCTTCAACATAAGGTCGGTAGCGTTCAATCGCCCATATGACGGCGAGACATTCCCGCTCGGTAGCCGAAAATTTGGTTTCTCCTTTGGTAAGGGTCCTACTGGCGTAGGGGACCACTGCTTCTCCCTGCTCTGTAGACTGACTCAATACTGCTCCGATACCAACTCCACTTGCATCACAAGAGATAGTCAATTCCTTAGAAAAATCAGATCAAGTTAGAATAGGTTACTTAATTAAACAATTTCGAATATCGATAAAGGCTTCTTGGGCTTCCTTGGTCCATGTAAACGGAGTCTTTTTCCGTGATAGCCTAGTGAGAGCATTCAAACGGGTCGCAAAGTTTGGTATGAATCTCCGATACCAAGATGCCATGCCACAAAAGCGCTGAACTTCCTTTTCGCTCTTAGGTATAGGAATGTCTAGAATGGCCTTGACTTTCTCGGGGTCTACTTTTAATCGGTGTTGAATAACCACATAACCTAGATATCTCAACTCTTCCATACAAAATTTACCAGCGGCTCCGTCGCTCGGTGATCGCGCGCTTGTTTGTGTTATGATGTCACTATTTTTTAGGGTGACTCGGCACAATACGAACGTTGGTAGATATTTAAGTCTTACCCGAAAGAAAGTATTTAGAGCTCTTTTAATGGTAGCTTTTTTGAAATGTATAAAATAGCTACCCAGCACCAATATAATGTGTACAGTACTATGCATATGCACAGGGTACTTTGCGTGCATCTTAATTAACAAAATTAAAAAGATTTTTGGTACCAGTGATTTATTTTTAACCATTAAAAAATTAATATAAAATGATCAAATTATTTTTCTGAATATCTTTTCTCACAATGGATGATCGGAAGAAATAAAAATACAAATACCCATATTTTTAACTGTTGAATGCATGCGTTGATGGAACTACTTCTAATAGGAAATCCCTCGATCCTCAGGCAAAGCAACAAAATTATAATTTAATTACTATTAAGAATTTTTTTTTATTTTTTAAGAGGCTGGTAGCCTCGATTTACCTTGCATTTTCCCAAGGTAATAATTGTTTGATTATGGAAAAAATATTTTAGTATTAGAATTTATTCTTTTAGTTACGGAACAAAATATATTATTATTTACTGATAAAATATAAAAATTCACTTTGACTCGCTTGGCTGTATAGGATTCAACGAGATTAAATCAACACAGTATGGTCATGATACTCCATAATATAGTCATACATCTTAAATAAATAACCCTTTAATTTCAATAATTAAAGCCATTATATTATACCTTTACATGATTAGTTATTTTCCCTGTAATTGATTCTAAGCAATTGAGAGTTCTTATCACTTACTGGAGTCCTTTAGGCTCACTTTCTTTACTGTGGAGACTTACACGATTTTTAAAATATAGTACTCAATGTTAATTAATTAATGTTACTACAAATATCAATACACGACACAAGTGCAGCAGAAGTTGTAAACATAATAAGTAGTCTCACAAATAAAAAAACCCCCGTTGCAGCAGACCTGTATACTCAGAGAATTTCAAATGCAAAGTACATATTTCAATCCAATATAGCGAGATTTGACATGTTTTTTAAGCTCCATAAGAATAACATGGGGAATGAGTGCAGGTTTGCTGCAACATGTATTTTAAAACTGGGTGGTTTTAATTCAATGTTTAGTAGATCTGAAATAGAAGAAGCCATACACCAAGTTTTATCAAGAAATGTTCAGAAATAAGGAAGATGTTGCATTTTTTTATTTCCCATAAGGATAACATGGGGAATGAGTATGCAGGTTTGCTGCCATAAAAACTGTAATATCCGGGATTTTATACTAAAATACATTAGGTCTCATCTGTATGAAGCTAAAAACAAAGTTTCATTAAGCTATGTTGAGAAATAAGCGAGATTTAAAATTTTACTTATTCCCCATAAGGTTAACATTGGGACAACGTACTGTGTTTACCACTTTCAGTATCTCGGTAACCAATGGACATAGAGCATTGATTCAAATTACTAAATTGTTTGTTTTTTCGAGCTGAATTCAATGGTGCTAACCAAAATTCGAAAAATTTTATTTTCCTATAAAAAATACTCGAAAACCCCATTTTTGGGGGGTTTACCCCGCTTTACCCCCCTTCCGGTGGTCCGATCGGGCTGGTTCACGAACTCCTCCGAATAATTACTACTTAACACGCCTGTGCCAAATTTCATTCCGATCGGACCATTTTTGCGAGCGCTATCGTGCTTACAGACACACACATATATATATATATTTGTCTAGAAATTTGAACGAATGGTGTTTTTTGCTTCTGGGGGCCCCAAAATAAAAAGTAATTATGGTCTTGAGCTTAGATCTTACCATGAGACCTACGGTAATAGCTTCTTCCCTATAGGGGAAATTCGCTAAAATCATCTGGTTTTGACAAATTCAATGTCTTGTTATTCAAAAATATAGCTGAGTTTATTGCACCTGCTTTGACACATATTTTTAATTTAAGTTTTATTAAAGGAACTTTTCAGGACATGCTATAAAGCTAAGTTTTTTTGTGCCTATTTATAAGAAATCTATCTCAATAAAATTAACTAATATCAGACCAATTAGTTTAATTTCTATTTTTTCTAAAGTTTTAGATAAAATTATGGTGAATATATTAACGAAATATTAAAAAAATAGAACGTTTTTCTCAAAAAACCAGTTTGGCTTCCAACGTGGTAGGTCTACGGAGGATGCACTTTTGAATTTCACTAATTTAATATACGGTACACCAGTTTTAATGGCAGTAATAAAACTAATGGTATCTTTGTTGACTTTAGAAAGGCTTTTGATTTTGTTAATCAAAAACTTACTACTGCCGCCTCAAGTATATAAAACTTGAGGCGGCAGGGATCAGAGGTGTGGCGCTCCAGTGGTTCCGCGACTATCAGCAGAGAGCAGAGAGCAGTGCGTGCGGGTCGGAGACTGCCTCAGTGCACTTCTACCCGTCACTGTGGGAATTCCACAGGGTTCTGTGACCTCTGGCGTCCTTTTAATAATTTTTATTAATGATTTACTCTGTAAAAAATTTATCGGACAAATCCAAGCTTTTGCCGATGACATTGGTTTCCTTTATTTCCATAAGGACAAAGAACGTATAAAAACAATGATGACAGACGATCTGAATATTTTACAAGTTTGCTGTGCCACAAACAAAATGCAAGTCTAGCAAAACAAAGTACATCGATTTTGATTTTCGTGATTTTGATTTACCTCACCGATTGTTTATCACGCTCAAGATTGTCTTGGATTAATTTGTAATTGTGAAGAACTGGAAAAAGTAAATTCTTTTAAATATTTGGGTGTAACGTTTGACAATAAAATGACCTGGGAAAACATATTCACCAACGACCTATAAAAATTAATCGTTCAATAAAAAATTTTTATTTTTTAAGAAATATTTGTGAATATTTCTTGTTAAAAACGCTGCATTATGCTCTCATACACTCAAGACTACAATATGGTTTAGAATGCTTGGATGGGACTTTAAAAACGTTAATGAACAGATGAAGAGTGACTCAGAATCACTATTTACGAATAATTCTAAGAAAGCAAATAAGAGACAGTTCATTTCCTCTATATTCTCAAATGAAAAATTTACCTATTCAGAATCTTTTCGTATTTAGTTTTACGATTATTTTTCATTAAATGTGGGAATAACGGAAATGAGAACCTTTTTTATAAGACAAGTGTAGATAAAATATTGTCCAGAACACTTAAAGTGAATAAGGATATCTTTAAACAATCTTTTATATTTTTGGGTCCATTTATTTTCAACAAACTACCTCTGAATAAAAAAAATGTAGCTCTTTGAATGTTTTCTGCAAAATAATTTAAAATTGGTTATTTGAGATTAATTATACCTCAATTCTTAGGAATATATTGAGTTAATCAAAGTCATAATAAAAAGAAATAGATATGTTTTTTAGTTTATGAGAAGTATAGATTTTATTTAAACGATATTGTATATTTTAGTTTAGACCAGCGGTTCCCAAAGTGTGGGTCGCGGCCCACTGGTGGGTTGCGGAAGGGCTTTAGGTGGATCGCGACGAGGTTACAACAATAATAATTATAGGACGAAGAAGAACATGGTATTTTTAGTTTTAAAAAAAATTAAAATTAAAACGGTGATCAGCAGATAATTAAAACTCCAGCTACTTAAAAAACGTTGTCGGAAATATAATATTTTTTTTTTTATTGAAAGGACAATCTATTTTCCTTTACAGTCTATTTTTTACAGTATATTTTTTGTTGGGTTTGATGTATACATAAATTGATACCAATGGTGGGTTGCGAAAAATCTTTAAGTTCATTAGTGGGTCGCCAGCCAAAAAGTTTGGGAACCACTGGTTTAGACCATTAGCTGTAGACTTGCAACCAATGATCGCCAGTGATTGTCAAGACTGGACTCGACCATAATGCTATTTAGAGATTAGTATGTGCTCACTGGCCACATAACTGGCTATCGTGGCCAGTTAATTTCCAAGATATTGTTGTGTTCTTGTAAATTGTCTTACACAGAAGGAAATATACTCATTACTTGAATTTTATTGAAACCGGTTAGCAATTAAAGGGGATATTTGCCACAAGAATACCAATGGACAACGTACTGCGTTTACCGCCAAACTAAAATATCATCGATTATCTCCGCAAGAAGACGACGTAGACTAATAATTCAAAATACTAGATTATTTATTTTTTTCAAGCCAAATTTAATAGTTGCAAGTATATTTTCTTTAGAAGTTACATATTTTATTAAATTTGAGAAACATTAATTTTTTACACTTAAACCCCCATCACAGGTATGCGAGTGTTGTCATTTTATTTGTCAAATTAAGCACTAGAAACCATAAAACTTTTATCAAAATCGTTAGAGCCGTTTTTGAGAAATTTGGATTTTTGTTGTTACAGTTTTTATGGGGTAAATACAATTAAAAATCTAAAATTTAAAAAATAAAAAACCTGGATATGTCTTGGCTTTTTACATAAAAATTTCATGAAAATCGGATCACGGGTGTTGCCTCTAACTTTGTTTACATACACACATCCACATACACGGACAGACAGTTACCACTCCGAAAACCACTTTTTGGTATCATGGAGCACTAAAAAAATATATATATCCACTAACAACTCAAATTCGAAAATGTTGACAAAAAACACTTTCTCCATATGCTATGTAAAGGGGGGAGAAAGTAAAAATTCAAATAAATAATCAAATAATAAGCTACTTACATTCAAAAGTTACACTTTTAAAAATTAATCGTAGTCATTCTAGTAGCGGCTGAGCATACGCATGAGAAATCTGCCCAAGATGGCTTTATTCCAAGTCTTTTTATAGTATTAGTTTGTAAGAAACATGTATATACATCTTTTAGATTTAGCAATAAGAAGTGTAAAAGAAGTTTTAGTGTAAAACTAGTGAAGAAGTATAGTGTTTTAGTGTTTTATTTTTGGAAATAAATACACTTTAAATTTGAATAGTTGACAAACAAGTTTAATCAAAGACTTTGACCTGGTATACTGTTTGATAGCAACTTTTTTTTAGGGCCTAGTGACCTTTCAACATATTGTGTTTCTGGGGAGTGGCTGTGGCTATCTAATTTAATTACCATCAAAATCAATCGTGATTATTATTTTTATACATGCCTTTTATCCACAGGCCATCGTAAAATCTGTGCTATATTAAATTATAACGTGCACTAGACCCGTATATTCTCAGCTGTCATGGTCTGAGAATTATCATTGCTAAATTTCTAAAATTATATGTACTATGCATATTTATAGTTTTGACTAAAAAAAACTTAAAATAAAATAATTAAATTGAAATAACCATTCCGAAGGATTTCTTGGAGCAAATGTAGACATTGCAGTTGGTAACTTTTTGTTTTTAAGGCCTACAGCTTAATCAGGTTTGAGATGAGGGAAGATATCCTACAAACATAAATATAAACTATTTTTAAACGAAAATTATTTTCTATACGATAAATTATTCATGAATATCGTCGCCTTTTTAATAAACATAAAATTTAAATTTAAATCAAACACCCTCTTCCAATTGTCTTATAAGATATCAGTGGACGAGAACCCAATGCTCTTTCCCCGTGTTATTCTTATGGAGATTACGAAAACATGTCATACCTCGCTATGTTGGCTTGAAACATGCTTCTATGTATTTAAATTCGCTGAGTATGCAATATGCAGGACTGCTGCATTAGGGGTATTTCAAAGTAGTTCAGCATTTATATGTGTTTGAATAAAAAACCTGAGAGGGTAAAATAATTTATTTAAATAAATATTCCGAAGAATTTTTTGGAACGAGTGCAACTGGTAGTCTTTTGTTTAGGCCTACAGTTCAATGAAGTTTGAGACAAAGGAAAATATCCCATAGACATAGACTTAAATCATTTTTCCAATGGAAATCTAAAATACCCCCGTTGCAGCAGACCTGCATACTCAGCGAATTTCAAATGCAAAACAACATATTTCAATCCGACATAGCGAGATTTGACATGTTTTTGTAAGCTCCATAAGAATAACATGGGGAATGAGTATGCAGGTTTGCTGCTACAGATATATTTAACCTGGGTGGTTTTGATTCAATATTCAATAGATCTGAACTAGAAGAAGTTATTTACCAAGTTCTATCAAGATATGTTGAGAAATAACCGAGATATAGAATTTTACTTATTCCCCATAAGGTTAACATTGGTACAACGTACTGTGTTTACCACTTTCAATATCTCGGTAACCAATGGACATAGAGCAGTGATTCAAAATACTAAATTGTTTGTTTTTTTAAGCTGAATCCAATGGTGCCCACAAAATGCCATAAATTCTATTTTCCTATGTAAAAAACTCAAAAAACCCATTTTTGGGGGAGTTTATCCCCCTTTACCCCCCCTTCCGGTGATCCGATCGGGCTGGTTTACGAACTCGTCCGAGGGATCACCACTTTACATGTCTGTACCAAATTTCATTACGATCGGGCCATTTTTACGGCCGCTATCGTGCTGACAGACACATATATATATATATAGATATATATATATATATATATATATATATATATATATATATATATTCGAACGAATGGTGTTTTCTGCTTCTGGTGGCCCCAAAACGAAAAGTTATCATGGTCTCGGGCTTAGGTCTTACCATGAGACCTACGGTAATAGCTTCTTCCCTATAGGGGAAATTCCCTATAAAAATACATGAAACCATGAATATTTTGGTTTAAGGCTTGGTAATCAATAACGACTAATATGCTCTATTAGAGAGATTATTAAAAAATATCCTCGCTCTTTTAATAAGCCTAAAATGCAATTTAAATCAAACATCCGTTTGCAATGGTCTTATAAGATTCCAGTGGACGAGAACCCAAATTCCTCTCTCTGCCCCCCAAATTGCCTGCTCTGTGAATAGTCCTCACTCGGGAAAGGTGTAGCTAGCTGCGTTAAAATACAATTCTTTGACTAATTAATATTTTTTAAATAACATTTAATTTAGAAAAGCTTTAAGTTTGGTCAAACTTACACAATTTATTGTTAGTATAGACCCAATAAGATAGTCTGCCTAATGTTTTTGCTTAAAGCTTTTGTAAACTTTCACCTCAATCGTTTTAAATAATAAAATTTAAAAACTAATGTTTTATCATTCGTTAACAATTTACCTGTCAAGGAACAAATTCAATCAACGCGCGCATTAATCTTAGGAAAAATAAGAGTAGTAAAACGTTAGCTGTAATATTAAAAGAGTAATTTTGAAACAAATATACTGGGTTAACTCCACTTTAATATTTTACCGTATTGTACCGTAGTTCTTTAGACCTTTAAATTAAAAAAGTTAAATATTAATAAAATGTTTTAATATTATTACATTTTTTATCATAATCAGTTAAATAAAATGTTAATATAATATCAGGTAAATCGTTCCAATTATAATTATAATGCAATTATTTAAAATGAAATATAACATTCCCGATTAGAAACATTATCTACAATCCTCGTTCCATTGTTTGCCAGTATAAAATGAAAAATCCCAAACAGCGTCTTTTGGTCGTCGCAAGATTCCTGTGCCAGTAAAATAAACCGAGAGCTACCCAGTTGAAGCCGGGCAAACAGATAAGCACAACGTGGCAACACTGTAGTTGCGCTCAGTTCACACAACCGGCACTACCAGCGGGAAGTGACATCGCGTACACACCGGCACAAATTAGCTCAATTGTGACATGCTGTCACTATCTTTTATTGCAATTTACAGCATTAAAAAGGTGTGTATCGATGAACTGACTAAATATTTGTTGTAAACTAGCTTTCTCTTATTTCATGGCATATCCAACTTCGAAGACGTCACTATCGACCCTGTGTCAGAATCAGGTGGAAACCTGTGTGTGTGTGTGTGTGTGTGCGCGCGCGCGCGCGCGCGCGTGTGTGTGTGCGTGTGTGTGTGTGCGTGTGTGTGTGCGGATGTGTGTGTGCGGATGTGTGTGTGGAGGTAAACAAAGCTAGAGACGACACCAGTGGTACGATTTCCATGAAATTTGGCATGTTGGTATAAAACCGTGGTATCTCCAGGAGTATTTTTCATTTTTTTGAATTTTTTATTTTTAAGGGTATTTACCCTATAAAAACCCATAACAAATGACAAAAATCCAAATTTCTCAAAAACGGCTCTAATGATTTTGATAAAAATATCATGGTTTTTAGTGATTAAGATGACAAACAAAATGACACCACCCGCATGTCTGTAAAAATTCAGGTTCAGAGGTTATGGGGGTTAAGTGTAAAAAAATTCATATTTTTCAAATTTCACAAAATCTGTGACCTCTAAAGAAAATATACTTGCAACCATTAAATTTGACTTGAAAACTAAATAATCTAGTATTTTGAATCATTAGTTTACGTCAACAGGTTGCGGAGATAATTGATATTTTAGTTCGGCGGTAAACGCAGTACGTTGTCCAATGTTATTCTTATGGCAAATATTTAAAAACCGATATCTCCGTTATTTACTTACTGATTTTGATAAAATTTGGTATATATTTGTATGATAACTAATTGTTAATTTGTTTTATTTCACTAAATATGTTTTCTCGTTTTAAATGACTTGAAGGGAGAAAGTATGTGTCAGTTTCCTGATACCGTTTATTATAACCGTTATTTAGTTAGAATGTAAAATAACTGTGAATAACAGTAGACTAAAAAATTAACAAAAACATTTTTATACAAAAACATGTACGGTAATTAACATATTTTTCAAATTTCTAAAAATATTCAAAATCAAATTTGAAAGCTATATAGCGTAGTACATAAATTAAAATATTTTTTATGTATAGGGAGGTAATCGCTGGTGTTTGCTATAAAACAATATAAGAAATCTCACTGTAGAACCTCACAAGACTGCAAACGTTATTTGTTTTGGTAAGTTTCTTAAGATTTAGTAAGTTTCTTTAGATTTATTTATTTAAACTGGCTACATTTTTTTATTATGATATATTATTTAATTTAATATAAATAGTTCATTTTAATAGAATTTAAAGGAATAAATTAAAACTGCATTTTGGTTTAACCCTAGAGTGGTGACTTGAATTTTATTACACCTTTGGTGTCTTCGGTCTGTGAGACCGTTTTTGATTTTTTTTGATTTTTTATATTATATATCTATGACATACCACATATAAACTGTACACAATTATTATTCCTATATAATTTTACATTTTTGTAAGGTTTACTAAAAAATAATACACCTCTGAGTGTATCAAAGATCAATTGCAAAAAATGAGTACATTTATCAAAAGTTTATTTGGTAATTTTTTTTAAAAAAGTACATTTTTTGTATCACTAAAACTATAAACATTATATTATGAAGTCTTGGGGTTGAATTGATGTAACAAAATAGAAACCATTAGAATTTGGTCTATTATATACGTAAAATTTAACGTCAAAAAACCCCTTTATTACATAAGAGTGGTGACTTGAATTTTATAACACATTTGGTGTCTTCGGTCTGTGAGACCGTTTTTGTGTTTTTTTTTAATTTTTATATTATATATCTATGACATGCCACATATAAACTGTATACAATTATTATTCCTATATAATTTTACATTTTTGTAAGGTTTACTATAAAATAATACGCCTCTGAGTGTAGTAAAGATTTATTGCAAAAAATGAGTACATTTATCACAAGTTTATTTGGTAATTTTTTTAAGTACATTTTTTCTATCACTAAAACTATAAACATTATATTATGAAGTCTTGGGGTTTAATTGATGTAACAAAACAGAAACCATTAGAATTTGGTCTATTATATACGTAAAATGTAAACGTCAAAAGCCCCTTTATTACATAACTGAAATACACAAGTAAAAAAGCTTACCTAGAAATCACAACATTTTACCAAAAAATATTGTACATCTATTCCCTTACAAAAACGGAAAATAAGATTAATGAATGACACAATATGTTTCTAATCAACATCTAACAGTTTTTGTGTACAATGAATGATTTTTGCATGATGTAAGCAAAGTTGTAAAACTAAGCAAAGCAAAGTAACTAAGGTAAGCAAAGTCTTGTAAAACTTACAAAGTAGTACTTTGTTTATATAAAAGCTTAGATACGCTTTACCCGAAAACTAAAGTATACCTAGTGAATAATAAAACAGAAAATATGATTTATACCTATGAGACAACACATCTAACAGTTTACAGTCAACCTCTAACAATTTTGACAAACAACGCTAGCATGTTGTAAGCAAAGGAATGACTTGCAGGACCTGCAGTAATACTTGGTTTTTCTGTTCAGTTTTGATGAGCAGTACTTGCAACGGCCTATTCCTCGGCCCTCTGCTTGTTCATTCGGTAAATCAATGCCACAAATCTCGGCAATCCTTTGCCGTGCGCTTCTTGGTACCTGAGGGATTCTAGATCGTAAAATCATGCACTCTTTCATTAGGTCAAAAGCAAGATCAGTAAGAAATGCTCGCCTAATTACTACGGCGTCAGGACAGTTAAAACTGTACACTACCTGTGTGTTGATTCCTGCAACATTGACAACCGAATAAAAGACCACCATAGGCCAACGTCTGGTGAATCGTGCAACATTGTAGTTGGCGCACAGTCTATCGACAACGTCAACTCCACCTTTAGTCTGATTATAATGCATTATTATTTCAGGTTTCTGTGTTTTCTCATCTATTTCGTCATCATCGTGCATAGAGGAAATCAGGATAGCATTTTTGTTTTTTGCGGGAACATGTGATACTAAAGTACAGTCTTTTCTGAATCCAAACACAGTGGACGGCACAGTTCTGTCTTTGCTTTCGATGAATATTTTGGGTAACTGAGGCTTGTTCTTTCGTAAGGTGCCAACGATTGTGAGTCTTCGCTCATTTACAAGTTTTTCACATAACGGTATACTGGTAAAAAAATTATCAGTGGTCACATTCCTTCCTGTATTATGAATAGGCTCACACATTCTGTCAACTAGATCAATAGCCTTGGTACTCTGAGCCTGGTATGGTCCAGGAGGCTGTTTTCCAACATAAACCTCCATATTTTGTGTGTAAAAAAACTTGGCATCGCATAAAGCATAAATCTTGATGCCATATTTGGCTGGCTTAGAGGGAATATACTGGCGAAATGAGCATCGTCCCCTAAATGCTTCTAGTTTCTCATCAACTGTGACAAATTGAGACATACTAAAATTTTTCTTACAGTTGTTTACAAACAATTCAAAAAACTGTCTAATAGGTGCTAGCTTATCATTTGATCGCCTTTCTTTTCGGGTTGCCTTATCATCAAAACTCAAATGTCGCAAAAGGAAGCGAAATCGTTGTTCCGACATTACCAAATGAAATATTTCTGGTGACGTACCTCTCTTGTCAAACAAATCAGATGTATTCAACTTATTGGATTTCTGTACACCAGATAAAATTAACATACCTATCAATGCCTTAATTTCATTTTCATCAGTTGACCTCGCATAAGTCGCTCTGTTGTAATTACTTTTTACACGAGATATTTCTTCATTAGTGTGTGTTACAATTAAATCAATCATGCTGTTATCAAAGAAATTTTGCAATATTTCAGTGGGATTGGTCACAGAGTCTAACGGTTTTCTCACCTTAGGAAGGGAAGTAACAATATTTTTTTGCTTCTTCTGACATTTTTAGACGGACATTCCCCTTCCCACTTCATACCATTTTTAGCTACATAGTACATCTTACCTTTTTGGAAAACACAAGGGAGATCATAGCCTGGTGCTATTTTTCTTTTTTTCTTACCTTTTTGTCCAGCTGTTTCTTTGGTATTAGAGGCCTTACGTTTTCTCGCTGATGGTTCTTTATTACTTTGTGGCTTGTTCACTCGTTTTTTTGTTTTTTTTTGCCTTTAACCTGTCTGTTTGCTACTTCTTGGATGTTACCGTGTTGTGTTGTGTTACCTGCCATACCCTGGGACTCTCTTGTGAGTTCTGTTGCATGCTGGTTATTAGAATTCTCAAGAAGGTTTGATGTCGAAGGCATAAAATATTGTTCCTTACCTTCATTGACTAGAGGACCAGTAAAGAGTTCTTGGGTATTACAATATTCCACTATGTTATCTACTGTATCCTGGGACTGAATTGTGTCATTTGTTACTTGCTGGTCAGAAGTCTCAATAATTTGTGTCACTGAAGGTATAAGAGGCTGTTCCTTACCTTCATCGACTAGAGGACCAGTAAAGAGTTCTTGGGTATTACAATATTCCACTATGTTATGTACTGTATCCTGGGACTCAATTGTGTCATTTGTTACTTGCTGGTCTGAAGTCTCAATAATTTGTGTCATTGAAGGTATAAGAGGCTGTTCCTTACCTTCATCGACGGGAGGTCCAATCGCCATTTCTTGGGAATTATTAGGTTCTAGTTCATTATCTGTCTTACCAACACTTTCGATATCTTCCATATCCAACTCGCAGCCTGCAGGTTCCTCAAAGTAGATACTTTGTTCAGAATCTGAGTTCTGTTGCAGCTCTTCAACGGCATCAATCTCGTCCGGGTCAGAATGATCATCCACATCGCCATCTTCATAATTATCGTCGAGAGGGATGTCAGGTTCTGAAGGGACAGACTCCAGCAGCTTCCTAATCCGCTCTTCTTCTTTCTCAAAATTCATATCTGAAAAATACAATTTTCATCAATGATTTGAAAATTATAATTTTTTATCAAAAGAGCTTGTGAAACTATTATAATTATAATAATAATTATAACTATTATAATAATGTCAAAACACTAATGTTTTAAATTAAGAGGAGGCTAAAGGCAATTCGGTGTCGTCCTCGCGGTCGAGATACGTACTGAAACTACTCCGCGATCATAATCGGAAAAAGTAATGGGTTTTAGCTAGTTGATATTTTGAGCTGAAATAACTCGGAATGTAAAAAGGAAAATGAAAAATATACTTCTCTAACCTAGTGTTGAATTTATTTGTCTTCAAGGTGCAATAAAATTATTTTATCTATATTAAATATATTGCCGAAAAATTATGCAACCGCATGAACGTTTACACGCGCTGATCGCTGACCCCGCGGAAGAATACTTACTACATTCATTACTGTTTGAAAACTGATATAAATTAGCGACAGCATTTTATCGGCTTCTGAAGCTTTTGGACTTAAAAGTAGAAAAGGGTACTTTATATATTAGTCAAGACCATAATTTTGGAATAACTGGTTATTTACTACGTCACACTACTTTCTCCGATTATGATCGTGGCGTAATATTAGTACGTATCTCGACCACGAGGGCGACACTGAATAGCCTTTAGCCTCCTCATAATTTAAAACATTAGTGTTTTGACATTATTATATTGTTATAAGAATCAATGGAAATTATTATTATCTAGTAGTTCTCAAAAACTCTTACCTGAAATAAAAAAGAATGTATCACATTTGATGTCTTCGGTCTGCTAGACCAATCACACCGTCGGTGACTTCGGTCTTGGAGACCAACTTTAACAGTTTCACAACAAATTTGGTGTCTTCGGTCTGCCAGACCAATTACACCATAGGTGACTTCGGTGTAGGGGACCGAAATCAACAATAGAAAACTAACCTCTAACCTCAAACTCACGCCCGCGTATTTGGCGGTAGACTGACTCGAGATAGGAAGGTAGAAGGAGTTTCAAGTCCTGCACCCTAGGGGTGAGAGCAGGAACTACGAAATACTACGTCATCGGTCTCAGAGACCGAAGTCACCACTCTAGGGTTAAATAATCATATACAGGGTGCCCCCTAACTAATTGGACAAAAGCATATAGCGTTAAAGCTTAGGTCAAGACAAACACATTTCACCATAGGAACATGGGTCTCTGGTGCCTAATTTTCCGTCTGTCTGTCTGTATGTGTTTTTACAAACAAATGCATAACTCCTGAACGTTTTGAGGTACAGCGTTGAGATTCTGCACAAATGTTTATATTATTAGGATCCATCTTCGTTTAAAATTATCAAAATATCATCAACCGTTTCAAAATGGCGGCCATTTAAATTATTTGATGCCAAATTCCACAAAAACCGTTAATTTAAACAAAAAATTGCAGGATACATAAAAGTAAGTCCATTTTGTTTAGTTTTCAACGATACCTTATTTCTTAAGATTGGATAAAGATTCATTGAGAAATTAGGCTTTTTCGTAATGCATGACCACTTTTCCCCATATAAACAATGTTAAAGTACGGGGTGTTAAAAATCAAACTTTAACGGCTTATATCCACTTAACTGTTGAGTTTAGGAAAAAATGTCAAAGATTAATAAGTTGTTAAAATTAAGTGTATAATCCAAATAAGCCATAAAATACAGGGTGTTCCAAAAGAAAAATCAAAGTTGTCCGCCATATTGGAAAATGGCGGCCATTTACAAAAAATGGAATTCATATTTTTAAATGTCTTAAAAAAGTAGGTAAATTCCCCCTTTAACGTTATCTCTAAATCCAATAATTGTTTCTGAGATACCAATGGTGGCACAGTTAAGTTGGACACCCCTTAATTTTAACATTGTTTCAGTGGAGAAAAGTGGTCAAGCATTACGAAAAAATTTAATTTCTCGGTAAATATTTATATAATCTCAACAAATAAGGTATCGTTGAAAACTACATAAAATGGACTTACTTTTATGTATCTTGCAATGTTTTGTTGAAATTAACAGTTTTTGTAGAATTTGGCATCAAATAATTTAAAAAGCCGCCATTTTGAAACGGTTGAAGATATTTTGGTATAATTTAAACGAAGATAGATCCTAATAAGATAAACATTCGTGCAAAATCTCAACGCTGTGCCTCAAACCGTTTAGGTGTTATGAATTTGTTTGTAAAAAACACATACAGACAGACAGACGGAAAACTAGGCACCAGAGGCCCATTGTTTTGGCTAAACCTAAATTTGAATGAAGTTAAAATTGGACAAAATAAAAAGACATTTTATTTAATACAAATTCTACCTAGAACATCAAAACAAGATAAAAATCCAAAAGGTAAACAAAAAACCAACTGATTATAAATCATTATTAAATAATTTAAATAATCAGATGTTCATATTACATATTTCTAGACATACTCCCACCTTGAGAAGTAATATGTTACTTCTCAATTCTGTTTAAAGAAATCTTGAAGGAAGTTTGACAATCCTGCCTCTTTTTGTCTTGATTGTAACTTCTTGTTTAACCTCATTTTCTTCTTCCTCCTTGTTATTTTCGTCACTGTTTGGTGTTAAACAAGTACTGGTTGGAGTACTGATTGGCAATACTTCCAACGGGAATACCCTTTGTATAGGACGACAAAGAGTACCGTCACTCGTTTTCAAGTAAACCACTCGACACTTTCCATCTTTTCCATATATCAAATTTTGAACTACCCCCAGTGGCCATTCAAACCGCTTTCTATTGTCGGAACCGATTATCACAACTTCTCCGACTACTGGCTCTCTAGTGCTGTCCATCTTTGAATTGTGTGAAATGAGTTGTCCTAAATATTCCGTTCTGAATCTGTTCTTTAGGTCTTCCGTTAACCGAAGTCTATACTTGAGCTTCCTACTCAAGCTAGTTTTATCTATTAAATCACAATCTTGAGTACTTCCGTCATTAGTGATATCCTGAATAAACATTTTAGGAGTGATTGGGATCGGATCCTCACTATCTTCTGTTGTGTAAGTAATTGGTCTTGAGTTGATTAAAGACTCACACTCACAAACCACAGTAGACAATTCTTCCTCAGACAAGCTTGATCTTCCCAATGTTTTTCGTAGCATGTTCTTCAGAATGCCTATCAAACGCTCCCAAAAACCTCCCCACCAAGCTCCAGTGGGTGGGTTAAAGCGCCATTCGATTCTTTTCATTGAAGCGTAACTCTTAACCTTATCCCAATTCAATTTTTGAAAAGCATTATTTAACCCTTTAAAATTCGTACCATTATCACTGTAGATCACCGAAGGCCGTCCACGTCGAGCAATAAATCTTCGAAATGCCAACATAAACGATTCAGTTGATAAAGAACAAACCAACTCCAAGTGTACAGCTCGGTAAATGGCACATGTAAAAATACATACCCAAATTTTCTTCCCCTCTTTCACATAAAGAGGTCCACATAGGTCTGTTCCAGTAACTTCAAAAACACAAGCATCTTTAACTCTACTTTTCGGTAAAGGTGGTGTTTCGACCCGAAAGTTCTTGGAAGAGTACCTTTTACAGACTACACATTGAAAAACAACTCTCTTAACAGTTTGTCTTACCTTAATTATCCAATAATCTTCTCTTAGTAAGCTAATTAATCCTTGACCCTTTACATGCCCTTCCATACAATGTTTTTCAAAAATTAATCTATCTACAATCAGACTTTTGGAGGGTAAAACTATCGGTGTCCGGAATTCTTCAGAATCTTCCCTGTTTAAAAGTTTTGTTTTTAATCTAATTAATCCCTCAGAATCCAAAAATACTCGTAACTTTGATAGTCTTTTGTCATTTAAATCACTAAAAGATTCTGTCTGTACAGTACGTAACAGTTTCTTCTCTGCCATATTCAACTCTCCACTACTTAGGTTACCACAAGTTCTACTTTTGGGATTCTTACAGTTTGAAATAAAACGGTACATCCATCCTACAACTCTAACCATTTTAGTATATTTAGAGCATCCTTTGATCAAACTCTCAGTTAAACTCATACCTTGTATATTGCAGTTCGAAATCACCATCTTCCGTAACTCCTTTTTTACCTCTTCTTCATCAGGTTTGATGTCAGACGAAGGCCATGAAGATGGATCTTCTAAAAGCCACTCGGGTCCCTCCCACCATTTCGACTGCAATAATGCTTTAGGAGAGCAGCCTCGGCTCGCCAGATCAGCTGGATTCATTGACCCTGGAACATGACGCCAATTATTTCGATCACTTACCGATTTAATTTCCTCAACGCGGTTTTTAACAAACACTCCCCATGGCTCTTCTTGATTAATCCATGCCAGAGTAGTCATCGAGTCGGTCCAGTAAATCGATTTCTCAACCTTCAAATATTTCAAAATACTATTAGCAAGTCTAGCTCCAATAGTAGCGGCCAAAAGCTCCAGTCGGGGAATAGTTAGGGTTTTTATAGGTGCCACTCTTGCCTTGGCTCCTAATAAATAAACAAATGCCTCACCATCACATTCTACCCTTAAAAAACAGACAGCCGCATAAGCTACTTGACTGGCATCACAGAAGGTATGAAGAGTACAACTTGCACCGGTCTGGGTCAATCTTATCCATCGTGGAACTTCAATTTCTCTTAAGGAATCAAGTTCATTCATCCAACATTTAAACCTTTTTACAATTACATCATCAACTTCACTATCCCAATCACCTTTAGAAGCCCAAGTTTGTTGAATTAACAATTTCGGAATGAGGGTCGTTGGGCTCGTAATACCTATTGGGTCAAATAATCTTTGTGACGCCGAAAGCAACGAGCGTCTTGTTACAATATCAACAGGAATAGAGTTAAATTGGTGATGATTAATTTTAATTGTGTCTCTTTGTTTATTCCAAAGCATACCAAGGACGGGGCTTTCTTGATTTTCAGAAATATTAGAGTCCGAATGCTCCCACCCTCTGAGTTCAAACTTAGCAGCTTAAAATATAGATGAAGCTTGTTCAATAAAGTTAGTTAGCCTATCCATATCTCCCACACTGGTTACACAATTATCTACATAAAACCTCCCTCGTAATTTATGGATTACTGACAATGAATATTTGTCATTCCCACTGAGAGATAACTGCTCACATGTGTCTAGATGATGCCTGAAAACTGCACCAAGAAGAAAAGGACTGCAAGACACACCGGACAACACGTCTGTGTCGAAAAATCCTCATGTTGCCCTCTCTATCCGTCCAAATAAATCTAAGAAAATCTCTGTCATCCTCAATGATTGAGATTTGTAAAAAAGCTTTTTTTACATCTGATATCACTCCTATGCGATCAAAACGAAATTTAAGTAGTACGCTAGGAATTAACTCTATAAGATTCACTCCTTTTTCAAGGCATTGATTGAGCGATACCTGTCCTTTAAAGTGAGCTGAGGCATCAAACACTGGTCTAATACGGGTAGTACTGCCTTCCTTAATAACAGGACGATGTGGAAGGTAATGACCAACATCCCATTGTTCAGCTGACACTTCCTCAATAATGTTTTCACTTAACCAATCATTGAATATAGCCTCATAATCATTCTCTAAATTAGCAGATTTAAGTTTACTTACAGTTTTGTCGAGTCTCTTTCTAGCCAAGTCAAAGTTGGTTGGTAAGGGCGGATGTTCTCTCACCCAAGGCAATTTTATTTCATACCTTCCGTCCTCCAAAATTGTTACGGTGTCCAGGAAGTGTTGTTCGGCGTCGAGAATCTGTTCACGATGAGATTTCTGCTGCACTGGATCTTCAATCCCCAATACATCCAGTCTCCAGAGGTCTGTAACTGAATGTTCAGTACATAACATATTTAGATTCGCCATAAAACTATTATCACCGTCTCTAACTCGACCCATGACTGTCCATCCTAATAAGGTTTCGACTGCTACGAGACCACAGTTTAACACCTCCCTTTTTCCTGTCAGCAGCTTCCCAGCAATGTCTGCACCCACAAGAATATCAATTGGACCTGATTCAGTGTCAGTCAATAAGATTCCCATTTTGTCTAATTCCTTAACCCACATACCTTTTCCAACGACAGGAACATTCTTACAGATTTTCTCTGTATCTAGGACATCAAAATTACAAGCGTATTTGTCATCATCACTAGCCAATCTAACCTTATAACTTAAATGAGTTTCAAAATCGGTTTGAGTTCCACCAAACAAGACATGAGACAACTGTTGAGAAGATAAAGGTTTGTATTTCATTAAGTTTGCTAAACGCTTTGTTATATAGGATCTTTGAGATCCTGTATCAACTAACAAACGAGCAGTCCTTTGTTTACCTTCCCCATTTACTTTTACTTTTAAAGTTTGTAAAAGCACCTGGTTCGAAACAGTATTAGATAAGTTCTGTTCTACCGTTTCAGGTTCCAAATTCTTAAGAGAACTGTTTCTTTTTCGGTCAGGACACAGTAAAGTCGAATGACGTCTCTTACATAAATTACATCTTACATTTACCTTACATTTAGCAGCGATGTGACCCTTCCGCAAGCAAATAAAACAGCAGCCTCTATCTTGTAAGATCTTCATCAAGTCTGTAGACGCCAGATTACGTGCTTTGAAGCACATATCGTTAGAATGTTGGCCCTCACAGAACACACAAGTAGGTTGTTGTTGTCTGATATTGATGAGATCCGCAGCTGTCGCCATCTGTTCTTTCTGAAAAGAGTCTGATTCCTTAAACTTAAAATTACTGTTTTTGGGAAGGTGCACTTGTGAATACTTACAATCCTTGTTTTGAAAAGAATCCTTTGCTAGTTTTAGTCTCTCCTCACACTCGACCTCCTTCCTTAAAAACTTTAAGAGGCTATCTAACTGTGTTGTCTGCTTGTAAGTTTGGTCCGAGCTTTCTAAATCAGAAAGCCTCGACCGTTGTCGCTCCCACTCCTTCAAAGTTTCCTCAGGAAGTGCTGATTCAACTAGAGGGAACAACATACATGCATATTTGTCAGATGTAACACCTAGACTCTCTAATGACCTTAACTGAGTCTCTAGTTTGTCATATAAGCTACTCAGCATGGCATCTGATTTCCTGTCTAAAACTAGTTTGAGCAATTCCCTAACATAGAGTTCTATTAACAACTCGTATCTACCAAACCTACTTCTTAATTGATTTATAGCTTTGCTGTAGTTAGCAGAGGAGGGAGGAAAACTATCCAACAACTCCCGAGCTGGTGAACATTTGAGAGTGGATTGCAAAAGATACTGGAATTTATCTTCCTCATCCAAACTCTCATCTTCGTGGACTTTTCGAAATTGAGCCCAAAATTTGATCCAGTTTTTAATATTACCATCAAATTTCTCTATTTCTAATTTAGGTAGTCGGTAAACTCTGTTATTAGAGTCAGGTGAGGAAGCCCTAATGCTATTTGCCACAGATCTATCATTATTTTTATGTTTAACAGTTAACAACTCATCTCTTTTATTACAAATAGATAACCACCTTTCTCTATAGCTTTCTGTGACATCATATTCTTTGGCCAACACTTCTTCATCCTCAACTGTAGAAAATAAAAGGTCACTCACCTTCTGATCAATTTTAAAAAGCCTTTCAGCTTTATCCTCAGCTCTAATGTAGAATTCGTTCAGCTTACCAATGTCAAGTTCCTCTTGGCTAAACAAAGGTTCTATAGAATTTAATGTTTCAGATAACTTTCTCCTGAGTTGAGTCCTTTCCATTTTCAACCTATTCAAATCTTGATCTGCCATCTTAATTCTCTCTTTTCCGCTACAAGGGATGCCAAAATGTTTTGGCTAAACCTAAATTTGAATGAAGTTAAAATTGGACAAAATAAAAAGACATTTTATTTAATACAAATTCTACCTAGAACATCAAAACAAGATAAAAATCCAAAAGGTAAACAAAAAACCAACTGATTATAAATCATTATTAAATAATTTAAATAATCAGATGTTCATATTACATATTTCTAGACACCCATGTTACTATGGTGAAATGTGTTTTGTCTTGACCTAAGCTATAACGCTATATGCGTTTGCCCAGATAATTACGGGACACCCAGTATAACTGATAATATTAACCAAGAAATACAAAAATCTTGCAGCGCACTGGTTGGGAATCGCTGTGTTAGGGAAATTTTTTCTAGCTGTAGTTGTAAAAAATTCAGTAATTTTGCATAGTTTATTTCTAACTAGTAATTAATAAACCTGTAGCTCAAAATTGAACAATTGTCTCATTGATTACTAATTTATTTTTAAATAATAAAAGACATAGAATTAATTGAAGTGAAATTTAAACCATTATAATATTTTAATAATGTGTAGGTTTCAAAGTAACAATAATTAACTAATAACTAATAGCTATTGATAGTATTTTCATAATATTATATTACCAACTTACCAATAAAACACTGTAATGAACTATACAAAATGTTTTGTTGAGTCAAGCTCGATGCAAATAAACCGCGTGATGATAAGAACATTTGACCATTAAGTTCAGCGTGTGATAATGAAGCTGATTTCTGGTATCTGTTGTTTCAAAAACATTTTATACAATTACTAAAAACATTAAACTGTTTTAACTTTTTTTTAAAGTGAGAATAGCAATGTTGCAGGGTTTAATCCTCGTATGAGATGTTTCTTGAATCAGGACTACCTTGAGTTTTTTGTTATTTTTTAACTTTTTGTAATTAAGTAACCGTGGCTGAATAAACCCCATTTTAATATTACACCGAACTAAAATATCTCAATACTAAATCTACTCATATGTTAAATTCACTTCAGTCACTTAAATGTTTAAAGTCAGCTTCAATATGAATACTCAATAGTTTCAATTCGGTTAAAAATATATTTCTTTGCTTGAAAACTTTGTTTACTGCAATCAGCTGCTTATTTGATTTATATTTTCACATTAAATCTTATGGACAAATATGAAACTTTAAGTGTGACTAGTAAGTGTGTCT
The DNA here is from genome assembly GCA_035578135.1 of Flexamia atlantica. NCBI lineage: Eukaryota > Metazoa > Arthropoda > Insecta > Hemiptera > Cicadellidae > Flexamia > Flexamia atlantica. The sequence goes on along the minus strand of JAQJVK010000017.1, from coordinate 11,718,498 downwards.
AGGGTTCTTACCTTTATTCTAACTGATATAAATTTTATTTAATACAAAACTTCACACTAAGATCTTTTCATTGACACCATAATACGGTAAGAACTTTAGGAGGAGTAATGATTAGAAAATCCATAGCCCTAAATAAACCCAATATTAAATAAGTATAGATGGGTGTGACACACTGGTTGGGAATTGCCGAGTTAGAGAATTTAATAACTGCAGTTGTAGAAAAACTAAAAAAAACTATAACCAATAAACAATTTAACAAAAGTAACTTCTAATAGATCATGTACGGTAATCAATATATATTTTTCAAATTTATTCTGATATGTAATTATAAACTTGTGTTTAAATGTCTACTGTGCCTCAGGTTGTGCGACAGGAGAGTAAATAGCCAGCAACGATCTACGGAACGAGCAGCAACGTAGAGCGGGACGTTCCGGTACCAACTCCAACGTTGTACTTCCAGAACTGCGCTCCAGGATCATCAAGGTCGGAGTCATACCTAAGCGTGGAGCTAAAGCCGTTGCGGCCCCGTAGGTGTTCGTTGAGGAGAGCGATTTCCCCAGGAGTGGACGAGTTGGACGAACAACCTACCCTGCAGCACCACCAGCGCTTGGGCACAGAAGATACGGAGCTGTAGGAAGAGAGTGCCAGTGAAGAGTATGTTTTTTAAGAAAAAGGTGCATTACTTAGCAAGTTAAGCTCAAATTGAATTTGTAGAAAGAAAATTGGTTATTATGAATAAGGAGTAGTCTTAACGGGAATAGGGGTGGTTTTTGCAAAACTATAAGAAGCAAAGTCATTAAAGCGCCCCTATAACCAAAATGTGGGAGTTGTGTTATAAAATATTAATAGTTTTTTTTTGACGGTGGTGGTTTATTATTATATTTTATTAGTACTAATACCTCGTAAACTGAATATTTTAGGTCGAGTCGAGAATTAGTGACAGTTTGTTTACAATTTAAGACGAATACTTTGGTGTCTACCCGTTGTAGGAAGTGGGTAGCCAACAGTTGCGGCTTACCATTTTCCTGTGGAGCATCAAGTAGTCTATTCAGTTTAGTGTAAAGTAGTTGCCAGCATTGACATGGCAGGAGAGATTTGTAAGGGTCAATTCGACGACGTGGAAGTGTCGCACCCTATTTTTAATCCCGTGCCTAGGGGTACTTGGGAATGGGGTGAGTTGTGGTTCACTAGGCAAAGGGGTGTGCCACCCAGAAGAGTGTTTGTGAGGTACGCGATGGAAGCAGGGTTTGGCGGGCTCCTGTCGCGTGAGAGGCGGGCGGCTTGAAGATGGAACAACGGGAAGCCGTCGTAGTGCCAGGTAAAGGCAGAGGGGGAAACCTACGAAGACTTCTACAAGCGGAGCACTCAAATCCGCGGTTAAATGAAAACCGTGAGTTGGTGCCCTATCACTCTCCACCCTGTAAGATAGTGACTTTAAATTACATCTGTGATAATCATATGGTTTTAACCATGTGATTGAGAAATAATATTGTTTATAAATATGTTTATGTTTTTTAGTTTTTGCAATAAAATGTAAGTGTTCAGTTGTTATTTTAAATTATTTATTTCTAATCTTATACTAGCGACGAAAAAAACCATTGAAAAATGAGTAGAAGAGGTGGAAACAATAGAAACAACGACAATACTTTAATTGATTCATTAAGATCAAAAATAGAAAGGTTTACATGCCAAAACTTTGATGAGTCAGACAATTGGGAAGACTATGAGGCTCACTTTCTACTATTATGCAAAGTTAAAGGAATAGGGGAGGAATCCCGTGAGGCAGAGGAAGCAAGAAGAGATCTCTTACTGGCTTATGTAGGACCTAGCCCATTGCGGAAAGTTGCAAATTTTTTACTGCCATCAAAAATACAGGAAGTTCCTTGGGATGAACTCATCAAAGGCTTCAGATCGGTTTACAGACCTAAGAAAACAATTTTTTCAGCTAGATTAGAGTTTGAGAAGTGTGTGAGGGAAAATGGGGAAAGTTTCTCAGGTTTTGTGGTCCGTCTTAAAGATCTGGCACAATATTGTAAATATGGACATAGTTTTGATGAAAGGGTAAGGGACAGATTTGCAGGAGGAGTAAAGTTTCCCAAATTTGAAGTGGAAATTAGGCAACGATGGCCTGAGGGATTGAAAGAGGATGGAACAAAATTGAAATTAGAAGATTTGTTAGAATTAGCCGTATCAATGGAAAGAGCATATGGAGAAATGGACAATGAGGTTTGTAAAGAAGTTGATGTAACTAACATAAATAAAAATCTTGAGAGAAGTGACCAAAAGGAGTTGGAGATAAGAAAAGTAAATAAAAGACATGAGAATTATGGTGACACATTACAGAACCAGAAAACTACAAATACAAGAAAATGTTGGAAATGTGGGTGGCCACACGAATACGGACAATGTTTTGCTAAATAAAAAATGTGCTACAATTGCGGAAAAATAGGACACTACGCAAGGGTTTGCAAATTTAAAAAAGTAAATCAAGTGAATGAAGATTCGGAAAACGATGACAGAAGTAACAAAAACCTTGAAATAAATGATGTGCGTAATAATAGGAAATTCAAACAAGCACGCATCCAGGTAAGCATCAACAAGGTACCGATAAACATGGAATTCGACTCTGGAGCCTGGGCTTCAATGATAGGGAAACCCCTTTGGTTAAAGATTGGATCACCAAGCCTAGATAAATCAAATTCTAAGTATGTAGCATATGGTAACAATGTAATAGATGTACTAGGGGAATGTCATGTTAATGTTAAAGTAGGCAACAAGACACGTAAACTTAAAGTTGCAGTAGTCAATGGAAACGAAAAACCGCTGTTTGGGTTACCCTGGATGTTAGCATTCGACATGAAATTACCCCCATATGTAACAATTAATAAAATGGAAAGTGAAGGGCCTGTAAAAGAACAAAATGTTATGAAGCCTAATGTTAAAGAAATTATACAAGATTTTCAGCAAGTGTTTTCAGAGGGTTTAGGGAAAATTAAGGATTATCAAGCAAAACTGCATGTAACAGAAGATGCAACACCAAAACATTTTCCAGCTCGTAGAGTTCCGTTTCCAATGAAGAAAAGGATTGAAAATGAGTTATCAAGACTTGTAAAGGATGGCGTTCTAGAAGCAGTAGATCCTGCTGAAACACCAATTCCGTGGGCAACTCCAACAGTCAACGTAGAGAAAAGTGATGGCTCGGTAAGAATTTGTGGAGATTTTCGAGTAACTTTAAACCCGAATTTGATTTTAGACAGAGTTCTTCTTCCAACCTTCGAGGAACTGACAAGCAAAATTGCAGGGGGGAAAGAGTTTTCTATCATAGACTTACGTGATGCATACCTACAACTTGAAGTGGTAGAGGAACATAGGAAGTATTTAGTAATATCAACACATAATGGCTATTACAGGTACACGAGATTACCTTTCGGAGTATCATCAAGTCCAGGAATTTTTCAGAGATATATGGAAAAGCTTTTGCATGGATTGCCACAAGTAGGAGTTTTATTGGATGATATTATAGTAACAGGAAGAAGCAAAAGTGAACACATCAGGAACCTGAGAGAAGTTTTGAAAAGAATGAAAGGTGCTGGGTTGAAAGCAAAATCAAGTAAGTGTAGGTTCTTTGAAGAGTCAGTGACATACCTTGGACATAAAATTGACCAGAATGGAATTCACCCAACAGAAGAGAAGATCAAAGCAATTCGAGATGCTCCTTCGCCAACTAACGTCAAACAATTACGGTCATTTTTGGGTTCAATAAATTATTATGAAAAGTTTATTCCAAGTTTACATGCTATTTGTAGTGATCTCCACAAGCTGACGGGTACGAACTCAAGGTGGAAGTGGACGGCAAAAGAAGAGAATATTTTCAAAAAAGTAAAAAACATTTTGTCAAGAAGATACGGTAGTTCCTTACGATGAAACGAAACCGTTAGTATTGATCTCCGATGCATCAGAAAATGGCCTAGGCGTTGTTCTAATGCATAGGTATAAAGATGGACTTGAGAAACCGATAGCTTTTGCAAGTCGCACGTTGATGCCAGCGGAAAAACAGTATTCGAATATTGACAGAGAGGCCTTAGTCATTATATATGGCCTGAGAAAGTTTCACCAGTACGTTTATGGACGGGAATTCATATTGGTAACAGACCACAAACCCCTTCAGAGAATTTTTGGAAACTCGCGAGATCTTCCAAAGATAGTGAATAATCGTTTGGTGAGATGGGCTCTTGAGTTGAACCAATATAAATATGAAATCGAGTACAGAAAAGGAGAGGATAATATGTGCGCAGATGTTTTATCCAGACTTCCGATTAAAGAAGAACAAATGAAGGAAACCTGCATTAAGTTTTTGAATGTGGATAAAATAAACACCATTATGTCTTATGAACAACTAAAACAAAGAACATCTATAGATTCTGAAATCAAAGTAGTCAAAAACTACGTTTTGACAGACTCCTGGCCGACTTCTGTTCCTGAGAATTTAAAACCATATTCACAAAGAAAAGAAGAACTAGTGGTGGAAAATGATTTACTATTGTGGTTTGGAAGAGTTGATCAGGAGATTGAATCCTTTGTAAAAAAATGCACACCTTGTCAAGAAAATCGAGATAACATAGAAGAAGTACCATTATACCCATGGAATGTACCTGATAAAGTTTGGGAACGGGTACATATTGACCTAGCAGGACCAGTGAATGGGTGGATGTGGCTCGTAGGTATTGACGCTCTATCGAAGTGGGCAGAAGTTGAATGTCTAAAAACAACAAGTTCTGCTGTCATAATACAGCGTTTAAGATCATGGTTTAGTAGATATGGACTTCCAGCAGAAATTGTAACTGATAATGGACCACAATTTGTGTCAAAAGAAATTGAGGAGTTCTTCAAGAGAAATTCAATAAACCACATTAAGACAACCCCTTACCATCCAAAAACTAATGGACTTGTCGAAAGGCTGATAAGAACATTGAAAAGACGGTACTATACCACCAAAAAGGAATTGGGGGATGGTTCATTAGCACTCCAAAATGTGCTTTTCAGCTATAGGAATTCACCAAAGAAAACAACAGGGAAAGCTCCAGCTGAATTGTTCTTGGGTCGAAGGATGCCAAAGATATTTGACAATATAAAACCTAACCTCCGAAAGAGAATGGACATGAAAGTTTGGAAAGATCAAACAAGAGAAGAAGGAAAGCGAGCTAGAATCTTTGAAGAGGGGAAGAGGTGTGGATCAGAAATGAAAATGGTAGTGGATGGTCAGCTGGAACAATTAAAAAGCAAAATGGTCTGTACTCATATGAAGTTCTTTGTGGAGGTCTTTTAAAAAGGAAACACTCTGACCAAATAAGGAAACGTGAGGGAGCGATAGACGAAAACCCTGTATCGACTACAAAATAGATGGACACCATTTAAGGGGAGAGAAGTGTAAGATAGTGACTTTAAATTACATCTGTGATAATCATATGGTTTTAACCATGTGATTGAGAAATAATATTGTTTATAAATATGTTTATGTTTTTTAGTTTTTGCAATAAAATGTAAGTGTTCAGTTGTTATTTTAAATGATTTATTTCTAATCTTATACACCCCCAACCAAGAAGTTGTTGGGAGAGTCGAGCCGACAGTGCAGCCGCCTCCGCCGCCCCCGCCTCCTCCGCCACCTCCCCCGTCTCCCCAAGACCAAGCAGACCCAGGGCTCGAGGATGATTGGGACTGATTAATAAGTAAAATAAAGAAATATGAATAAAATGCCTATAACCTGTTCAAAATTCAAATCAAATTTTCGGAGTTAGCAAATATAAGAATTTTCTAATCTCTTTTGGTGGGGTGCGACATACGAACACAGGTTGAGTTTTTCAAAACTTTGGTGTGGTACGGGTGTCTTTCATCGGATTTGGCGAATCACGTAAGTTTCTCTGTACATGTGTTATTATACCGCTAATTCTCATGGTATGGGTAGGCTCTGTTTTCTTTAACCATATCGTTTGTGACAATGTGTTTTATTTTTCTGTGAGAAGAATGTCTAAACTTTGTGTCTAAAATTAGTATGTATGTCAAACATCTACGCAAAAGGAACGTAACTTAAAAACTTGATCTACAGAACACAAACAATTAAATATAACTAGATTTAACATGATGGCCAAAATGTTTTAAAATGTGTAGGTATTAAGTGTAACAATAATAAAATTAATGAACGAAGAACTAAACTGAAATTATAACAAGAACTAAACTTTAAAAGCCCGTGTATAAATATATATATATATATATATCCTCTAGCTCGTAAGTAACATACCTATATGAAGTAACAAGGTATGTGAAGCACCTTGACCGCAATAATGTGAACTCGTGTAAACAATGTGTCACGTTAAGGCTTAAGTGACTAGGAAGGAAAGAATTAAAGTATTTAACTTCTCAAATTTAAATTTTTTTTTATTATAAACCATTAAAATGGTAACACCCAAGTATGGACTTTACAGAAAAAATGGGTGTTAACACACAAAAAATAAATTTGTTAGGTATCAACAAATGTTATTAAAATTTTTCCCAGACGGTATGGACTATATAACGTCTAAGAAAAATGTTTATCCACCTAAAATAATATATGGACGGATATATGCAGCATTATAAGATGTTCTCCTGTAACCTTAATGTTTATAAAAATAAAACCGATTGAATATTGTAACAAGTTAGAAGCTGTTTAGTGCTAAATCCGAGACAATTTCTCAACTTTAAAATGTAAGCATGTAGATTTATTAACATAAAATACGGATGATTATTTAACTTTATATTATTTCAATCGTACCGAAATTTTCTCAAAGTAGTATCATAGTAGGTTGTAAATTTAATTTTAATGCATACCTTTTCAATCTGAACAATTTTTCATACCTACTGATGTTACACACACACAACACTCCGAACTATTCTCAACAACATTGAACTATTCTCGTATTGAACTACAAAGTCCTGCAGCTGTGCGCTACCCTAACCCACCTGTCCAAGGCTGAAGAGGGAACAATCCCTATAACAGCCTCAGTGTGCCGACCCGGCCACTGGAACCTCACGATCACGTCACGTCACACTCCGAAAACCACTTTTTGTATACTAAAACAAAATCCACCAACTCAAATTTTAAAACGGAGCACACTAACTTACATCCAAATTTAGTCACGGTATACCTACGTACCGGTATTTAAATCGGTTACATTGTTTTAATATGATATAGTATTTGTATGGTTAAAAATAAATAGATCATTTTAAAGACTGTATTTTGATATAAATAATCATAGCTGCAGTTATAGACAATTTTAGAATTTTTGCGTAGTTTATTACTATTAAGTGTGAGTAGTTAAAATATGAGACCTAGGACATATGTTAATCAAACGTCTGAGAGTTCTGGACCAGCCAAATGCATATGGTTGAGTGTCTCCATTTTTAGACCATAAAATAATTAAAATAATATGTAATGCAATAAAGTTTTCAACTTATTTTGTAACATTTAGAGCTTATGATATATTGTTTTAGCTTGTTACTGACTAAGGCTGACATTCATTAGTTTTGCTTGATGTCACCGTTTGATCCTGTACGGGTCCTGGACTCTCTGGTCTTCCAATTACCTCCGAATATACCACCGTGTTTCCAAACGTTATTATCGTACTCGCCACCAGTCTACTTTGTATCGGATCAAATATGTACGCGCTCTTTTTTTGCTGATCTTCATAAACTCCTTCTACAATCTGCATTTTAAATTTATCACTGTAACTGTTCTCACCAGACGTAGTAGTTTTTAAAATATGAAAATATTAATACTATTAAGATAAGTTGAAACGTTGATGAAATTTATCCACTAAACCATTAAACATATTACAGATCGCTTAAAACCTTTCAGTCTTTGGTGATTTTCCTGATTGAAGATATGAATGTTTACAAGTTGAATGTCTATGACTTCGCTGAAGACCTCGGGGAAGAAGGAATGGTTCTAAGGTTCAGAATCATTAATAATGATGGAGGTTACGAGGTGTCTCCGCTTTGCTTCGTTGGGACCGTAGGCTCCAGCGACAGTTTGGCTGCGACCGCTTAACTAGAGTTTGTGCGGTACTACTCGCAAAAACGCGTAAATCTGCGTGTAAACATTAACATACCTGCGAGACTCCCGGACGATCTGGAAAATGCAATTGATGGACTGGTCAATCTTTATGAGACACCATACGAAACGTTTCTCGCATTTATAGAAATTGGCCTTAATATTTGCACCTATGTAGACGTATAGGCAACTGTAAACTTATAGGTTTTATTACCTATGAGCAATGACCTTTAATCAGCAGGAGACTTCCCATTGCCATTATAAAAAGTGTCTAAGTTTTATGTGAGCCAGGATTTGAAAGAGGACTTAGTTACAGCATTCTCCATTAGAGTATACTACAGTTTACTATTAATTACACTATCATGAGGGAATATTTTGACAATAAGATGTTCATAGAGCAATCATATGATGAAGAACTCTTATTTTCTAGCATATTAAGATTTGAAAACTGAAATAAATAGCTGAAAGAAATCATTTACGTCAACACTATCTGTCAACACTGATTTATTCAAACTTCATCCACTTCAAATCCCGACTCATACAAAAACAGACACAGCTGTCTCGTATGGATGATTAAGTCTCCTCCTGATTTAAAGTCAATGCAATTTTTCAAAATTTTAAATCCACAATGGATTAAGTTTTGTTCAATTTATTACTTTTTAAAATTCAAATATTTCCTTCTGATTTTTCGACCTGAATGGATATAATTCTTTAAAAAAAGCTTTTGCTCTGAATGGTCATGTATAATTTCAGGATATTTCTGATGCATAGGATCACATTTCGACACAACATAAGTGATACATAACATGGGAATGAGTATACTGGTATGCTGTAACAGGTATGCAAAATTTTACCGGTTTCAAATCAATATCAAGTGAATCAGTGCTGTGCGAGGTCATATACTAAGTTTTATGGACTTGAAGTTAAAATTTTAATACCCCTTTGATTCTATTTTTAAATTATGACACACCATGCACGGGTTAAAATATTAAATGTAACTACCTTAATTTTATATATCTATTTTATTATTTAAAATATTACATAAAAGCTGCCCATTAAAAAATTCTCTCAATAAATGTTTCAACCTTTCTTCACGACTGTTCGTGACTGTAGAATCTTGAACTAGTTCACCGTTATTATTTGAAGGGGCATATACGGACTGTGCCTTATAATACGATAAATCACCTGATGCAAGCTCTCACCATAATCAACATCTCGCTATCCATGTTCATTTGTTCGCAATGTCAACCGTCAAACCGTCAAGTCAAACTGAGATCCCCACTGTGCAAGAGGAGGTGAACATAAATTAAATTACTGGCTAGAGATACTTAAAGGACTTATTTTTTATGAGAGCTGTAATTACTGGCTTTTAAATGAAGTTTCGGACCCCACGTTAAAATGTAAGTCCTATATTTGACATTGGCTGGTGGGCTATTAATTACCAGTCCTGTCTAAGGAACATGTCGTAGTTTGTTTGTTGGTCGTCCATCTATCAACATCCATAAATATTTGATCTTTTCCCAACGGTGTCCCGGTAGTAATTAAAACTTTTGTATTTAATTAAAACTTTTGTATTGTTCATAAGTTATACCTTCATATTGTGCGTAATATTAAATGATTTACGGAATTCCATTTTGTATATCCTGGTTTGAGGTGTGTTGCAGAATGATTATTTTTGTAATAGGATGCTTGATCTTTAAAGAATTATTTAGCTGACACTGCATTTGATGTTCGACGGAGTTTGTGTAGGTGTAGTTTATCGAAAATTTCATTAATTTTGGAAAAAAACTTGCTTTAAACTTAATCCATTTCTTAGCCTCGACTTTCATAATTTGTTCTCCCATTTTTAAATTAACATAAATATCTTTTGAGTGTTCACAGACAGAAACATTAAAGCTGTCATCTATTGAAAATATTTTTTCTTCACCAAAATCAAGTCTTGAAACAAACTCCTCTTCAATTGTATGAAGTAAGGGTTTAAGTTTTTCCCAGGCATCTGCATTAAACACCATGGTTTGACCATTCAGTTCAAAGACGATGTAAGTGTCTTTTTTTAGTTCTTTCACCAAAACTCTAAAATTATTAAACACCGTAATCAACATCTCGCTATCCATGTTCATTTGTTCGCAATGTAAACCGTCAAGTCAAACTGAGATCCCCACTGTGCAAGAGGATGTGAACATAAATTAAATTACTGGCTAGAGATACTTAAAGGACTTATTTTTTTTATGACAGCTGTTATTTCAGTCGTAGAGTGGTTCAATAAAGACCTCAAAATGTAAGCCAACATTTTTTTTATTGCCTGAGTATTTTTTGCCCAAGATAGACCCTAAAAACTTAGGAAAATTATGTTTGGCAGTAAATAAGATTTCAAGCCATGTTCTATGGTACTTACATGTATAACATCATGAAGCAGACGGAAAAAACTTATTTTGACTAAAAAGCAATGTTGATTCAAGTGAAAATGAAGCAGATGATTTGTAATCACTCATTAGCTCAGTTTTGAAAAAAATAGATAAGTTGAATAAAAATTAGTGAAGTACTCCTCCAAATGGAGCACTACTTTTTCTGCAAAATGGTCAATTTTGGTTTTCATCTCGTTTTATTATATTGAACTATTTTTATACATATAAACGGATATTATGACTTTTTATTGTGGACTCGGTGTTCCCTAGTGGGGATTAATGTTCACACTATCGAATACTACATTCATAAGACCGTCCTCATAATTAGACCAATTAATTCATAACATGTAAACCAGGTAAAATTAAGTTTCGGACCCCACGTTAAGATGTAAGTCCTATATTTGTCATTGGCTGGTGGGCTATTAATTACCAGTCCTGTCTAAGGAACATGTCGGTCTTAGTCAGTAACAAGACTACAAGATCGCACCACAATCATCCTTCACTCATCTATCATTCCGCTATCAGGTATCTATCTTAAAATACCTACCAGGGTAGGTCGCCATTCCAAAGTAAAGTATCGAAAGTGTCTGTTAAATTATATAGTGACTGTATATTTTATGCAAAATGTAATTAGGTAATTCAAATTATTTAAATTTGTTATCTCGAGGAGGTTTTTAAACTGAAAGTTCAGTTCAGGTGTTGTAACAATCACTATTTTCCATTGGCTTCGTTAAAATGTATTAAATATATTACTTCCTATGTTATGTTGGACATATTATCTGTGAGGAAATCAAAGTATACTTCAACAAGCTCGGAAGGTTTTTTAGATACCCAATGCCTTATAATATTTGATTTCAATACCTAAGGCCTACCTAAGGCAATAATATTAAAAGTTCACATATAACATTTACACAATAGTAAAGAATTGAATAGATTTATTAGTAAATGGATTGATTCATTTTATTTACATAAAATCACATCATTGTAGCTTTCTGTGTGCACAATTACTTTTAAGTTGAAAAAATTATTCAGGTCCGTAATTTAATTGTTTACTGTACTAAATTGTAAGCAGACAGATCCTTAAAAGAAAAAATGTAAATATTATGTTGAATAAAATATTTTAATTGTTTGAATTGAATTTAAAATTGTAAGCAGACAGGTTCTTCAATGAAAAATGTAAATATTATGTTGAATAAAATATTTTAATGGTTTGAATTGAATTGTAATTTGTTTCATCCTGCGTTAACTAAATAATTATTTATAAAAATACAAACTGTTTGATCCAAATAACTTTTTTAATATGATTTGTTTGTCAGTAGTGTTAAATCTAAATTGTAAGCAGAGAGGTTCTTAAAAAAAATGTAAATATTGTGTTGAATAACATATTAAAAAATGAAAATATTACGTTGAATAAAATATTTTAATAGTATGAATTAAATTGTAATTTGTTTCATCCTGCGTTAATTAAATAATTATCTATAAAAATAAAAACTGTTTGATCCCAATAACTTTGTTAACATGATTTGTGTGTCAGTCGTGTTAAATATTTAAGAAACTTAGCAAACATCGTGGTTTTTGTTTGTGTTAATTAGATGTATACCAACATCACTTAACTGATCGTAGCAGCATTTTACTCGCTATATATAAAAACGTAATTTTTATCGATCCTGAATTTTTTCAGACAGATTTATGTCTGCTTCAAATAATTTATGAACAGACTTGCATCGGTTCCATCATTGTTTTGAAAAAATTTACTAAATTACAGTACAGGTTCAGTACAGCAAACAGGTTCTTAAAAGAAAAAATGTAAATATTATGTTAAATAAAATATTTTAATTGTTTGAATTATGTTGTTTCTATCATCATTTTAAGTATAAAAATAAAAATTTCTTTTGATAAATATTTATTTTATCAAGTTTTACATAACTACATAATCTTTCTAGCAACTCCTGATAACGGTAAATATTATTGAAGAGCATCATGAATAATATGACAGAGTTTTTTTGAATATCGATACAAATATCTGAAGATCTAATGTTTAACATTTATAAAAACAGCATTTCCCAAACGGAATAGATATCTACCATACAACCTTATCATCTTTTACTCGTGCTTGGAAAACAGCGTTTCTGTGAGAAATGATATAATTAAGTAAACAAGCTGTGTCGGGTTTTATCGGAGATCAAGTTGGCGCAGTGGTCAAGTCCAGTCAAGTCAAGTCAAATCTTCTTTATTCAATAATGTGGCACATTACATGTCATGAATAGCGTCATAAAACTACAAAAGAAAGTTATGAACTATATTAAATTAATAAACATACAATTTTCCTTTATATAGGCTACAGACTTTTGGAATTCAAGCGCAAAATTAATTAACGTTTTGATTCTAAAAACTCTTTGATTGAATAAAAGGGGTTTCTTATTAATAAATCTTATAGTAAATATTTAAATTTATTGAAATTGCTTTCTTGCCTTAGTGGTCCTGGTAAATGTTGAAGAAATTTAAGTCCTGCATAAGATGGTTTTTTAGTATAAAATTCTAATTTGTGTCTAGGCAGGTTAATTTTGAAACGTGTGTTATGTTCGTTTGAAGAAGATGACAACTGATGTTTTGCAAATAGTATCGCCTCGTAAATGTACAAGTTGTAAACTGTTAACATACCCAATTCGCAAAAAACGTTTTTGACTGAATCTGTTCTTTTTAGTTTCATAATAACTCGAATGGCTCTTTTTTGCTGTAAAAGTATCCTATCTAAATTTGTTTTGGTTGTTGCCCCATAAATTACAATTCCATAAGATAAATGGCTGTGAATGAATGAATAATATATAGTCTTTAGAGTTTCCAAATTGCAAACCCTGGACATCAGTAGGGTATGCCCAGATCGGGCAGAAATTTGACATTGAAAATCAGCTTTTTAAAAATAACGCGCCAAAAACCCGAAAAAGCGCGCCAAAACGGAAAAAAGCCCGCCAAACAGTGTTGCCAAAAGCATAGAGTAAAAAGCATATACTATAACAGGTATACACTATACTATAGTACATATAACATACTACGTCACGCTACCCCTATCACATACGTATAATAACGGATCATACTACGTCACGCTACCGTATATTATACATTTATATATGTATAATGGTATATTATAATGGTTTATGTCATACTACCTGCTATCATTGAATGGTATATTATAATGACGGTGTATATTACGTCACACTAGATATATCAAGTGATCTGTATCCCTGAAGGTGGTGTCTTATGCTATGCCGCAGACTTATGCGCGGGAGCGCGTATTGAAGGTAAGAGTGAAATGTTATTTTCTACTTATAAAAAATACATTGTGGGTTTATTGGGTCAAAATAACTATTGTACAAGTTAAACGTGTATGAAAAATAAAGCTAGTGAAATACTGTTCCAGTCAAAAGGTTAGTTGAGACACTTGGTCCCAAGGTATTATATCATTACATTTTATTGAAGTAATATAAATTATGGATAAATCAAAAGACAGAATAATTTAACTTTGTAAGCTAGAGTGAGTGAAGCAGATGATTGTGGATTGCGACCGCGGCCCGCGGCCCGCGGCCTGTGGCTGGTTATCGGCCGGCCATCCGGTCTCCTTATCATCAGCGACATCCGCGGCTGCTGTTCAGCTGAGCTGTACTTCTTTGCAGTCGAGTTATATTCTTTACAATCAAATTATAAATCTAGGACTTGTGAATTACTAATTTGGAGTCTATTAATAATTATTCGTTATAAAATTATACTATGTTTTATATTATAATATAGAGAGTCCCATTTTGGGACTCTCTATTTCCGGTGCTAGTTTACGATAAAAAATTTACGTTTAAGATTTAAGAGAATAATTAGTAGGGGAAGGACAAGGTTAATAAAAACCTATTGAAATCACCGCCGTAAGTGCTTTTATTATTATAGTTATACTATGAAAAAACTTATTTATTATTTTATCATAATATTTGTAGGAATATTTTTAGAGTTACCAAAACCCATGTCAGGTTGAAGTACAGTAAAAATTACTGCAAGTAAATGAAACTATTCTTCGGTGAAAAAATATAACCTGGTTTTATATGAGTTAAACTTGTAGTGGCAGTTTTGGGGTGTATATGATACGCCCCATGTTTTAAAATACTATAATTTGCTCTATCGTAACCAAAAAAAGGAGAAGGCTACAGCCGTAGACACTGGTCTCTGACAGAAAAAATAAATGTTAAACCTTTATTTATTTATAGTTGATTTTATTCTAGTTGAGGTAAGCTTAGTGGAACTGTCTTTGACATCGTCGCTGCCACATGCGGCCAATGGTGGAGTGGGGAGAGGAGGCGGGAGCACTCACCATATCTCTCACACTCTCTGTCATGCGTCTGCACCCAGCAACACCGCTCCAGTTGTGCTTAGTTCAATCTAGGAATATAATGTAAGTATTTTCACTTACTCAATATGATTGTAAATAGATATAGGTCAGTTCCTTTTTATTTGAACATATAATACTCGTTTGTCCTATATGGTTTCGGAATTATTAATGAAATGTCAGGGCACTGCTCGCATGTTGCAATGTTTGGCTCGCTTGTCATCATATTTGGTCTTTTTCTATGGTCTTGGATATTTTTTGAGACCCTATATCTTTTAGAGCCCATCCAAAACTGAGGTGATGGTTTATTGCTAGGTCTTTTTGGTGATAAACTTTTTTAAATGTGTGATGATTTCTTGTAAAATGTTCTGTTGCTGTGATAGATATCTATAAACCTCTGGGTGGATTGAGCAGCCCTGAGTTTATTTTATTGACTGGTTTCTTTCGAACTTAATTCACTAAATCGTTGAGAAACCTTCCTAGCATATTTGAGTAGGTTTTCAGGGTAGACCTTTCATTTTCAGTAGAATTATATTAGGGTGAGAAGCCAACGCCCCTGTGTCGTAGTAAAGGACCTGACCTCCAAGAGCATCAAGGTATTCGTAGAGTTTCAATCTAGCCTGAGCTGTTGTGTAGGCTGCAATCACTACGTTTACATTACTCAAAGGCTTGCCAACTTTTTCCAAATACTCCCAGCTTACAACCAATAATTCTTCATTTACCACGTTTATCTTGTTAACTTTTACCTAGTATGAGTTAGCATGTGTTTTTCAAAGTCCCCAGTTGAGTAAACGATTTACAATTTTACTACATACAACAATTAATACTACATATAACACAATTTTTACTACACATACAACAATTATTTCTTAATAAATAACACAATTATTAAGAAATAAACAATAATAAGCCCCCCTCTGTGCTTAGCCTATATCTGTATACAGTCATATTGAAACAAAACCTTTCACAGGTGGAATTCAGGACCTTTGCTGAGCAACACTACCCTACCCAGGGCATCTCCAGGAAATGCGGCATTTCCAGAAAACCTCTCTGCAGACCGGAGTAAGGAGGCAGGGCGAGTAAGCTAGCACCTGAGGTGGGTAGTCATGATATTTAAACAATTTTTAGGGGATACTAGTAATGTCCCTGTAGGCTTTGGTAGGCCAGTATATTTAGACCATATGATAAGATTTAAAAGTTTTGAATGTCCAGTTTCCACACCACGGTAGGTCGTAACCAGGCCGTATGGACGTCGGCACGTTTATTTTTGTTAACCCAGAGTAATCGCCAAGAGCCCTACCTCTGGGGTGAGGATAGAACCATTAGTTCTATCTCTCACGGTAATGTTGAAAATCTTGAACGTCCAGTTTCCACACCACGGCAGGTCGTAACCGTGGAACGTATGGACGCCGGCACGTTTTTTATTATAGTGAGTTCCCCAGTAGGCCTAGTCTCACTTGTTTTTTTTTAAACCCACTGCCCCATCCATCGCAGTGAGTCGTGACAGCCATTCCATAACAATTTGCTGCCTCCGAAATATGTTTTGTATTTTATATGTTTATATTTTTTTGTTCTTCTGTTGGTCTGTTCATTGTGTATGAGGTTTAAGGTAGGGACTTTGTCCTCTACCCGTATCTCTCTCCATTTACTGAGACCACTAGAGGATTTTTTAAAATTTTATATATTTTTTGGTCTCTTACAAATACTAAGGTAATCCTTAGGAGTACTAGGGGAAACATTTCACGTTTTATGGCGATTAAACCAACCCTTATTATGTTCACCCTGGTCTTACAGGTTTTATGCCAGCCTGGTGGTGAACACTGTACCTTAAAACATTCATACTTGGAGATTTGCTAGAGGGAAACATTTCACGTTTTCTAGGTGTTATCCAAACCTCTTTTACTTGCCCCTGGCCTTACAGGTTTTTACACCAGCCTGTTGAGCAAGTCGCAATCACACACACACACACACACACACACACACACACACACACACACACACACACACACACACACACACACACACACACACACACACACACACACACACACTGGGCTGTACAAAGGTGTAGCTTAAAACCTCCTCGGTTCTAAGCGCCATAGTTTACTTAGCCCTACATTCACACATCTATTCCCATCTCGGATATACCAAAAATATATGTAAAAAACCTATAATATTTTCTCAGCATAGAATTGCGCCGATTTTAAGGCACAATTCTCGCTATTTGTTTTTTGTTGATTAATAATGCAGTCTACTGAAATATCATTATCATCTATATACAAACTTTCATCTATTTCCAAGACATTATAGTGAAACTGGCGAAGGAACTGTGCCTTCTCCAGCCCTTTAGTGTATATAGTTTAGAAAGGTTGAAACAAAGAGCGTATAAGCTCTTTGTTTTATTTTACATTGCCATCATCCCACCTAAGGTGGTGATAATGGCGAGTTAACCAGCGGGCTGTTCGTTTCATTTTACTATTTAAATTGTCATAGTGAAAGGGGGGTCGGAACACTATTTGTGTTTTATACGACCTCCCGACAATAGCGAGTTCCTTGATGATAAAATTATTTTTATTATCCTTGAACCCCTGGAACTCTACTACTGCTTCCATCTGACTGGTCTAGAAAAAAAAACCTCTCTGTTTAACCTTTCTATTATGTGCCCAGGTAAGAGTTCAAGATAATTTTTGAAAATATTGGTTATTACAATAATTTCAATGTAATCCTTGACAAGGTCTTCTATATAAAACAATTCCAAGAGGTCCCAACTGATTAGATGCAAATTGAAAATAAACTGATCCCACTCGTCTTTATTCAAAGACAAAGTATGCTCACCATCAGTTAAATAAGCATGTTTTCTGTTAATAATGCATGCAACTTTTATCTTGTCTTCGCTTTGATTTTCTTTCTCAACTATACAATCTTTTTCATAGTGTAATGCCAATGATATATCGTGGAAATTTTCAAAGAATTGGCAAAAAGTATCGTAAGACCACCAAACCCAACCTCTCCTTCCTTTAATCAAAATACCGAGACTGTTGTCTCTGTTTTTGAAAACACCCGTGATGATTGACCTTGTTCCCTCCAAGTTTAAAAAGTAAACTGACTTTAAAAAGATGCTAGTCTGAATATTTATAGGTTCTACCATTTTAGGAGTCGGCATAGGAGCAACCTTTTTGGTCGGATCCATCTCCCCGAATGAACAAAATTTTAATCGTTTTTACCTCCCTTAAATTTCCCCCTCCACCTCCTCCTCTTCTTCAGAGGATGATTCCTCATCAGATGAGACACACTAACGTCCTTTGGTTATGCGAGGTCACGTGGGTGGGCCCCAAATTGGGGCCCACATATATGACGTCACACTTCCGGTTTCGTAGTGGGACATGTTTTGTGTCGCACCTTCAACTGAATGTCTTTGTTTGTTTTCAATCAATTTAATTTTTCTTAAAAACCTAAACGTGTCTGCAGCTATTTTTTCCCACTCTGATTTTCTATCTTCCATGGGTAAAACATGTACACTTGTAATGATAGGGTCTGAAAAACTCACTTTTTTACTCATTGTGAAACTTTTTTAACATCCCCGGTGATGGGTGTGTAAGTGTAATGGGTATCATGAATCAAAAGGCAATATCCCCAAGTATGTTCCGGGAAGGCGGTTTTAGTTTCAATCTCCAACCTCACATCCACCAGTCCCGATTTAATGCTATCGTCTTGCTTTGAACAATCAATAACATAAATCGGACACTTTGTTTTACATTCGTTAAAGTCTAGTACAGGGGATCCCGCTCTCCCATGGTAAGAACTTTGAAAATTAGCAAACATGTCATAGAACAAGCAAGTATTCCCCCGTAAATTATCATAGGGGTAAAATGAAGAATTAAGAAATAGTTTTACATCCAATAGATCGCACGCATCGCACGCATCAAACTCACTCATATTTTTAGTCAAAACGCCTTTTCTCCCTGTTTGGAATGCCAAGATAACATAGCGTGGCTTTTCAGTCTGATTGCTTGTTCTCAATGTCCAGCTGAAATTCTTTGTACTCGGCAAATTAGGGTACTCAATTAGCTCCCATTGCCTGAATGGTACATGGATAGCAGGGACTTTTTCGATAAATTTATAAAGTCTTAGCTTTTGATCATCATTTACCGTTATGTGCGGTATGCGCCAATATATTTTTTCAATATCTAGGTTAATTGTGCCGGCTGCCGCTGTTGTTACGGCATTAATGTCTGTGGCTGAACGCAAAATAACCAATTCCTGCTTAATATTGACCAGTACTTTTCTGTAATCCTCTGCAAAACCCAGTAAATGTTTAAGTGGGATAGAGTAAATAAAATCTGTAACTATTTCAGTCTTGCCCGGTCCTAACCAACAAGAATTTTTCAAATAGTTTTTTTCCTCTTCCCGAATAGATAGAATATTCTTTAAAGTTGTAGTGATACCGACGTTTCTCACCCTATCGATCTCCTTCCCACATATTTCATATCTGATTTCATCAAAGGGAAACGCGATCGCATTGTTAATATATGAAACATCTTGGGCGGTATTGTCAGCTTTTTTCCCACTAACTTTTCCATGTATAACAATATAGCTTTCAAACGGGGCCGTAATTATATCTTGTTGAAGGATAGGAATACGTAGTTCATCAGAATTACCATATGTTGTTGAAGCGTAAGGGTTGAGCGTATGATATTCCATACTAGTTATCAAATCATCGTACAGTGCTTTATTGTCTATTGCTAACATGGCCATTTTGAAATACTTTAAAACCGAGAGAGCGTAGGAATTTAATATTTCTGCGAGTTAACACTTTGGTTTTCTGAGCACCACTGAATTTACCCTCCAGGGGTGTATGCCTATATACCAGTCCCATTACTGCGTCTGAGATGTAGTCTCACTGAGATTTTTTCTCCGCGAAAATTTACAAGTTCCCCGTCTTGATGTTTAAAACTGACTGTCAGGTTGTTTATCCTCTGACTGATTTCCGGCAAATAAATTACATTCCTAGGTTTCTCTATAATTTTATAGCCTGGAGGATCAAACGGGTAAAACTCGTGTATAACATGCCCCTCGATGCCGTTTTGGTAAGATCCGCGTGTAATGTTACACTATACACGTATTGAATTAACTTTGATTATCGCAACAGGCAGTTCCGAAATATGTGTTTTATTCGCCTCATATACATTATCTTTGAACCCCAACAGTTTTCCCAATGAATGAACTTTTTTAAAATCAACCTTTTCAGAACAAAACAATTCAGACTTTAAAGTATTATTATTGGGCTTTAATGTGAATTTTGTATTTTTCGGTAACTGAGACACTAAATATTTTTCAATGTCCTCGATTTCAAAAGACCCTTCAGGAATAGTTATTCCCTGCTGGTCTCCATAGTAAAACTTGTCATTTTTATTTTTTTCTATATTCGGTATAGAGTTATATGTTGAGAGTTCAATTAACCCTAGCTCCCATTCACCATTGCTAACATCAATTGGAAAAGCCAAGTCATATGATAGTTCACTACTTATTCTCATTAGACAAAACATTATTGCACAGAAACTTTAAACACAAGTGCCCGCAAATAACTGAATTAAAACTTTGTTGTCTCTCGTAATTATAGTAAATTTCACAGTCATTAAAATACTTTTACAATTCATAGGGTGGTTTGGGATTGCCAAAGCTATCGTAATAATAAATCTTTTCCTTTAACTTTTTATAACAGACCCAGTGGGTCCCTGAACCACTTGATGTATCCAGGTTAACAATTGCAGTTTCGTATCCTTTAGGCTTTTTGGGCAATGAATCCCTCATGAAACCTCCTCTGAAATTTGGGATATTCAACAACTTTGCATACTTGATTAAATCAAAGTTTGAAAGTGGTTTATCGGTATTGATAAGCTTTTTTTCTTGCAACACTTTCTTTTCTTCCTTTTCTGTCCGCCGGCACCTCGTTTTGGATATGGTCTGAGATACAAGCCTTTGCCTTTTGGACGCCTTACTTGGCGTTTCTTCCTACGGCCACCACCAAATTTCGTCTTTGCCTTCATAGCTGTTGTCACCGCCCAAGCCGCGGCTCGTTCTCCTACTGATGCGTCTGAAGCCTTAAACCTTTGCCAAGCACGTTCTGCTAACTCCTTGTCAGCTTGTCTCCGTCTCTCTGAATCTTTATATCTCGAGTAGGTAATGTCGTGTACCTTACAGGCTTGGTCCAATTTATTGATTCCCGGGTCTCCTCTGGCTAATCTCTCCCTTAACCTAGTTCCAGGTCCACAATACTGATAACCTCCGGGTAAATGAAGTTCCACAGGTAATAGGTAAATCGCCTTGTTCAGGACCGACGAAACTATACCTCCACCCACTTTCAGTGCTCCTTTATGTCTGATTGATTTCCTCTTGGTCTTTGGCATTTTATTGTAAGTACTTGATCACCTCGTACAGTTTTTTTAACAGTGTTTCCCTAATACACCCAATCCCCAACACATCGAATGTAGCAGGCACAGTCCGAACCACAGAATTTGTGAACTCGTTAAACTCCAAAACACCACTGTCAGTCATAAAGTAAATCATCCCATTTATAAATTTAAATCACCGTAAACTTTGCCCGAGATACCACTCAATACACTGGGGACCATACCCATAAAAGACCCGGAAAAGTTACACTCGTAGATTTCAACCAAATAATAATCATTATATATCATAAGTGTTTTTGCTTGGTTTGTGGAAAATACAGCATTAACTTTGTTAATCTTTCTACCGGCAACCAAGTCGACATTATATTTATATCTAAGTAATAGTGCTGGGTATGTAAATACGTATACATCATTTCCGGCAAATAAGGCAATACTCCCATCTGGTCTCTGATAAATAGCTGAAATTTCTGTGAAATCCCCAGGAATAAATCCAAGCCAATCAGTGATTTTTCTTACCTCTGTAAATTGATCAGGAGTTCTTTCAGTAGGATTTAAACTTATAACCCATACATACTCCTTATAAAAAGCAAATATTTTACGGTTTACAATCACATACTTGGTAATTTGGTTATTTTTAAACTCGCAAATATCTTTCTCTTCTTTTAATTCAACTAAATCAGTTTTAGGTGTTGTGGAGGTTGTAGTAGTGGTAGTGCTAGTAGTACCAGTGGAAGTTGAGGTGGTTGATGTACTGGTTGTCTGAGGTCTACCATACAAAAACTGTATTACCAATATATCGTCTTTACCAAGATCAAACTCGGTCAAGTTAACAATACCCTTGGGTGTTATTGGGTAGGGATACATGACTGATTTTTCATCACTAGAATGGTCCAAGCCCAAGGTATGACCAATTTCATGCACTAAAGTTTGAAAGAATGATATGTTATTACCTCTTGTTAGGTTCATTGTAAAATCCCAGGGTTCTTCAGAGTCTAAATGAATATTGGTTTGGTTATACTGACTGGTAGGCAGAAAAGCATGTGCCAACACACCTCCAGGTCCGTCACAATCAAAATAACACATGTCATTTCTAGAGTAAAACATGTGTTTTCTATCAGTGTGACGGTAATCACCATTTTTCAAAATTATGTTTCTAAATTGTGGGTGTTATAAAAAGAGAGAGACCTGGCATTGGGACTTCACAATCCACATACCAGGTCAACAATCATTGGCACATAGAGTCAAGGGAATTTGTTGACACTCTTACTTCAATACTTTTTAACAGTCAGAACTGCTGAAGCTGGAGTTTTCAGTTGGCCCAGTTAACAGTGTTTTGAATCACAGTCCCTCCCTGGCCACCAGAGGGGATAGTCTGCCAGGTAGGGCGGAATCTTTTCATGATCTTATGTTCTATAGTTTACTGATTGGCCAGATATATTTCTGAGAAATTATATCCTTGATTATTTGTAAATCATCATTTATTAAATTTGATTTTACTTTCTAATTTTCTTCGGGCAGAGTTTAATATTTGGTTATTTTAAATTGAGGTTGACAAAGTCCCTTTTCTATCATTCTCCTACATTCGAGTTTTCATTTTGATATTTAAATATTTTCTTGCCCCGCTATTAAAAGGAATTTATTAGTCTCTTTGTTATATTAATTGAGTTCTGGAATAAAGGAATGTTTAGATCTAAATATTTAATTCTAACTGTGTTCTTATTGAATTTAGTATAATTCCTGTTAACCTCTCACTAAGCGAGTTAACCTCCAGTCAAAATCATACGTAGTAAATTGGTGGAGTCAGCCGGACTCAATTTTTGACTTGAGAGTAACTTTTGTAGCTTTTGTAATTCTAGTAATTTTTGTAATCGGCAGATAAACCGACCTGAATATCATTCTATGTGTTATGGAATCCCATCTGGCCAATCTTTGTTAGATACTTAAGATTACTAGGTAGAAACTACAGTATATTAGGTTGTGTTTTGAGTGCACAAATGGTTAAATTGTAGTTGAGATATTTTTTATAGTATATTTTAGGTCCGATTTATTTTTCAAATTATATAACGAGTTTATCCAAGATGTACGCGGAATTGATAATTTGTTTTAAATTTATTATTTCGGTGTCATACTTTTGACATGCCAAATGGCGGATTATGGACGAATTAACTCTGTCTGATATTAAGAATTTTAATAGGTCTCAGATATTAAGTTGGTATAGGAAGTTAGGATTACCTTTCCCGGGAGATGCTGATTTAGATTACTTAAGGGGATATCTTCGATTAGTTAAGCTTAAGCACGAGAAACATCATCACTTCAGCGCTCTTCTAGTTTCGACTCTCTGTCGTATGAATCAATAAATGAGTATTATAACGGTGTAGATTCAAGAAACACTCGCCTTTTGTCGGACGGTGCTGCCCCAACTTCCCGGAATACTGCTGTCCAACCCGCAGAACCATCGGTTACGGTTGAAAATTTCGCCCAGCCTACGTACATAAATACCGATACACAAACTTCGGACAGTCAATCGTCCTCAAATCCGGAAAACCAAGTTTCACTCCAAACTCCCCCCCAGGTACATCAGTCAGAAACAATGAATAAGGAAAAAATTTCCATTTTACCAGCCTGGCATGTTTGCGGGTAAGGCTGGTGATGACGTACATGTGTTTTTTAACAGATTTTTTAACAGATAAACCGAACTGAATATCATTCTGTGTGTTATGGAATCCCATCTGGCCAATCTTTGTTAGATACTTAAGATTACTAGGTAGAAGGTAGATACTTAAGATTATTAGGTTATTGTAGGTAGAAACTACAATATTTTAGGTTGTGTTTTTAGTGCACAAATGATTAAGTTGTGGTCGAGATATTTTTTATGGTTTCTTTTATGTCCGATTTATTTTTCGAATTATATAACGAGTTTACCTGAGGTATGCTTGGAATTGATATCTTATGTTAGATTTATTAATTGGGTGCCATCATTTTGACTTGCCAAATGGCGGATTATGGACGAATTAACACATCTGATATTAAGAATTTTAATAGGTGTCAGATATTAATTTGGTATAGGAAGTTAGGATTACCTTTCCCGGGAGATGCTGATTTAGATAACTTAAGGGGATATCTTCGATTAGTTAAACTTAAGCACGGGAAACAGGCATCACTCCAGCGCTCTTCTAGTTTCGACTCTCTGTCGTATGAATCAATAAATGAGTATGATAACGGTGTAGCTTCGAGCAACACGCGCCTTTTGTCGGACGGTGCTGCCCCAACTTCCCGGAATACTGCTGTCCAACTCGGAGAACCATCGGTTACGGTTAAAAATTTCACCCAGCCTACATACATAAATACCGATACACAAACTTCGGACAGTCAATCGACCTCAAATCCGGAAAACCAAGTTTCACACCAAACTCCCCCCCAGGTACCTCAGCCAGAAACAATGAATAAGGAAAAATTTCCATTTTACCAGCCTGGCATGTTTGCGGGTAAGGCTGGCGATGACGTACATGTGTTTTTTAACAGATTTGAAAGGGCATCAAAAATTAATGTTTGGGACAACGACAAGAAACTTTTGTATCTCCTTATGTACCTCGAGGGTGCGGCATTAAACTTTTTTGAGAATATGGAAGTTAAGAAACCTACTTCCAAATTTGACGATTTCAAACAAGCCTTTTTGTCTAATTTTGCGCCTGCGGAAAACAAAGAACTGCTTTTGTTAAAGTTAAACTCTCGAGTTCAGCAGCCGAATGAGACGGTAGTCGAGTATATCGCTGACGTGGAGAAACTCTGTTGGCTCGTGGATTCCGCCATGGAGGAGAAGCAAATTTGTGGGTATATTCTCAAAGGTTTAAATCCCACGATGATGCAACAGATTGTTACGTTGGATAATGGATCTGTCGAAGCGTTGAAAGCGAACGTGGCAAAATACGAACAGGGAAATTTTTATCTGAGATGCAGATTTGGGGTAGCCGGTCAACCAACCCGGTCACGTTCCACTGATTTGGAGGCTAAAGTGGATTCTGTTAATTCTAAGGTTAATTCACTCACCGAGATGGTTCAAAATCTGAATGTCTATTCTCGGGATAGTCGGAGTGAGAAACATCCTGGGTATCCTGATTCGGGCACTGATAAGTACTCTCAAGAGAGGCAGTCTCGTAGAGACTATTCCCCTTTTGACCAACGCTACTCTCCACGGGCGCCACGAGAAGATAAGTCGTCCGGTTCACGAGAGTTTTATAGGTCTCCCGCTAGGTCACCACGTTATGAGGGTGGCAGGCCGTCTAATTCACAAAAATACAACCATTCTCCCGCCAGATCAGATTATGGTTATGGGGATAATCGTGGACGCAGCCCTTATCGTTCTCATAGTCCGTACCGGTCACAAAGTCCTCGAAGGCCACGGAACTCCTATGACAATCGTAGCCGTGATGCTCGCGGGAACAACAAGCAATACTTGAATTGTTGAATTGTTGCTTGTATTTATTAGGTTGTTATAGTTATGCTAATTTATTCACTGTTTTCGCTCGAAAATGTTATGACAGCATACAAGAAACTGCAAGAACTCAGTAATTTTCAGTAATTATTTGTATATATGATTTGTATGTATGATTTGTATAAATTGGGAAACCGTTGAAATAAATAAATAAATACGAGAACCGCTCGAGTATGCAAGTACGCTTTTCAAACCCGCCTAGTCAGCCCTGTAGGAACTGTAATAATATGGGTCACTACACTGCCGACTGTCGTGCACCCCGGTATTAAAAAAACTAATTGGGCCGGGGTCACAGCGTGATTACCCCTACGGCCATACAGAGCCTCGGAATTATGTTGACAATGTAGTACACGGCATAGGAAATCCAGTTCCTAATATCCCTGACCCGGTTGTTCAAAAATCGTATCAGGAGGAACACATAAAGTTTCTTACGGATTTTGGTGACAGAGAGACCGATTTAAAAGTCCTGAGTACACGTGACGGGACAAAGTTATCTCAGAGACGTCCTCTGCATATCCTAGGGCAAGTCGGGAACCATGAAGTGGCCATTTTGTTAGACTCAGGGTCTAACATTTCTTGTGTAAATAATGAATTATTGCGTGAGACTCAGGCAACCATTAAACCAACTCATGCACTCCTTACTACTGCGGGGAAGACAAATTTAGATGTCTTGGGGGAGACAAACATTGAATTTGTGGTGGCCGGTGAATGTTTTGTGCATAATGTGTTTGTGATAAATAACCTAAACTCGTCTTTATTACTTGGTAATGACTTTTTGTTACGTTATTCTTCAGTTATGGACTATGCCCAGAATACTGTGACGATGTCAGTTTGTGGCAAAACAAAAGTGCTGACTATGCTAGGTGATTGGGAAAAACAAGTCCCTGTCAATAAAAGTGTAAATAACGTTGATATGGGAATTAAAGTAGGCACTTTACCCCCAACTGATAGTAATAACACAACCAGCGACTCTAAGACTAATGTTATGGCGGTTTTGCCGGACGTGGAACCACATCCCCATGACTTCTCGGAAGAGTTGACGGACTTGGCAGGGAATAAAATAGACGTAAATCCTAGCTTAACCCCGGAACAGTTGCAAGCGGCAAAAGATTTATTGTTTTCATACAGACCCGTATTTGCTAAGGATGACACCGACCTGGGGGTTGCAAAAATGCCTCCTTATAAAATAACCTTAAAGTCAGATGAGCCAATTTCACTACCCCCTTTTAAACTAGGACCCAGAGAACGTGATGAGTTAGACAGACAAATTGACGCGTTAGAAGCAGCGGGAGTAGTAGAAAAATGTCAATCACCATTTGCTGCCCCTACCTTCCTAGTTAAGAAACCTGGGGGTAAATCTCGAGTCGTTCATTGTTATAAGAAAATTAATGAAAATATTGTGGATGACAAATTTCCCTTACCTAGAATAGACACAATCTTAGACACGCTATAGTCAGCGAAATTTTACAGTCAGATGGACATAACAGCTTCAACATAAGCTTTCTTTCAACAGCCTATAGCGCCAGAATGCCGAGACTACACAGCATTTATAACCCACAAGGGGTTGTATCGTTATACGCGCTTGCCACAAGGGATGAAGACGAGTCCCAATGCTTTTCAAAGGTCTATGAACACTGTATTTTCAGGATTACTTTACCACGGTGTTGTCTTATATCTTGATGACTTAGTTACTTATGGGGAGGACTTCGATTCCCAGTTGTCTAATTTGGAGGAAACCTTGAAGCGACTCCGTGATGCTGGTTTGAAGATTAAAACCTCAAAATGTCATTTCTTTTACCAAAAGATTAGATTTCTTGGATTTGAAGTTCAACCGGAAGGTGTTTCTCCTTCAAAGGACAATGTTAAAGCTATAATTAATTTCCCCACACCCAAAACGGTTAAGAACGTACGTAGCTTCCTGGGAATGACGTCCTTTTATAGGAAATTTGTTCCTGGCTATTCCAATATTTCTTATCCTCTCATAGAGCTTACTAAGAAGGACCACCTGAGTTCAAAAACTTTGGTCTGGGGGGAAGCTCAAGAAACAGCGTTCCAGTCTTTAAAGCAAGCTCTTTCAAACCCACCCCTCCTTGCACATTTCAGAGATGATTTGGAAACCGTAGTTATGTCTGATGCTTCGAAAATAGGTATTGGGGGTGTAATCAGTCAGTACCAGGAGGATAACAGCCTTCGCCCGGTAGCTTACGTGAGCCGAACGCTGAAGAACGTGGAGTCACGTTGGTCAGTTTCAGAACTGGAACTTTTGAGTGTAGTCTACACAGTTAATCACTTCAGACCAATGCTGCTTGGTAGGCATTTCACCATTTACAACGACCACGCCTGTTTACAATATTACAAAAATATAAAGAATTTAAGTTCTTGCTTAATCCGGCTGGCTCTTAAACTAGTGGATTACACATTCACCATTAAACATCGGCCTGGGGTAGCTATGCGAGTCCCGGATGCCTTAAGCAGACATCCCGTCGACGAGGGAACTGAGGACGACATTGTAGCGGAGGAACTCCAGATCAACCTAATTTCTCAAGTCAATATACACAAGTTACAGCTGGAAGATGAGTACCTAGCAGACATCCGCAACGCACTTTTAGATCCAGAAACGGCAACAAGAAAGATGCGTAGAGCTTCGACGAGGTATGTCCTCCAAGAGGATATTCTGTACTACAAGGATGACGTTCAAGGCTCCTCTAAGCGTTTGCTCGCTATTCCAGCTAGCTTAATAAATGACGTCCTAAAGGCATATCACGATAGCCTGACAGCAGGTACACATTCGGGTATCACAAAGACAGTTTACAAAATCACTAGGCGTTACCATTGGCCTACTATGAAAAAAGACATTTCGTCATATGTTCGCTCATGCTTAAATTGTCAACTCCGAAAGGCCAACAGGCGAAAACCCGCAGGCTTAATGAAGCCCATTTCCCCTCCTTCAACTGTTCCGTTCACAAAGATTCTGCTGGATTACCTTGGTCCACTCCCACGTAGTAACAAGAAACAGTATATCTTAGTGGCGACTGACGTCACAACTCGCTATGCAGTAGCCAAACCCACAGAGAAAGCAGATGCGAAGACCACTGTAAAATTTATTTTGGAAACAATCTTTCCTCGTTTTGGCTGTGTGCAGGAAGTCCAGACTGACCGCGGTACTCATTTCACTGCGGATGTGTTCAAGCAATTATTGGACGCGCTGGGGATCTACTACTGCAAGAGTTCAGCCTACAGACCACAGTCGCAGGGACTCACGGAACGTTTCAACGGAACTCTCCTAGATATGCTGCATTTTTACACCAACAGCCATCATACGGACTGGAGCAAATACGTGGAGACCGTCACTTTCGTCTATAATTCGGCCGTGCAGGAGTCGACGGGTTACTCGCCGTTCTACTTGCTTCATGCGTATGAACCCCTTCACCCCATCGATCTGGCAATACTACCGAAGGTACCAGACAACAACATACTTGAGGCGATCAAACGGATCCACGACGTACGAGAAACCATCCCTGCCATCCTGAAGAAGACTCAAGACCGTCAGAAAACTCGTCATGATGCTGACCACACATATCGGGGCTACGAACCAGGAGATAAAGTGCTCCTCGCGACCCCCTACACAAGTGGTGAGGGCACAAATAAGCTTGCACCGACCTTCAAGGGACCGTTTGAAGTCACTAAAAAGCTTTTGGACCTTAATTATGAAGTGTACCTTCAAAAGGCAGGAAAGTGGACGACTGACGTGGTCCATGTTAACAGGATGAAACCGTACTACGACAGGGGTCAGACTTTAGAGTAGGGGGGAACCGTATTAGGTAGATGTATTGTATTTTTTTTTGTATACATATTAATTTCTTTATAATACAAAACAGTCATACAATTGATGTTATCGAGGTTAAAACATGCAGTATATTCACTAGGGTTAGGTTTTTTTAACAAGATATTGCTTTTTCATACTGAGTTTATATTAGTTTTTTTATAGAGGGTAAAATTTTGTAATAATGTTTTCAGATTTTGTTTTTCCATATTATATTAAGTTCCATAGTAATTTTTTATTTTTTATTCAAATAAAGAACGTATATAGGGAATGTTTATCGTTATAAGGGAACTATAGCTATTTTTTTAATCAAATAAGGTATATGTTATACACACATGACGAAGTTGTATAGATGTTTTACTTTAGTTTTTTTTTCTTGTCAAGATACAACACAATCCAAACGAAGGAACGTTTATTTTTTACTCATTACTCATAAACGTTTCCTAAAATTTATTTAGGTAAAAAATAAATAAATAAATAAGTAAAAATAAATAAATAAATTTTCTTTAAGTTAAATTATAGTCATTTATTTAGGAGTCATTGTTGTTCAAGAGCTTACTTTCGGATGTATTTCAAATCATGTATTTAATCTTCTAGCAAGTTAATTCTGTTACTGGTTAAAGATAACTACACTCAAATTTTACATCAAATAATCAATGATAAAAAAATCAGATTTCAAAACTTCTAATTACAATTATTCTTTGATTAGTACCTTTCTATTTTAATATTATTTGCCAAAATTGTTGCGCTACAATTTTTTAAAAATCATTCCGTCTTGCCTGAACTATAAAATAAACTATTCAAAAACCTATTAATGTATATTACTGATGATGACTTTTGTTTGTTTCATGACTTTATGTACGAGGCATGCACGCTCCATCACCACAACACGGCTCAGCGCACAGTCATCAAGGTCGCACCGTCACACACCGCACCCGACACCGAGCAGTCTGCTGACGCTGCATCCCAACCTACCTCAATCCGACCAAGCCAAAACACAACTCACCTAATAATCTCCAAATCTTGTATTTTCATAATATTGTTCACCTAAAGTCTGTTATTTTTAGAGTGATAGGTTTTATATATTTCTTCATTGTTTTGTTAGACGTTCCTTTTAATAGACATGGGGACCATGTCTACCTGGGAGGGGGTGATGTGACAGTAATCACCATTTTTCAAAATTATGTTTCTAAATTGTGGGTATTATAAAAAGAGAGAGACCTGGCATTGGGATTTCACAATCCACATACCAGGTCAACAATCATTGGCACATAGAGTCAAGGGAATTTGTTGACACTCTTACTTCAATACTTTTCAACAGTCAGAACTGCTGAAGCTGGAGTTTTCAGTTGGCCCAGTTAACAGTGTTCTGAGACACAGTCCCTCCCTGGCCACCAGAGGGGATAGACTGCCAGGTAAGGCGGAATCTTTTCATGATCTTATTTTCTATAGTTTACTGATTGGCCAGATATATTTCTGAGAAATTATATCCTTGATTATTTGTAAATCATCATTTATTAAATTTGATTTTACTTTCTAATTTTCTTTGGGCAGAGTTTAATATTTGGTTATTTTAAATTGAGGTTGACAAAGTCCCTTTTCTATCATTCTCCTACATTCGAGTTTTCATTTTGATATTTAAATATTTTCTTGCCCCGCTATTAAAAGGAATTTATTAGTCTCTTTGTTATATTAATTGAGTTCTGGAATAAAGGAATGTTTAGATCTAAATATTTAATTCTAACTGTGTTCTTATTGAGTTTAGTATAATTCCTGTTAACCTCTCACTAAGCGAGTTAACCCCCAGTCAAAATCATACGTAACACCAGCAAATGAAATTATTATTGTTGGGTTTTTAAAGTCTTTTTAAAAGTAAGATTTGCATGTTTTCCCCACACATTAAATGCTTTTTGTATTAGTTCACTGTACTGTGGCCTACCATATTGATATTATGTATTAACTGAATTGTTCCAACGTCTACCCGGTAAAGCAGAGAATGGTTTCATATTATCCTTAACACCACATCTAGGTAAAGCCATGAGTTCAAGAGTTGCATTATCTAAAAGCCCTGTAGGCTCAAGACTAAAGGTCTCTTGGAATGTAAGACTGCAGGCGTTATGTTTTGTGTTAAATATGTATCACCCATATATCCATAGTCCAATAGATATTCTATGGACTTGTTGTTGCATAAAGCAACCGGTATAATTGATAGAGGTAGAACCAACATGTTTAAAGGTTGAATAGCTTCTGCTGATAAACTCTGCTAGAAACTCTACTTATAAGATTAAATCCTTCTATCTCTGTAATAGTCTGTATCGTCACCTTCCTCTAATGGGAGATGTACATCAAGTGGTAGTCCACCAACCGGTGGTGGTGGTGTTTCAGATGATATTTTAAACAATTCTTCCCAATTTAAGTAATCATTTACGCCAGCTTGCGGTAAAATAGCTGCTCTACCGGTCTGTTTTTTATTGATATAGTTGTATACATATACTACAAACTTTTTCAGTTGCTGATCGTGATAGTTCTTATTACTACTGATTAACCCTTCGCATTTAGCCAGTCTAGTATTAATTTGTGTCATATCAGAAATTACCTTTGCAAGGTTAGTACTTAATGGTAAAATATTGTCACTACATGTTTGGTCAACATATCCTTTGTTAGCTACATCAGTTGATTCAGTGGGTATCGCAGTGTTTTTTATTTGCTTGTTCTGAGCATCATAGTGCTCATTACTAAGTATCATACTTAGTTTATTTAGGCTTTGCAGGTTTACAGCATCCATAGGGTCTACTGGGTCACCGATATTGGAAACTCTCTTCTTTCTCATATTGTATTTATATTTTGTATAAGGTATACACTTTTAATCCACATAGCTCTTTGTTGCTGCATGAGGTGGTTCCAAAGGTATAGCCAAGTTAAAAAGTCTTTTAGTTTGCATATCATAGTTACCATCGGGTGTTAAATTGAAACCTTCACCCTTGGGGCCTTGAAGGCTCTTGGAGTGGGATGTTAGGCTACGTCCAAACTTGTCAATAGTCATCGTAGTAATGCTTTAAATCTACTGTTCCCTAATCCTTTTATGTATGTTAATTCTTCTTCTATCACGCTCAATATATCCGTGGCTGCGGCTGTACCTGCGGCAGCGGCTGCGGCTGCGACTGCCACTTCAATATAGTAGAGCTTTAAATCTACTGTTTCCCGCTCCTCTAACGTATCCAGCTTCCCTCAATTCTTCAATTATACTCAATATTTCATTTGTATGTACTCCTCTGTTACCACTCTCGGTGGACATGGCTATGTGTCTTAGTCTCTCAACCAACTCATTTGGATTGTCCCAGTGTATAATGTCGTAGGACTTTGCCTTTTTCCAAAGTAATCCCGTGCCCTTTGCTGAAGGAAACAGGTTTTTAATAATGTTCATGTACTTTGTACTCTTACTGGATTTAATCCTACCATCAAACTTGTACTCACTTCTGTAAGCATTAGTATTAATCAATATACTTTTATATGTATTTAAATCATCACCATTGAACACTGTACTATCAGGGACTTTTTTGAAAATAAGTTCGTATAGACCAAAGGATCTTCCATACTTTGTACCACCAATACTTATATTTCCGTCATTATCAAAGTCCAAGACTTTGTCACCAATCATTAGTGTGTCATTTTCATAACGTGGCCCAAAAATATTGTCAGCCATTCCTCTTTTTCCGGCATCTTTAATAAATAAAGTCATATACTCTTTGGTAGTAAGGTTTTGGAAATATTTATCAATAAACTGGGTGGTTGAGGCCAAGTCTTCTTCAGTGGATACTAATTGTGACAAGTCCCTGGAATTAGGTGTTGAAACCACTGATGGTTCAAATCTGTCTCTTGCTCTTGCTGTTGTTTCAAACGATTCTTCAAATTTCTCCTCTTCCCCCTCCTCCTCTTCAGAGTCTGCTGTATCGTAATCCATAGGTTCTTCCTCCTCCTCCTTTACCTCCTCTTTCTTAATACTCTTTTGCTCGGCTTTAATATTATTCAATGCATCTGGTGTATTATATTTATGTCTAACTTCTTTTAAGAAAGGTTTATACTGTTTTTCAAGCATAATATCGCTTTCCTCCACACCATCTTTAAACATTTGATACTTGCGCTTGATAGCATTTCTCAGCTCGATGAGCTTTGACTTGAGCTGTTTACTGTTTCGCTCCATAATTGCAAATGATAGTATTAATTATTATACTCGCCGATTTATGGCATTTCCACTTGTCTAAAAAATAGAGCATGCTTTTTATATCTTTTAACATAGTCTATTATATCTAACAGTGAAACACCGGTCCTAAAATCCAACCCTCTATAGTAACTTTCCTCTCTATTATCAAACTTTGGGATAACATACCGTTTGGTAAAGCTTTTGAATACAAAAAGGTTCTCTTCCAACCATCTCTCCACTCTGGTGTTTCAGCAACTGTTTCAAAAACTGTAGAAAATGACAAGTATACACTTGTCATTTTCTACAGTTTTTTCCATAAATCTCTTTAATAGCTTCAAAGGTCTAGGTTCATTTATATTTTCTAAAAGGTATGAATTTAGAAGCCAAAACTCACTCGGGTTGGCTCCTGTAAAAGCTCTCCACTGCTCAAATAGGCCTCTGTTAGTTATACTATATACTCCATTATTTAGAGAAATACCAAACTTTCCACACTGCCTTGGCAAACATGGTAGGGCTTCTTTAAGGAATTCTAGAGTGTATAACCCTTGACAGAGGTTATTAACTCCGTTATACGGTTTATTCCTCCTCGCCCTAGGAACACTATCTGGCACTTTTGAATACCCTATATTAAAGCTTATATCAATGTAACACTTGGATTTTATTGCCATTTTATAAATCTTTAATGGGTCTCTTATAGGTATAGTTCGTTCAGTTAGCAGTATACACTTAGAGGCATAGGGTATTTTACTGCCGTATTCCAACATTTCATTACAAATCTGTGTAAAGTTTACGCTACCATGAAGGTTACGTAATGGTAACACTTTGCCAAACAAATCGGGGAAAGGTCTAAATCTTGACAACATGTTTTGGAGGTCTCTCACAGTACAATTTCCCATGTCCTCATGATATATTACAAGCTCCAAAGGTATACCTCTTTTTTCACATTTATTGAGAAATGTCAACCATGTTTCACGGTTGTACGTTCTCTCACTCACGGAAATCATTAATAATACAACTGGTGGAAGCATACCTGATGGTTTTGGCTTTTTATGTCGCCAACATTTTTTGTTAAATTGATGGCCGTGAGGAGGTTTTCTACTACAGTAGTTGCCACAAAATCTCTTCTTGTCTTCATAATAATATGAACATAGGTTTGATTTTACACTATGCAGTTTGGTGTTTAGCCCCTTAAATCGTTATATGCATAGATCCTAACCATTATAACTCTGTTACAAAACTGTCCAGACCTATCCTATATCTTCCCTTATATGGGTCAGAAGTCTTGTCGATAACCAAAAACCCAAAGTTATCATGCCAGGCCTTGGCGCATAACTCTTTGAATTTTTCAAATGGCATGTCAGTTGTGACATGGTCGTTGTATATGTGTTTTAAATTCATTTCATCTTGTTTGAATACAATGACAAAGTTGGAATTATCCCTAATTAGCTGTTTGGGAATAGCGCTATATGTCTGCCCTAGATAAAAGGTGTCAATATGTTTATGTCTACCCATAGTGAAATAACTCCTTATACAATTATACTTTTCACAAGAGATGTCATCGAATATCATTATAGAATTGGGTATAGCTTTATTTGGATGTGTAACCAAACTATTGTCATCATAGGCGAAATAACCGACTTGTTTTGGTAATACCTTCTTTAAAAACTCATATTTAGGCTGGTATAGTGATTTTGAAAATACATAAATATTCTCAAACCTCAAACCGTTAGGGTGGAATAATAAATTAAACAGTACATTTGTTTTGCCTGAAGAACTTGGCCCACAAATAATACAACGTATAGAGTCGGGTAATAAATTACCATGTTTATTCTTTTTAACCATGCCTGATCCAATATATTGGTCAAAGTTTCTAACGGGGAATTCAACTTCCTGCTTCTCGATCCACATCGTTAATGATTACAATATCTAATCTACAACGTGATATATACTTTTCCTGGGCGTTGTAGTTTTCCTCTGTAGGATCAAGCCAAGTCCTTCCCGTCAATCCAAGAGTCATAACTACTATCATATCCCTTCCATCTTAAGAGTTATTTGGAACCTTTTCTCCGTAACACTTTTTCAACCAAGAATAAATCACCTGTGTTGGACTTGCTGATTTCTTCAGCATAAAAACCCCCTTTAAGAATTTCACCTTTTGAGTCTTTTAGTATATATGTCACGGGTCTAGTAGGTTTAATTGCGTATATTTTAAAAGTCTCTTCGGTCCAATTGGGGAGGTAACCCTTCTTAAAAACCATTTTAGCCTTACTAATCCTAACACTGTCCCCCAAATTAAACCTTTGCTTTTTGGCTTTTTGTTTTTTTACTTTATAAATTTTTTTCAAAATATCTTTAACATGTTTGTGTTTGACGTCTTTTGGTTTCATTCAAATAGTCCTGTGTTTAGTATTGTTTTAGGACTTTACAATATTTGGCAATATACTCAACCATTCATAACTACCTCTAGCTGTAAACTCTTTCCACAAACGTGTCTTCAAAGTTCTGTTGAACCTTTCTACTATACTCGCTTTAACCTCGGAAAATGTATGATAGTGATTGATTTTGTACTTTTTCATAAGGCCATTTATATGTTTATTGAACCATTCAGTACCTTGATCGGTGTGAAAGTTTTTTTCATTTTGTGTTTAGCTAAGATTGATTCTAACGCCTTGGCTACTTCAGGTCCTGACTTGTCTTTTAAGGGAATAGCAAAAGCAAATTGCGTCAAACAATTGATCATAGTAAGAATATACCGAAACCCCTTATTAATTTTGGCATAATGCTGCATTTCTACGAGATCTGCCTGATAAAGGTCATTAATTCCTTTTAGTGTCACCTTACGTCTAGGATAATGTTTCCTCGCGGGTCTGTGTAGCTCTTCAGCTATTGCCCTCTTTCCATCCATTTTAAAAATGATGGGTTTTAATCTTTAACATTAGTTTTATAGAGTTATTCAATGCACTTACATCTGTATCACATTAAATAAATATCATGCAAGCTATAAATACAGCAAGAACAAATAGCTTATCAGTCAACAAAACCACCAAACAAGATACCGTACTTCCTGTCGATAACTGAATCAATACTGAGTCAGTCTTGAACGCAATGTGGTGTTTAGTGCAGTGTTTCGGTTTTTCGCTCGCTTGTTTTAAAGACTCGCCACCACCGACCTCACAGGAGCCAGAGTACGCGGAAATAATCGATAGGCCCCCGCCGTTACCTCATCGGAGCCCGGTCAATGCTGTCATGAATCCCAGTTACTCTGAATAAGTAAGTTAAAGTTATTTCTGTTTGCTTGAGTGGGGTTTGAGACCACTCGTGTTTACACACCCAGGTTAAACATTATTTCACACATGGGGAGTCCAGAAAAACTTCACTCAGTTTTCCCGCTTTCACCCAGTATGAACTAATGTCCTCTCCCTTTTAGCAAACAAAGGACAGAGGTTTTTTTTGTTATTTTTATGTAGCCAATGGCCCCACCACCGTCAAGGCTCGTGGAGGCCTTCCACAAACAAACTAGTTGCCTCTTCCGTATTTTTAAAGTTTTTTTAGTCACCCCACCGGGCATATCGATTGAATGAACCAGCCAAGTTCTGAGCCAGCTATCGACTTTGCCCTACCATTCAAGGTTTAAGGGTTTTTACTCAGCGCCAGGGACCATCATTCAGGTTTACGGGCTCTTACACCACGCCAGGGACCTCCATACACACCGGACTAGAGTCCTTGTCTGTGGCAGACGCAAGAAATCATTTTCTGCGACAATTAAGCCAATTTGCCATCCACATATGGACTCACCAGGGGTTAGCCCAGCCAAAATGTGGGTGTCTGTCCACAGAACAGAAGCTTTCAAGACTCAGCCCTACTAACTTCTCACATACACACGCACACATTCACACAGTGGGGTGATTTTTTCTTTTACATATTTAAAAATATTTACAGATTTTACAATATTTACAAAGTTATTATACAAATAGCAGATATATTCTAAGTGATTGAGGACCACGCCTCCTGGCTCCGCCCGCTGTTAAGTGAGGGAGCCAAAGGGAGAGCAGCGGTAGCCTCAGCAGTGATGATGTTTTTTTTTAGTTTTCGTATAAGGGATAATTGAAGCTATAAAAACAATTGTATAAAATTGAGTGGTAGGATGATTGAGTGGTAGGATTAGGTAGTGAGTTTTTGAATTTTGAAGCCGAAAGGCACAGTGTCGTTATTTTCTACTATTTTCCGCTTTGGTCCTGTAATTTTGAATAGTTTGGTTTCTGTTGTTGTTGCTATATTTTTATCTCTACTCCTCCTGATTCTTTTTTGTTCAATTTCTAAAGTTTGTTGGGTTTCGCTGAGGACCATCTCTTTTAATTTTGAAAATTTAAAGTTTTCGATGTTTTTGAATTTAAAGTTAAACCTTTAATTTTGCACACTGAGACAAGGGCTTTTTTATCAATTGACCAGACTACGTAGGCATAGGTTTTAGGTCCCCCTGAGACAAACTCTACAGTATACGAACCTGGGCCATACTCTGCTAGTTTATCTGTCATTTCCCCAAGGTAATCCCCTGTAGGCACTCTGTATAATCCGGACCGGAAGTAGTAGACCACACTGTTACGTAAGATTTTGACCGGGGGCCAACTCGCTTAGTGAGAGGTTAACAGGAATTATACTTAACTCAATAAGAACACAGTTAGAATTAAACATTTGGATTAAAACATTCATTTATTCCAGAAGTTAATTATCATAACAAGACACTAATAAATTCCTTTTAATAGCGGGGCAAGAAAATATTTTTATATATCAGAATGAAAACTCGAATATAAGAAAGTATTAGAATGGGATTTTGACAATCTCAATGAATTTAAAATAATCAAATATTAAACTCAGCCCAAAGAAAACAGAAAGTAAAATCAAATTTAATAAATAAAGATTGTCAAATAATCAAAGATATCATTTCTAAAAAATATCTGGCCAATGAAAATAGTTAAAAATAAGATCAAGAGAAGATTCCGCCTTACCTGGCAGACTATCCCCTGGTGTGTCCAGGGAGGGACTGAAAAAACAACAACAGTATGAAAAAACAATATCTTGTTAAAAAACTAACCCTAGTGAATATACTGCATGTTTTAACCTCGATAACATCAATTGTATGACTGTTTTGTATTATAAAGAAATTAATATGTATACAAAAAAAATACATCTTAGGTAGGTACATACGGTTCCCCCCTACTCTAAAGTCTGTCCCCTGTCGTAGTACGGTTTCATCCTGTTAACACGGACCACGTCAGTCGTCCACTTTCCTGCCTTTTGAAGGTACACTTCATAATTAAGGTCCAAAAGCTTTTTAGTGACTTCAAACGGTCCCTTGAAGGTCGGTGCAAGCTTATTTGTGCCCTCACCACTCGTGTAGGGGGTCGCGAGGAGCACTTTATCTCCTGGTTCGTAGCTCCGATATGTGTGGTCAGCATCATGACGAGTTTTCTGACGGTCTTGAGTCTTCTTCAGGATGGCAGGGATGGTTTCTCGTACGTCGTGGATCCGTTTGATCGCCTCAAGTATGTTGTTGTATGGCACCTTCGGTAGTATTGCCAGATCGATGGGGTGAAGGGGTTCATACGCATGAAGCAAGTAGAACGGCGAGTAACCCGTCGACTCCTGCACGGCCGAATTATAGACGAAAGTGACGGTCTCCACGTATTTGCTCCAGTCCGTATGATGGCTGTTGGTGTAAAAATGCAGCATATCTAGGAGAGTCCCGTTGAAGCGTTCCGTGAGTCCCTGCGACTGTGTTTGTAGGCCGAACTCTTGCAGTAGTAGATCCCCAGAGCGTCCAATAACTATTTGAACACATCCGCAGTGAAATGAGTACCGCGGTCAGTCTGGACTTCCTGCACACAGCCAAAACGAGGAAGGATTGTTTCCAAAATAAATTTTACTGTGGTCTTCGCATCTGCTTTCTCTGTGGGTTTGGTTAATGCTTAGCGAGTTGTGACGTCAGTTGCCACTAAGATATACTGTTTCTTGTTACTACGTGGGAGTGGACCAAGGTAATCCAGCTGAATCTTTGTGAACGGAACAGTTGAAGGGGGAGAAATGGGCTTCATTAAGCCTGCGGGTTTTCGCCTGTCGGCCTTTCGGAGTTGACAATTTAAGCATGAGCGAACATATGACGAAATGTCTTTTTTCATAGTAGGCCAATGGTAACGCCTAGTGATTTTTTAAACTGTCTTTGTGATACCCAAATGTGCACCTGCTGTCAGGCTATCGTGATATGCCTTTAGGACGTCATTTACTAAGCTAGCTGGAATAGCAAGCAACCGCTTAGAGGAGCCTTGAACGTCATCCTTGTAGTACAGAATGTCCTCTTGGAGGTCGTACTCGTCGAAGCTCTACACATCTTTCTTGTTGCCGTTTCTGGATCTAAAAGTGCGTTGCGGATGTCTGCTAGGTACTCATCTTCCAACTGTAATTTGTGTATATTGACTCGAGAAATTAGGTTGATCTGGAGTTCCTCCGCTACAATGTCGTCCTCAGTTCCCTCGTCGACTGGATGTCTGCTTAAGGCATCCGGGACTCGCATAGTTACCCCAGGCCGATGTTTAATGGTGAATGTGTAATCCACTAGTTTAAGAGCCAGACGGTTTAAGCGAGAACTTAAATTCTTTATATTCTTGTAATATTGTAAACAGGCGTGGTCGTTGCAAATTGTGAAATGCCTACCAAGCAGCATTGGTCTGAAGTGATTAACTGTGTAGACTACACTCAAAAGTTCCAGTTCCGAAACTGACCAACGTGACTCCACGTTCTTCAGCGTTCGGCTCACGTAAGCTACCGAACGAAGGTTGTTATCCTCCTGGTACTGACTGATTACACCCCCAATACCTATTTTCGAAGCATCAGACATAACTATGGTTTCCGTCGTCTGAAATGTGCAAGGAGGGGTGGGTTTGAAAGAGCTTGCTTTAAAGACTGGAACGCTGTTTCTTGAGCTTCCCCCCAGACCAAAGTTTTTGAACTCAGGTGGTCCTTCTTAGTAAGCTCTATGAGAGGATGAGAAATATTGGAATAGCCAGGAACAAATTTCCTATAAAACTACGTCATTCCCAGGAAGCTACGTACGTTCTTAACCGTTTTGGGTGTGGGGAAATTAATTATAGCTTTAACATTGTCCTTTGAAGGAGAAACACCTTCCGGCTGAACTTCAAATCCAAAAAATTTAATCTTTTGGTAAAAGAAATGAAATTTTGAAGTTTTAATCTTCAAACCAGCATCACGGAGTCGCTTCAAGGTTTCCTCCAAATTAGACAACTGGGAATCGAAGTCTTCCCCATAACTAACTAAATCATCAAGATACAAGACAACACCGTGGTAAAGTCATCCTTAAAATACAGTGTTCATAGACCTTTGAAAAGCATTAGGACTCGTCTTCATCCCTTGGGTTAAGCGCGTATAACGATATAACCCCTTGTGGGTTATAAATGCTGTGTAGTCTCGGCATTCTGGCGCTATAGGTTGTTGAAAGAAAGCTTGCGTTATGTCCATCTGACTGTAAAATTTTGCTGACTCTAGTGTCTCTAAGATCGTGTCTATTCTAGGTAAGGGAAATTTGTCATCCACAATTTTTTCATTAATTTTCTTTTAACAATGAACGACTCGAGATTTACCACCAGGTTTCTTGACTAGGAAGGTAGGGGCAGCATATGGTGATTGACATTTTTCTACTACTCCCGCTGCTTCTAACGCGTCAATTTGTCTGTCTAACTCATCACGTTCTCTGGGTCCTAGTTTAAAAGGGCGTAGTGAAGTTGGCTCATCTGACCTGAAGGTTATTTTATAAGGAGGCATTCTTGCAACCCCCAGGTCAGTGTCGTCCTTAGCAAACACGTCTCTGTATGAAAACAATAAATCTTTTGCCGCTTGCAACTGTTCCGGGGTTAAGCTAGGATTTACGTCTATTTTATTCCCTGCCAAGTCCGTTAATTC
Organism: Flexamia atlantica; assembly: GCA_035578135.1. Taxonomy (NCBI): domain Eukaryota; kingdom Metazoa; phylum Arthropoda; class Insecta; order Hemiptera; family Cicadellidae; genus Flexamia; species Flexamia atlantica. The sequence continues at coordinate 11,676,747 of JAQJVK010000017.1, read as the reverse complement.
TTCCGAGAAGTCATGGGGATGCGGTTCCACGTCCGGCAAAACCGCCATAACATTAGAGTCGCTGGTTGTGTTATTATTATCAGTTGGGAGTAAAGTGCCTACTTTAATTCCCATATCAACGTTATTGACACTTTTATTAACAGGGACTTGTTTCTCCCAGTCGCCTAGCATAGTCAACACTTTTGTTTTGCCACTAACTGAGATCGTCACAGTATTCTGGGCATAGTCCATAACTGAAGAATTACGTGACAAAAAGTCATTACCAAGTAATAAAGACGAGTTTAGGTTATTTATCACAAACACATTATGCACAAAACATTCACCGGCCACCACAAATTCAATGTTTGTCTCCCCCAAGACATCTAAATTTGTCTTCCCCGCAGTAGTAAGGAGTGCATGAGTTGGTTTAATGGTTGCCTGAGTCTCACGCAATAATTCATTATTTACACAAGAAATGTTAGCCCCTGAGTCTTACAAAATGGCCACTTCATGGTTCCCGACTTGCCCTAGGATATGCAAAGGACGTCTCTGAGATAACTTTGTCCCGTCACGTGTACTCAGGACTTTTAAATCGGTCTCTCTGTCACCAAAATCCGTAAGAAACTTTATGTGTTCCTCCTGATACGATTTTTGAATCACCGGGTCACGGATATTAGGAACTGGATTTCCTATGCCGTGTACTACATTGTCAACATTATTCCGAGGCTCTGTATGGCCGTAGGGGTAATCACGCTGTGACCCCGGCCCAATTAGTTTTTTTTGATACCGGGGTGCACGACAGTCGGCAGTGTAGTGACCCATATTATTACAGTTCCTACAGGGCTGACTAGGCGGGTTTGAAAAGCGTACTTGCTTACTCGAGCGGTTCTCGTATTGCTTGTTGTTCCCGCGAGCATCACAGCTACGATTGTCATAGGAGTTCCGTGGCCTTCGAGGACTTTGTGACCTTTACGGGCTATGAGAACGATAAAGGCTGCGTCCACGATTATCCCCATAACCATAATCTGATCTGGCGGGAGACTTGTTGTATTTTTGCGAATTAGACGTTCTGCCACCCTCATAACGTGGTGACCTAGCAGGAGACCTATAACACTCTTGTGAACCGGACGACTTATCTTCTCGTGGCGCCCGTGGAGAGTAGCGTTGGTCAAAAGGGGAATAGTCTCTATGAGATTGTCTTTCTTGAGAGTACTTATCAGTGCTCAATCCAGAATATTTCTCACACCAACTATCCCGAGAATAGACATTCAGATTTTGAACCATCTCGGTGAGTGAATTAACCTTAGAAATAACAGAATCCACTTTAGCCTCCTAATCAGTGGAACGTGACCGGGTTGGTTGTCCGGCTACCCCAAATCTACATCTCAGTTATAAAAATTTCCCTGTTCGTACTTTGCCACGTTCGCTTTCAACGCTTCGACAGTTTCATTATCCAACGTAACAATCTGTTGCATCATCGCGGGATTCAAACCTTTGAGAATATACCCACAAATTTGCGTCTCCTCCATGGCGGAATTCACGAGCCAACAGAGTTTCTCCACGTCAGCGATATACTCAACTACCGTCTCATTCGGCTGCTGAACTCGAGAGTTTAACTTTAACAAAAGCAGTTCTTTGTTTTCCGCAGGCGCAAAATTAGACAAAAAGGCTTGTTTGAAATCGTCAAATTTGGAAGTAGGTTTCTTAACTTCCATATTCTCAAAAAAGTTTAATGCCGCACCCTCGAGGTACATAGGGAGATACAAAAGTTTCTTGTCGTTGTCCCAAACATTAATTTTTGATGCCCTTTCAAATCTGTTAAAAAAACACATGTACGTCATCGCCAGCCTTATCCACAAACATGCCAGGCTGGTAAAATGGAAATTTTTCCTTATTCATTGTTTCTGGCTGAGGTACCTGGGGGGGAGTTTGGTGTGAAACTTGGTTTTCCGGATTTGAGGTCGATTGACTGTCCGAAGTTTGTGTATCGGTATTTATGTATGTAGGCTGGGTGAAATTGTTAACCGTAACCGATGGTTCTCCGAGTTGGACAGCAGTATTCCGGGAAGTTGGGGCAGCACCGTCCGACAAAAGGCGCGTGTTGCTCGAAGCTACACCGTTATCGTTTATTGATTCATACGACAGAGAGTCGAAACTAGAAGAGCGCTGAAGTGATGCCTGTTTCCCGTGCTTAAGTTTAACTAATCGAAGATATCCCCTTAAGTTATCTAAATCAGCATCTCCCGGGAAAGGTAATCCTAACTACCAACTTAATATCTGAGACCTATTAAAATTCTTAATATCAGATAGTGTTAATTCGTCCATAATCCGCCATTTGGCAAGTCAAAATGATGGCACCCAATTAATAAATCTAACATAAGATATCAATTCCAAGCATACCTTAGATAAACTCGTTATATAATTCGAAAAATAAATCGGACATAAAAGAAACCATAAAAAATATCTCGACCACAACTTAATCATTTGTGCACTAAAACACAACCTAAAATATTGTAGTTTCTACCTACAATAACCTAATAATCTTAAGTATCTACCTTCTACCTAGTAATCTTAAGTATCTAACAAAGATTGGCCAGATGGGATTCCATAACACACAGAATGATACTCAGTTCGGTTTTTCTGCCGATTACAAAAATTACAAGAATTACAAAAACTACAAAAGTTACTCTCAAATCAAAACTTGAGTCCGGCTGACTCCACCAATTTGTTACGTCAGATTTTGACCGGGGGCCAACTCGCTTAGTGAGAGGTTAACAGGAATTATACTTAACTCAATAAGAACACAGTTAGAATTAAAAATTTAGATTAAAACATTCATTTATTCCGGAGTTAATTAAATAACAAGACACTAATAAATTCCTTTTAATAGCGGGGCAAGAAAATATTTTTATATATCAGAATGAAAACTCGAATATAAGAAAGTATTAGAATGGGATTTTGACAATCTCAATGAATTTAAAATAATCAAATATTAAACTCAGCCCGAAGAAAACAGAAAGTAAAATCAAATTTAATAAATAAAGATTGTCAAATAATCAAAGATATCATTTCTCAAAAATATCTGGCCTATGAAAATAATTAAAAATAAGATCAAGAGAAGATTCCGCCTTACCTGGCAGACTATCCCCTGGTGTGTCCAAGGAGGGACTGTCTTTCAGAACACTGTTAACTGGGCCAACTAAAAACTCCAGCTTCAGCAGTTCTGACTGCTGAAAAGTGTTGAACGAAGAGTGTCATCAAATTCCCTTGACTCTACGTGCCAATGATTGTTGACCTGGTATGTGGATTGTGAAATCCCAATGCCAGGTCTCTCTCTTTCTATAACACCCACAATTTAGAAACATAATTTTGAAAAATGGTGATTACCGTCACAACACTGTCAGTGTCGTAGTAGCATACCTGACACCCCAAAGCATCCAGATGTTCGTACAATTTTAACCTCGCCTGTGCTGTAGTATAGGCTGCTACTACGACATTGACATTGCTGAGGGGCTCCCCGACCTCTTCATTATACTGCCAACTAACAACAATAACTTCTTCATTGACCACATTAATTCTGTTAACTCGTACCTCAGAGTTGATTAACATATCAAATAACACTTTAGATTCCCTGATGATTGTTGCTTTAGTCTGATTCTCCCGCTGCTCGAATTTCCCCCAAAAAGAATTTAGCATCAATTTGGCTAGTGATCGCAAACCCCCATTCTTAGCAATTTTGTCCTTCTCCAGTTTAACCCCTTCATGTTGAAAATAGTCTGCACTGTACATGTCTTTGTCCTCCTCAGTCTTACACCATTCTGGGTACCCCGATGCTTCCTGTTTCATTTTCAAAAATTTATTGATGAAAGCAGTAAACAGGCCTCCTTTCTCATACGTGGCTACATCGTACTCCCACAGCTCATACATGTCCAACACCACATAACCCTTCTCTACTGCTTTTCTAATTTCATCCATGGTCCATGTTCCCACTAAAGCCTTTGCATCGCTGTTGTGGAGGCATGGACGATGGCTCATTTCCTCACCACAAGTTCGGCATAAAACAAACATTAGTTTATCGTTCATCTTTGCAGGGAGTACGGGGTGGTAGAGATCCCTAGGGGGCAGGACTTTACATTTCAGCAAACCATCTACTTCCATACCTCTCTGTCTACACTCCCTATCACCAACGTAGATCGTAGGGTGACCAATTGGATATTTCCCATACTTACAAACATACGGGTAGAGAGAACATACATCTACATACTGTATGGACTCTCCCCCTTCACATTTGTAGTAGGTTTTAGAATTTCCAGTCCTACCTCCAAAGAATGATTGTCTTGGGTCGAGGGGAAGGGTGTTGAGAATTGGCAGACTATCCAAATGTTTCAGTTTGTTTTTTTTTTCAAGGCTCTGAACTCACACTCCCACATCTGAAAAACTTCATACGCATTGATTTTTGACATATTTTTCAAAGTCCTCTCGTACCTCAAATGAAGTGAATCAGAGGGATCCTCCTTCAGAGGAGCCTCTCTGCTGTAAGGAAAGCATTTTGGACACCCGTGCCAATAACACCCGTGAAACTCATACACATTCTCCCCATCAAACCCATCGACTTTCAGCCCATTAATTTTGACTTCTTTTCTCCTGCCTGCATGCTCTATCCTCACACCTCGCTTTTCCTCTTCCCAAGACAACCACTGAAGGCCCACTTTTGATTGATTATCGGTCAATCTGTACCCGTCCTTTGGAATTAGGCCGATTGTGTTTGGTTTTAGAAAGTTTCGGCGGAAGGCCAGGATACAGGCACTAGCAATAGTGACTGCTTCAAGGAACGGGTCAACATTACATTCCTCTAGGAAAATCTTTCTAAATTTCAAACAGGCTTGAGCCAGGATTTCCACATCGGAAATACAATACTCCAAAATTTATTTTTTAAAGTCAAACACATAGTTTTCAGCTACTCGTTCACTGTACCATTTCTCAAAGTCATTGTGACTTTTCTCAAACATAGACTATGGGCAATAGTACTGGTTGTCTGGTATAGGGCCTACATAATTTTGATTTGCCAATGTGTTGAACAAGTGTGGGAAGTAGCCCTTCTTTTTCTCGGGAGGCAGATCAAAAGCTTTAGGGAGTGCAGAGAGGGCCATAGGAAAATAGCTCAAAGAGTCCACAAACCTTACATTGTCAATTTCCATCAAAATAATTTTGGTTCCCCTCATGATTAGCTCCGCTGTGAATTTGGTTTCCTCTAACAAATACTTTACCAAAAACTGAAAATCAAAGCCCTGACCGTTGTGAGCAATCACACAGACATTTTTAAACTGTTTTCTGACTGACATGACATAATCCATGAATTGTTGAACCGGGTCAGAGTTGAAGACTCTTGTTCGGTTCTGGCAAGCCATACAGAATTTTCCTTCAATGCATTGGTAACAAAACTGTTGTGAAACACACAAGTTCACTTTGTGAACATTTTTACTAGGATCAGAAGCCAAAGTCTCGTCTTGACGTGTTTCCAAATCAAAGAAAATATACAAGAAATCTTTAGTTTTCGGATTGCCTTTATTTACCTTCATGTAACATTTGTGGTTGGGATCTTTAAATTCGCTACAAATTTTACAAAAGACTTCTCCACACTTGTGAGAAGTTGATCTCTCTCTCACCCAGTTGAGTTTCCCACAATCCAAGCACTTTTTAACGTTTTTACAACGGTCAACTTTGTGACCAATAAAACAGTGTTGGTTTCTCATAGTCATGTTACAGTCAGGGCAAGTTATTCCCCCATGCTCCTCTTTACAGGGAGGTGAGATGGTTTGACACTGTTGACATATGTTAGAGCACCTATGCGCACCCTTATGATCATAGGGAACATGACAGGCTTCACAGAAATACTTACAGACAAATGCAGCAGTTAATGAGTTGATGACATTGTAGTGCCGATTGTGAAACAACAAGTCAATTTTGAACTTTGGGTTGTCTACCCGACCCTCAAAGTAGACTTCACGGCCTTTATTATCGTAGTTATACACAGTGATTTTATAGTCTTTCAACAAATCTTGAAATTTTTCCAATTCTGGGATACCTGCACCGCACTCTGGGATCTCTACCCTAGCTCTACGCATGAGTTCCCGAGCCATTATGGTCTGCCGTTTTTTATCATCTTGTCGAATCGCTTTGTACTGGGGGTCATTTGTTACTTTAGCTATGGCCACCACAATGGCCCGGGGGAGGCACAAGTTATCTTTGTTTTTTATTACTACAATCCCAGACCTAGCCCTACACTCTTCGTCAAAACTATTGCAGAGGCCGGGGCGCCTACAGGTACCTGTGCCTACAGGGAGATTTACCCGATTGCACTCAACTGAGATCGTATCTGTTGATTTGATCGATTCACTGTTAGATTGCACAATCCCCCCAAAAATTTGCCAAAGGATGTCTTCATTAATTTCGGTTGCAGGTCGAAAAGTAACAAAGCCAGGTTCTTTAGATTTTAAATTTAAACTGTTTAAAGTAAATCCAAGGTAGTCACTGTCTGAAGCTTCTTCTTTCATCATGGTTACAATCTGCCCAAACCCCTGTCTCAGCCAATCAATTTCATTGGTTTCAGGAGGAGGGTTGGAAAATTTAAAAGTAATTCTGGATCCGTACAATCTAAATTTTTTGACATTGGCATCATCTCTAGAAAACAAATAAACAGGTTCAACCTTTACTTCTTCCTCTTCATTAGGACATATGGGTGCAGACTCAACAATATCAATTTGTTCCTCGTCAGAGTTAACAACAGCCATTTCTCACAAAATAATAATAATCAAAGGACCACAGAGGAAACTAGATATACAAAAAAGCTAAATCGAGAATAATATACAAGGGTAATTAGGTAATATTGTACAAAAGTGAGGTTATGTTACGCTAAGGTAAGGTTATATTTAATAAAGGTGAGGTTTTGTTACAAGAAGTAAGGTTATATTTAATAAAAGTGAGGTTATGTCACACTATAAGAGAGCAAAGTAACGCAGGGACGTCTTACTAGCAAGGGAGCAAGTAAGAGAATGAGTTGAAGAAAAAAGTTTTAAGACCTCGAATCTCTCAACCAGTCAGAGAGGAGAACACCTTTTTTTTTTATTTCTTGTTTGCCATTGGCAGGCTTAGCAAAAGCTATGCAGCCTCGTAGTTCAGTTAATGAAACTTTTTTTTGGTTGCTGACCTTTGTTTTGATGTTAGATGTTACATTTTTGACATTTTGTTAGTCACATTTTTTCGTGTTCTTTTTTTGTTTACATTAATGTCAGTAAGTTTGGTCGAAAAAGGATTTTCTAATGGCAGGAATAAGACGGGACATTGGGTTTGGGGTTTGGAATGTCTTCTCAGCCAGGGGCCCATCAGGCTTGAACCTAACCAAAAGAGGTGAGGCCACGGATAGAAGAACCCAAGAGCCAGGAAAGGTGTTTACACTGGTTAGCGTTTCGATTTGTTTGTCTTTTTTTTAAATGGTTTTGCCTATTGCTGCTAGGTATCTGTTTATCTGCACATAACTCTTTATGTCTTCACTTTTCAGGATTGATTTTAGGTCTAATCTGTGTTTATCTATAATTTCTTTTAGATAATTTTCTCTAAACAAATTATAATGTGGACATACAAGTATCAAATGTTCTATGGTTTCGCTTTCACCTAAGGTACAATTGAGGCACAGTGAAGTGAAGTACATATTCTTGGCATGGAGGTATTTGTTCACCAGGGCATGTCCTATTCTTAATCTACATATGTTGATGATGAAGGCTCTACTAAGCCTGGTGTTTTGGAACCATGGATGTCTGGGTAGTTCCTTGTTAATGGATTTATACCAGTTAGCCTTAGGGGAATCCCGAACTTCTATATTGAATAGGTTGATATTTTTCTTTTTAATGTACGCCAGGTAGTCTTCTATTGGTATTTGTATGTCTTGTACATTTTGGCCTCGTGATACAGCCTCTTTGGCGAGTGTATCTACTTTCTCATTGTAAGGTATACCTACATGACTGGGAATCCATTGAAAGCAGTACTTCTTTGTGCTGTTGTAAATCTCAATGGCAATTTTGAGAACTAGGTCAGCTTGTCTTTTGTTTTGAGTAGCACTTCGTATTGCCTTGATAGTAGCCTGCGAGTCAGTGAATATGATTATTTTCTCAAAAGGTAGCATGTTGGCGTGTTGTACTCCTTTATAAATTGCATATAATTCTGCAGTGTAATTTGTTATAGTACTGCTGAGCTTAAATACATTGGATATGTTTAGCTGTGGAATCAAGTAGGCCGAGCCTACACCTTCTGTTGTCTTTGATCCATCTGTAAATATTTGCAAATAATCAGAGTATGTTTCGCTGGCAGTCAGGTTAAAAATTCGCCTGATTTGTTCAACTGAGTTGAATTCTTTGGAAATCGAGTTTTCTTCGAAGTTTTCATTGAATTTTAGATCATTACTTCTAAGGTTCATGGTTGTAGGAGTGTTAAATTCCCATGAAGTGCTTTTGTCCAAATGTTCAGTTATGTGAGGGTCAATTTCGTTTATCTGATCTATGGCATGGATGAACAATGGTTTATTTTTATTTTTCCAATACTCATTATGCTGTGTCAGGAAGTGAAAGTATTGTAGGCTATAGTGAGCAGGGTGGTTTGCATCAGTCATTATTTTATGTGTTATTTTGTCAGTGATTATTTTCCTCCTTAAATTCAGTGGTAAAGTTGATGTTTCCAGCTGAAGTGCTTCAATTGGGGATGAGTTGAGTGCCCCAATTGACAATCTCATTGCCTGATTTTGTATTGTGTCTAGTTTATGTAGTGTGCCTTTTGATGAATGTCCAAATAAATAGCAGCCATAGTCAAGTTTAGGTCTTATTAAGCTTTTGTACATCTGTAGAGAAAGATCTGGGTGAGCTCCTTTTTTGCCGCAATTTATAATCTTCATTATGTTTATATCCTTAAGACATTGTTTGTGGGTGTTGTTTACATGATTTTTAAAAGTTAGCTTTGAGTCAAAGGTAATTCCCAAAATTTTTATTTCATCTACTACTGGAATTGTGTTATTATTTATTTTGATCTTTAATACTTCTTTGTTTAATCCTCTTTTCCTTGTACAGAGCATAATCTTACTTTTATCCCCATTAAATGATAAGTTTAGTCCATCACACATTGTCTCTAGTTGATTTAGGCCTAGTTGTAAATTCTCATTGATTACTTCAACATTTTTATGTGAGCAGTAAACCACTGTGTCGTCTGCATACTGAAGGCATTTCAGACCTAACGGTAAGGTGTTATTCATTTCAGAAACATAGATAGCGAATAGTAAAGGACTGACCACACTGCCTTGGGGCAGACCTCTTGAAGTATATCGTACACATGGGGGGTTGGAGTGTTTAAAGGTGACTGGTCGGTTCATAAGCCATTTAGATAGGTGTGATATAATTTTTGGTGGTATTTCAAGCTTTATCATCATATCTAGGAGTGTCGGGATGTTAACTCTGTCGTATGCTTTACTTATGTCTAGCGAGGCTGTTACACAATGCTCGTTGTGGGATAGTGCTGTATAAATCTCTGTTACATAGTGAATCAAATAGTCTTGACATCCTTTATTTCTACGAAATCCATATTGGGTACCTGGAAGAATTTGTTTCTTTTCTATAAACCACTCCAGCCTCTCCTTGATCATTGAATTAAAAATTTTCATGAAACATGGGATAAGTGATATCGGGCGATATGACTCTTCTCTGGTCTTGTCACCGTTTGGTTTGATAAATGCTATAATCAGTGTATGTTTCCATTCTTCAGGTAAGGAGAGTTTGTCATTCCATATATCATTGTATATCTGAAGCAAACTTTGCAAGGCATATTCAGGTAGATTTTTAATCATACTGTAGCTAATATTGTCATTGCCTGGAGCAGTGTCACTTTTTTTAGATTCTAATATGTTTGTAAGTTCATTGTAGCCAAAATTTGATTCTATTATGTGATTGGCCTCCTCTGTAGGCCTGTTAAAAATTATTTCGTTTTCATTCGGCACATAGTCTGGTACTATTTGCTTCATAATCCCCTCGCATAATGATGGATTGTCTGTTAAGTACATTAGGTCATTTGTATTCATGTTACTTCCTTTTTTTAGTTTCTTTATAATTTTCCAGGCTAGTTGGGAAGATTTTTTTTCACTGATCTTATTACACATTTTATGCCATGCCTCTTTTTTTGCATTTATTATAACATCCTTCGCTCTCAGCTGGGCTTGTTGGTATCTGTGGTAATTTATTGGGGTCATATTCGTTTTGAAAATTTTAAATGTTAACCTTCTTTGTGCAACTGCATGAGAGCACTCTTTGGTCCACCAATTTTTGGTAAATATGTTGTTTGTACTATTGTAATTAGTGTTGTGATTGGGTATGGCCTTTCCGGCTGCTTTGTTTATCATAGAGTACAGATTTTGTAGTGTTGGTGGTGGGCTTTCATCTTGCATGTTTGTTTTGATGTTATTTTCTATTTCTTTTTTATATAGTGCCCAGTTAGCCATTTTTAAGTTTCTTGTAACCCTGTTTCTTTTACTATTATTTGTTGCAGCAATATTTTGGGATACACGGAAAGACATAAATATCGGTAAGTGATCACTGCCCATGGGATCAGAGCCAACTTCCCATTTCTCTAGGTCAAGGAAAAGTTCGGCTGACACAAAGGTGAGATCTAACACTGCAGCATCTCTATACATTGATTGAACTGTAGTAGGTTTATCATTATTGGCAAGTATAAATGATGAGTCATAATAAGCTCCAAATAATTCATGTCCTCTCTTATCGGTTTTCTTGCAATGCCAAAATGTATGGTGTGCATTGAAGTCACCACACAAGATAACATTGTCATGCTTGATATTCAGTATTTCGTCTGACCAAAATTTTTTTGTAATTTTTCCATATGGAGCATAGATATTATAAATATGTACATTTTTGTCTAGATTGGTAGTACTTAGGCCTATGACTTGCACTGGTTCTTGTGTGTTAAATAAAACTTCTTTGAAATTTATGCTGTTGTGTATTATTATTGATACCCCTCCATAACCATCGGTCCTATCTTGTTTGATTATCCTGTGATTGTTAGAAGTAATTGTATCATTGTTAGTTAGCCATGTTTCCTGTATAATTGCTATGTGTATATTGTGTTTTGTTAGGATATACTGTAATTCACACCATTTTGGCTTTAAAGATCTAGAATTCCATTGAATTATGTTCAGCCTGTTCATTGATTTTTTCATTGGGGGTTTGGATGTCATTTGTTGGATTTTGTTTTTGTTTTGTTTTTTAGGAAGAGGATTGTAGTTTTTCCTCTTCATTTATGTTATTTTGTTGCTCACTATTATTGTCTATGGTACTGTTTTCTGGTGTTGAAAAGATAGAGTCATTTAAGTAGAATTCGCATAGCTCATCAATCTCTTTTTTGGTTATGTTTTCGTCCTGGATGCTGAGTTTGAGTTCTTCGATTTTGGATTTGAGCCGCCTTACTAGCCACTCCCTGTCGTTGGGTGGGAGAACAAAAGGTGTGGGTTTTTGTTGTTTCTGCCTATTCTTGGTTTGTTGGATATTGTTTGTATATGTATGATCTGAGTGTTTTGGGTAATTCTTGTAATTAGGTTTTTGGTTGCGGTTGTTTGGGTTTCTTAATAACTGTTGCTGTTCAGTGTGATCCTTCTGATCAAAATAGGAAGGCTGGTCCATCTGGCTACCAAGTATTTCATATGTGTTCTGTGTATGTACTCCTGTCTGGTTTTGGGTTTGAGGAAGTTTCAGTGCAGCCGAATAGGATACTTTAGATTTTTCTGTCCCAAATTTGGGTCTTGTTGTTTCTTTATATGTAATTGGGAAATGTTTGCTAGCAGTGAAATAAGACTCTCTATAAATGCTCATTCTGTCCTTTATGTTTCTTTGCCTAGTGTATTCGGGGCATGTTCTGGAGTTACTGCTATGTTCACCAGAGCAATGAACACATTTTAGGATCTTAACACATTCCCCGTCATGGTAAGGATCAGAACAATTTCGACATATTCTGGAGTTTTTACAGGGTGAGTTGGCTACATGGCCATATGAGAAGCACCGAAAACATTGTCTTACTGGAATCATGTAGGGCTCAACCTTCATTATTACATGGTTTAGTTTTATCTCTTTTGGTAGAGTGTCCGAATCAAAAGTAATTTTCATGAAATGTGTGTCCACCAAGACACTTTTTTGTGTACCTTTATCATTTACCAGAATTTTTTTCTTTAATCTGTATGCATTTAAAATTAGATTTTCACTTAAAGCTTCAGTTGTAACTTCATTTTCGGTTGCTTCAGGGTCTATAAAAACAACACCAACAGTTTGTACTCTCAATGTGGGGATGAATACTTTGTATTTATTTAGGTCTTGACTATCGACCATTTTGTTTGCAGTGTGGTAGTCTAGGCAAGTTACTGTCACATTCTTTCCTGATGTTTTAACATCTTTGATGTTTTTCCAGGTTTTTAGGATTTTTCCAACTTGGAAGGGACTGATTTTTTGATGATCTTTACTTTGAACTATGACTTCAAATGGTCCTTGGTTATTCTGGTTATATCTAGGGGCGGAATTTGTGTTTATTTTCTTATTTTCAGGAGACCTTATGTCTTCATTATTATTTTTGTTAGGGTCTAGGTCAAGGGATCGTTTTCGGGAATTTTTGCTGTTTATTTCATTTTGTATCAAATTGTCATAATCGGGGTTATTCTGGGTAATCATTGTCGAATCAGTAATTATTGCAGCAACGGCTTTCTCAGTTTCAGTTTGCATTGCAGCGGCAGCCATGGCTAGACCTGTTCAGACAGGTCCAGCCGCACTGATCTAGTAAAGACCTTTGTCGGATTTGTTTTTTAGTTACAACTAAAGGAAAAAAAAGTTAAAACATTAAGTTTACATACTAACATGCAATTATTTACCACACAGATAATAATTTTGGGGAGATAGGGTCAGCAACCACGATAAGGATTTTCACGTCCACACTGTAGTAAAACCAACGCCGGAATGTGAACACCTATTTATAACCAATCACAGAGCAACCAATGGGAAACCTTGAAATTTTCATGTTGCAACAGGCAAAAGGCGCGAATTTCATTCTTTCTTACCCTACCGCGCATGCGCGACAGCTGTCACCTTGATTTTCTTCTTCTTTTTACAGGAGGCGGGAAAAGAACGAGCGAGGGTAAGAGGAAGGTATTGTAATACATCCATTAGTACGTATTACTCTGTTTTATCTTACCTGTATATAGTATTATATGTATATGATTCTAACGTAATATGCACTATGATTATAATATACCATTCAATGATAGGAGGTAGTATGACATAAACCATTATAATATACCATTATACATACATACATGTATAATATACGGTAGCGTGACGTAGTATGATCCGTTATTATACGTATGTGATAGGGGTAGCGTGACGTAGTATGTTATATGTACTTTAGTATAGTGTATACCTGTTATAGTATATGCTTTTTACTCTATGCTGTTGGCAACACTGTTTAGCGGGCTTTTTTCCGTTTTGGCGCGCTTTTTCGGGTTTTTGGCGCGTTTTTTTAACAGCTTATTTTCAAGGTCAAATTTCTGCCCGATCTGGGCATACCCTACAGACATCTGCCGCAGAGCGTAAATATGTGACGTAATTTTCGGGGGTCAAAGGTAATACCCACGTGATCTCCTACCCCGAGAAATCCGTCACCGTGAGAAAGCCTCGGAATCGCTCAGAAGGAGCTAATTCCAGGGTTCGTTATAAATAATTTCGGGAGAAAATAATCGTGGGGCAACTCTCGCAACTACTTCACGCAGGGCTCAGAGCAACCGGGTGCAACGATACACCGGTTGCCTCATCCTCGCCCTCGTGAAAGTGAATAATTTTGCCTAGAGTTACGGAACGTCTAAGTCGCGCGAATAATCACTCTAACGTTAGCCCCTGCTCACACCCTCGCTTGCTAAAGGGTTACAATGAACAAGAGGCTCCACCCAACCGTTTTGGGTTACCACGGTCTAGGCTTAAAGCCGTAGCGTGACACGTGACTCTTCACGGAAATCGTGAAAAATATATTTAAATCGTTCCGGGGTTTATTCGTAGGCGTAAGGCCTAACCGAACGTTGTTCGTAACCGCTCAGTGCGTCACCCAATTAATAGTTTATTAATTGGGTTGCCGTGGCGTAGCACGTGCTCCGTGACTTGTCGCGACGTGAGTGCAAGTACGGAGTAGGCGAAAAATTAAGTTACTGCACTGAGTAAATACGACTAAACCGTCTGGTATCTAATGTTACGATATTTTCGTAAAGGTGAGAATGGCTAGGCGTAACAAGAACGTGAATTAATCTATGCATCTATTCGAGAATAATCGCCTACGACAAACTTGGACAGGTTCGTGAGGACGTAAAGTCGTCTAAAAGTCCGTAATTTCGTCTCTATCGGAATATTCCCGTGAGTCAGGTCGATAAATGTGTTAGTAAAGCTGAACGTTAAACAACGAAACGTAAATGGCGAGGGAATCGTACCTCCGTATCGTATTCGACCGTCGTCGCGTCGAGCGTCGTGTCTCGAGTCGTGTACGTCTCGGCGGCTGGTCCACGAATAAACGCCAGGAGGAGCCCAGACCGGGTCCTCTCCCCTCCTGTATTTCCCAAAGTAGAGGTAGTCAGCTGATCACCCCGTGACGTAAGAAACAGCTGACCAGTCGGAGAAAAGAAGCCTCAATATGGCTACCCTCAATGATTGTCAACAAACGCTACGTGGTTATGTTCGGTCGATGCAAGACAAAACAAAGTGTTTAGTGGTCTATTGTAATTTATAACTGTCATTGCCATCGTAATTAAAGTGGTTTTATGGCGTACAGTGATTTGGTAAATGAGTTGTTACCCAGGATATTTCTTAAAGTGGTAATTCAGTGCTGTGCATATCGGGGTCGCACTAGGCCTAGGCTCCTACTAGCCTAGGTTAACCTATAGGCCTGAGGTGGTCCAGACGTACGGGTGAGTCGAGTAGCGTTTGTTTACCATCCCAGTCGTTTACTTTTACCCCATCTACAAAAAGGCACCTTACACCCCCTACCCACTTCGACAAAAAACAGTAAAAAAGGACATATACTTGGGGGTTACGGCCGTCGAGGCGCCAGGGGTCAACGACTACATCGTTCGATCGTAGAATGGCTTGAGATCCTTCACGTGAACGACGTGCACAGTTTTCGTTTTAGGATCTCGCGCTTCGTAAATATTCAGGCCCCGTTTCCCCACAATCTCACATGGGCCGTCGAATTTTGGGGCGAGCTTGCCGACGATCGCATCGGCGGCCGAGGGCAATACGTGAATACGGCGTAAGACCATGTCCCCGACTTCGTACTTCACCTCCCGGCGACGGAGGTTGTAGTACCTCGCCTGCTGGTTATAAGCCGACCGGAGGTTTTTATCTGCCCTATCGTACACTCGTTTGAACTCTTTCAAACGAGTCTCGTGCACCTCGTCGCGAGTCGGTTCGGGCTCACCAGCCTGGGCAAGCTCTCCAGTGGGCCCTCGAATGGCCTTCGGCGCCTTCAACTCGCGCCCGAGACACAGCATCGCTGGCTTATACCCCGTCGAGTCGTGGACGGCGGTATTCATGGCGAACTGGAACTCTCCGAGCCACAGATCCCACGACCTATGATTTTCCCTGACGAACTGGGAAATCATGGTCTTCACAACCCGGTTTGCACGTTCAACCGGGTTTGCCTGTGGACTGTAGGGCGCGGTTGTAACGAAGCGTATGCCCCAATCGGCTGTCAGCTTCCTAAAGAGGTTTGATACGAATTGGGTCCCGTTATCGACGATGATCGTCTCGGGAGCCCCGTGGCGAGGAAGCACCTCTTTAGTCTTATTCGTGACGTTCTTGGCAGTCGCCGACCCGACGGGGCACAACTCGACCCACTTGCTGAATAGGTCCTGGATCACCAAGAGGAAGCGATGGTTACGGCCAGACCGAGGCAGCGGGCCAATCAGGTCGGCAGAGACGGAGTACTATGGGCCTTTGGGCTCCCGAAAGTACATTTTCCCTGCCGGTTTAACCTGGGCCACCTTTTACCTCTGGCACGTATCACAGGACCGGACGTAGGCCTTCACCACTTTGCGCCACCCGGGCCAAAAGTATTCGGCACCCACACGTTTGAGGGTTTTCTTGACCCCGAGGTGACCTGCGGTTGCGTCGTCGTGGTTCTGACGTAACACCGCCTCTACTCGGTCAGGGGCTAAACACAACTTCCATAGAAGTTTACCTCCCTTTCTCCGAGAAGATCGATAGAGGCGGTTATCGACGACCTGGTATCGTGGGTGTCGCCGCGGATTTGCCGTGACCGCTTCGAGAAGGCGGTCGTACCAATCCGCGCGGTCGGAGTGGCGACCTCTCACCTCAGCCCGTGGGTGAGGATGCGCGCTACCGCTCGGCTGCCCGACAGGCGTCACCGAGTCAGTTGCCCCTTCCGGACCACGCTGCCCGCTCGTCACGTTGGCCAGGTCCAACGGTACTGGTTCGGTCGGGCTGTCAGGTTCGTCCTGGACCGGATATCTCGACAGGGCATCTGCGACTCGGTTCAACGTTCCCTTCCTGTACTGGATGTCGAAGGTGAACTGCTGAAGCTCCGCCACCCACCAAACCAACCGTCCGCTAGGTTCATGCAGCTTCATGAGCCACCTCAGCGCGACGTGGTCGGTTACCGCGATGAAACGATAGCCTTCCAGGTAGGGCTTGAACTTTCGAATACCCCAGACCAGAGCCAGGCACTCGAGCTCGGTCGTGGTGTATTTCTTCTCCTGGTCGGTGAGCAGCCGGCTCGCGTATGCCACCACTACTTCCTTGCCGTCGAGGGTTTGCGTCAGGGCCGCACCAAGGCCCGTGGTTGAGGCGTCGACCTGTAAGACGAAAGGCACGGAGAAGTCTGGACAGGCCAAGATCGGTGCCGAGGACAGACGTTCTTTTAATTCCTCGAAGGACTTCTCCTGCTCAGGTCCCCACAGCCACTTTGCGTTTTTCTTGAGAAGTTTGCTCATTGGGGCTGTTACGTCGGCGATCCTCTCGATAAAACGCCTGTACCACGACGCTAACCCAAGGAAGCTCTGCAGGACTTTGCCGTTCGTGGGCCTCGGGAATTCTCGTATTGCGCGGACCTTCTCCGGGTCGGTCGCAATTCCCTGGCTGCTTATGATATGCCCGAGGTAGCGCAACTCCTTCTTGCAGAAGTTGCACTTTTCTGGGTTCAAGCGGAGGCCTGCGTTTCTCAGACGCTTGAACACCTCTTGAAGCAGCTGCAAGTGCTCTTCGAACGTGGAGGACACAATCACTATGTCATCGAGGAAGGCGAAGGCTTTCGGCTCTAAGTCTGGCCCGATGACCTTGTCCAGCAGCCTCTGGAACGTTGCTCCAGCCGAATGGAGGCCGAACGGCATCTTGGTAAACTGGTAGAGGCCAAGGCCTGGTACCGTGAAGGTCGTTATCGGGCGGCTCTCCTTGGCGAGCGGCACTTGCCAATAGCCCTGCCGTAAGTCCAGGGTGCTGATATATCTCGCCTGCCTCAGTTTCTCGAGGATCGCGTTGATCCTGGGCAGCGGATACGCGTCGGGGATAGAGCTTTCGTTTACTCGTCGCATGTCGATGCAGAAACGAAATTTACCGTTGCTCTTCCTCGTCAGCACCACCGGCGAGCTCCACGGGCTGTCCGACGGCTCGATCACGCCTTCTTGAAGCATCTTCGCCACCTCCTCGTTTATTATGGCTTGCATGGCGGGGTTCCTCGGATAGTACCGCTGTTTAATCGGGACCACGTTTTCCTTCAAGCGGATCGTGTGCTCGGCCAACGTAGTTTGTCCCTCAACAGCGTCGAACAACGGCAACTCGTGTCCAAGGAACTCAGCAAGCCTCGTGTCCTCGTCAGCGGTTAACGTGCTCAGGGCACTCACCGCTCGAAAAGGCTCTCCGTCTAGCCCCGAGGAACGTTCGACCTCCGTATGGAATTGGATGAGGTTGACGTCCGTAATACACCCCATGCCCAAAACCATGTCCGTCGTGAGGCCAGGAACGTAAAGCGCTTCCCACGTCAGATATTGCCCGGCGATTACGCCTTCGATGCAATACTAATCCGTCACGTGGGAGCTGGCACCGTTAGCCATCCTCAAGTCCACCTTCCTCTCGAGTGGTTCGATGCCGTGTGCACTTAAGTGCTGCACCACCTGATCCCCAGTCAGGTTAACGGCAGAGCCGGTATCGACGAGGGCTCTGAATACCGTGCCGGAGAGGGAAACGTCCACGAAAGGTCGGTCGTCGGTGGCCTGGGTATTCCTGACACCGCCGGTGGACGTTCTTATAACGTCGAGCCAGCGGGTCCATCGCTCGCGTTCCTCGGAGGTCGTTCCTCGTTTCGGGGCACCGGACTCAGATGGCCTCCGGTCGACTGAGTCCTCCTTCCGTTTCCCGACCTGCAGCGGCACCGGCGGGTTGACACACCCTCCCGTTTGCACCGAAAGCACCGACGTACCTTCGGTTTATGGCAGTCACGGAACAGGTGCCCTGCCTCTTCGCAATTCCAGCAGATCAGACCGCTACTGCCTGGGCTGTGTGCCGGGGATCTGGAAGCTTGTGCAGACCCGGATCGTTTTTTCTCCCGTGGCGAAGAAGAGCGGCGCGCTGGGCGCTCACCAGCATCAGACCGCTGGTTACGGCCCCACCCTGAGGTTGCGTTAGACTGACGTCTAACTTCCACCTCTGGTTTAGCCTTGTTCCCATGGCTCCATCTATCGACGGCCGCGCTATCGTATGTGTCGGTCTTGCGCTTGGAGGCTTGGTACGCGGTCTCCGGAACGAGAGCGGCGGATGGCGACGGTGGAGGGCGGAAGATTTGGCGGCTACGCATGTAGGCCTCGTAGTCTTCGGCCCTCGCCATCAACTCTTCGACCGTGGTAAAGCCGGATCGCCGGACCATCAGTTTGTACTCGGGCCTCATATTGCAATATATGAGGTCGAGCTTCCCTTGCTCCGAGAAGGTTCCGCTCCGGCGAATCAGGGTTGAGATCGCTACCACGTAGCTGCGGATCGGCTCGTGGTCACCCTGAGTTCGCTTCCGAATCTCCTCGTCGAGGCTGTGGTGATAGCCCGTTGGCAGGAACTGAGCCTCGAGGCACCGTTTAAAATCCGCGAACGAACTCCACGCGCTCCGCGTATTCCGGTACCAAAGCAGCGCCAAACCGGTTAGCAGCTCGGGCATCGCCTTCAGCATCTCGTCGTGCTTGACCCCGTACGCCTCGATCATCTCTTCGAGTCTTTCGAGGAAGGAGACCGGGTCTTTCTTACCGTCGAAACGCAAGTTCCATTTGCGGATCCGGTCACATAGCGACGGGGTGTCGCTTGGTGGCCGGCCACCCCGGAAGTAGTGCAATAGTGGGGTTGCTGGCTCACTTCGCATAAATCAAAGTTGACAGCTACATCCGGTCTGGTGACGTCATAGGCTGTGACGTGTAGGGTTGGGTATTTAAAGTTTAAAAGCCCGGTTGTGATGGGTATTTAAAGTTTAAATGTCAAGAAATGGGTAAAGGTCGGCTGGGGATGTTTTTAAAAAGATCTTGCATTTTCGGAAAATCCGAAAATGCAAGATATTTTTTGTTTCTTTTTACAAACTGTTTCTTAATTTTTGTTTTGTTGATTTTCATTTCTGTTAAAATACCATGTTAAAAATGGAATTGACAAGTTAACAAGAAAATATCCTGCTACAAAGTATCCAAATAAAGATGCAATTACATAAACATAAACTTTAAAAAATAGTGAATGTTCTTCCTCTTTATCTGTTAGTATTTCCTGAACAAGGTAACCAAAATTGTAACCACATAAAAATGAAAGTAGGCAAATAACAAATTTAGACGGGTTCACAAAAACTAAGTTGTAAAGTAGCGAATTTCTTTCTTACTCCATTGTTGAATTTTTAGTCGAAACCAATTAATGATAACATTATTGCTTGCGCATCAGAACTAACAGTTGATGAAATTTCATTTACTTTTAGACTTGTAGTAGTTTCATTTAGGTAATTGTTCGGAAGTTTGTGTAGATGCAGAAGAAACAGTATTATCTTGAAGCTCAGAGTCCATGTGTACTCGGGTGAAGAGCTGAAGCTTTAATGACGTGTGGTAGCCGCTGTCCTACTCCGTGTCGGCAGTTGTTGGTGGTGGGGGGTCGTTAGGTTCATGCACCGAAATGTAGATGGAATCATAATTTTCTGGAGGATGTACTAAAATTTGTTGTACAGGATCTGCATCAATAGTGAAACTTTGCGTTTCAATACAAAGTCCATCTTTGATATAAGAAACATATAAAACAGAACTCATGTTTATTTAGATGTTTACTCTGCGAGTCCTACCTGCAAACTGATGTGTCGGTTGTGGCGCAGCGACCTCCCTCGAAATGACATGGGCAGCACGGAACATCTGCCGCGCATCTGCCTTCCCCCACCACCATGAGAGACTCCTCGCAATATTTGGATATGTAGTGTTAGTCGTACTGTTGCTCTTGTTGAGTGAACATGTCGGTATTAAACATTCGTTATTAACTTTTGGTTTTAAAATATTTGCAATAAAATATCGTTTTTAACACTTATTCAACTTTGTACAAGTTACAATATTTTAAAGATGCTACTTTATTATATCACCTTGATACTTCTAAAAATATTTAGTTGCAGAAATGCAAAATAAACTACAGTTGCGATTAAATGTAAACTTGGTTATAGATATAAAATTGGTTTCTGTGTTATAACTTTTACATTGTTGGTTACCGAAGTTTTTTGTTTGTCTCATTATTCTGCATTATTGAAGTACCACACGATAGGGTTTGGAAACATATAAAGTAAAATATAAGATGTAAAAAAATATATTTTATTTTTACGTTTTTGCGTTATAACTTTTATACCGTTGGTTTTAAAAAAGTTTTACTGAACCTTTTTTGTTTGTCTTTTAATTCTAAGTATTTTGAGTATTTACATGATAGGGTTTGAAAAGATATAAAGTAAAATATAATGTAAAGAAAGATAATTTTTGAGTTTTTGTGTTATAACTTCTATACCGTTTGTTTTATTGACAAATGTTACTGGACCTTTTATGTTTGTCTTTAAATTCTGCGTATTTTGAGTACCTACATGATAGGGTTTGGAAACATATAATATGAAATATGATGTAAAGAAAGATAATTTTTTAGTTTTTGCGTTATAACTTCTATACCGTTGCTTTTATCAAAAATATTACTAGACCTTTTTTGTTCGTCTTTTGATTCCGCGTAATTTGAGTACCCATACGATAGGGTTTTAAGCAACTTTGTCCCCCCCCACCGACTCCAACAAAACGGAGAACCCCCCCCCCCCAACCCCAACCCCAACCCCAACCCCAACCTCAACCCCAACGTCAACCTCAACCCCAACCCCAACCCCAACCCCAACCTTAATCCCAACCCTAACCCTAACCCCAACCTCATTTAGTCACCAAGGGACTAATTGATAAGAAAAACCTATTAATGGATTTCCCGTATTGACTGATTGTTCAAAATACATAATTATTTTTAGTTTCGTAACATTAATAAACTAGATTTATATTTATGATACAATGAAAATATGTATAATGTTTATTTTATTATGTATTACAACCGACTTAAAACATAATAGTCCTTAAGTAAAACACGGTTACTCATTAATAATATATAAATTTAGTTTCAAACTAATATTAAAATTGTTTTAAAACAAGTTTCAACCTACATTAATACAGAACAGATGTTAAGTTTACTAAGATCATTTAATTTTTAAAACAAGTTAAAAAATGTTTTTATATCGTACTGATATTGTTTTATATGGTTTTAATACCAAATTAAACTTGTTTCAAAGTAATATTAAAATTGTTTTTATCATTTTTTTTTGAGTGTCGATAGTATGATTTTAAATAATGTCTAGCAACTATGAAAATTTCAAAGTTTCAATTTCAAGTATTGTATAATATTTATTTTATTATGTATTACAACCGACTTAAAACATAATAGTTCTTAAGTAAAACATGGCTATTCATTTTAGTGCAAAAATAAACTTACAAGAATCGAGGTGTGATGGGATGGCAGTGAGAAGCACTGATGGTAGACGACTAAAGACCGGGTCTGTCCTCCACCAATTCTGTGCAATAGCGGTACAAGGTTGTGAAGGCGGGAGGCACCCTACTCACCCAAAGTAGGCCAGACGAGGTTGTGTGAGCCGAGGTCACAGACCCGGCCAAAATAGGCTACCGGCCTTCAGCTGGGAGACACGTTGGCCTACCAGTCAAGGCTGCTGCCTTGAGCTCGCAGTAAAAAGTTTTAAATGACCTTGAAACTTTTTTAACCTGGACGGTTTTAAAACTTAAGTTTTTGCATTATAACTTCTATACCGTTGGTTTTATCGAAAAATGTTAAAGGACATTTTTGTTTGTTTTTTTATTCCACATAATTTTAGTAACCACATGATAGGTTTTGTAAAAGTTTTTAATGACCTTGAAACTTTGTAACCTGGACGGTTTTAAAACTTAAGTTTTCGCGTTATAACTTCTATACCGTTGGTTTTATCGAAAAATGTTACTGGACATTTTTGTTTTTTTTTTATTCCATGTAATTTTAGTAACCACATGATAGGTTTTGTAAAAGTTTGAAAATGACCTTGAAACTTAAGTTTTTGCGTTATAACTTCTATACCGTTGGTTTTATCGAAAAATGTTACTGGACGTTTTTTGTTTGTCTTTTCATTCCCCGTAATTTAAGTATCCGCACAATAGGTTTTGAGTAACTTTGCAACCCCCCCCGGCAAAAATGGGGTGCCCCCCTGGCAAAAATGGGGTGCCCCCCCATGCAAAAATGGGGTGCCCCCCCGGCAAAATGGGGAGCCCCCCACTTGATCTCGTCGCCGTTCGACGTTTGAGCAGCGCCGACACACACGGTGGCTGTGGCTGTTACAAAATTTCTCCAAACCTAACATGCAGATACTCAAATTATTCGGAATAAAAAGACGAACAAAACAGGTCCAGTAACATTTTTTTGATAAAACCAACGGTATAGAAGTTATAACGCAAAAACTAAACAAAGTATTTTCCAACATTTTATATTTTACTTTATAAGTTTCCAACCCCTATTTTGTGAGTACTTAAATTGTACAAAATTATGAGACAAACAACAAGCTTCGGTAACATTTGTTATGAAATCAACAATATTTTGTAAAAGTTTAAAATTACTTTGGAGCAATTTTGTAACCTGGATGGTTTTGTAACCTGGACGGTTTTAAAACTTGAGTAAATTGCTCCAAACCTATCATGCAGATACTCAAATTATTCGGAATAAAAATACGAACAAAACAGGTCCAGTAACATTTTTGATAAAACCAACGGTATAGAAGTTATAACGCAAAAACTAAAAAAAAGTATTTTCCAACATTTTATATTTTACTTTATAAGTTTCCAACCCCTATTTTGTCAGTACTTAAATTATACAAAATTATGAGACAAACAACAAGCTTCGGTAACATTTATTATGAAATCAACAATATTTTGTAAAAGTTTTAAATTACCTTGGAGCAATTTTGTAACCTGGACGTTTTTGTAACCTGGACGTTTTTGTAACCTGGACGGTTTTAAAACTTAAGTTTTCGCGTTATAACTTCTATACCGTTGGTTTTATAGAAAAATGTTACTGGACATTTTTATTTGTTTTTTTATTCCACGTAACTTGAGTAACCACATGATAGGTTTTGTAAAAGTTTTAAATGACCTTAAAACTTTAGTTTTTACGTTATAACTTCTATACCGTTGGTTTTATCAAAAATGTTACTGGACCTGTTTTGTTCGTCTTTTCATTTCGCATAATTTGAGTACCCGCACGATAGCTTTGGAGCAATTTTGTTAAATGGGGAGCCCTCCACTTGATCTCGTCGCCGTTCGACTTTTGAGCGGCGTCGACACACACGGTGGCTGTGGCTGTTACAAAATTGCTCCAAACCTATCATGCAGATACTCAAATTATTCGGAATAAAAAGACGAACAAAACAGGTCCAGTAACATTTTTTTGATAAAACCAACGGTATAGAAGTTATAACGCAAAAACTAAAAAAAAGAAAATATTTTCCAACATTTTATATTTTACTTTATAAGTTTTCAAACCCTATTTTGAGAGTACTTAAATTATACAAAATTATGAGACAAACAACAAGCTTCGATAACATTTGTTATTAAGTCAACAATATTTTGTAAAAGTTTGAAATGACTTTGAAAGTTAAGTTTTGTTGTTATAACTTCTATACCGTTGGTTTTATCGAAAAATGTTTATGGACCTTTTTGTTTGTCTTTTCATTCCATGTAATTTGAGTACCCGCATGATGGGTTTAGAGGAATTTTGCCCTGTTATAGAAGTTATAACGCGAAAACTAAAAAGTATTTTCCAGCATTTTATATTTTACTTTATAAGTTTCCAAGCCCTATTTTGTGGGTACGCAAATTATTCAAAATGATGAGACAACCAAAAAGCCTGGTGCAAGGTCACCAGGGTCCAAGGCAACCAGTTGGCAATACAGGTGGTCAACTTCGCGGCCACACCAGGCCGGCCCGGCCCGGCTGCCAGCTGCCGTGACCTCGAGCCGAGTTGGGGTCCGGGGTCTGCGCTTGTGCTTCGGCATCAGTTGCTCGCTAGACAGTGAGGTGGTAACATGTTCAGAAGGCGCCCTGAACATTTTATCACTTTTGCTGTTTGGTGAAAATATCTTGGTGTTATTTGTATAATAACGTCTTGACGTAGGACTGATTAATTTTAAGGCATGGTAGTTTAAGCATGGTAGTTGTTTGTGCTTGTAGATACCCTAGGGTTTGTAGTTTGTTTTTAGTTTGCTGGTTTGGTAGTTAGTATTAATTTAAAATCTTTCTTTTCCTTACAATATATTTTGCCTGGAGTGTTTAAGTTTAAAGTAATATTTTAAGAATTTTAACAATGAGGGACGAACTTAAATCAAATAAATCTTCTTCGAGGCTTGATCTAAGACTTAATAAACTGTAAGAGCAAAATATCACAGAAGTAACACTCCGAGAGAGACGAGAGCCAAAGTCGGAAAGGAAGAGAAAGTGCTCAGCGAGCTTCACCTTCCTCCTGGCGGAGGGATTTTAAAGAAACATGGTCAATGAAACAAAAACTAGCCTACATTAGAACTTGAATAGCCTAAAATTCGGTAATAAACTTCACAAATTATTAAACAAAGTTAGATAAAAACCCCAGAACTCCAAACTAAATTAAAATTCGACAGTAAAAACAAGGACTACTTTTTGAGAAGCCGGAGCTTCCAAGGAACTTACTGGAACATTCTATGAGTTTACAGCATCGTATTAACCAGCCAGTAAAATATTAGCACTATAACAAATGAGCGTGACAAACTGTCACACAACAATGAGTGCAGAAAAACAAATTATGGTCGAGAAAAGGGTTGGATCAAACGTAAAATTATTCTTAAATGATATACAATCTGATAATTTAAAATCGCAATACTAGCCCATTGTCATCGTCCCCTTTACAGCGACCCCAATGAGAACAAAGGGGACGAGCCCGGTACACTAAGGTTCAAAAACAAAACCGTCCGGGTTTGACGCCGTCCTACTTTGTCGTTTGTGGTCTGAAATGAAACTGTCTGGGTTTGGCACCTGACACTCACGCCAAATCGACTGTTTCAGAACAGTCCTGAGTTGGCGCCGTCCGACTTTGACGTTTCTGTGCAAAAATGAAACCGTCCGGTTTTGGCACCTGACGCTCCCGCCAAATCGAGACTGTTTCAAAACAGTCCGGGTTTGGCGCTGTCCGACTTTGGCACTGTCCGACTTTGGTGTTTTGGGAATTTTAAACAGTCCTGATTTGGCGCTGTCCGACTTTGGTAGCGTCCCGTTATATGATATGTTTTTAATACATTTCCATTCCAACTTCCTTTTTCCAACAAGCTTGTTGAGGGCATTCCCTCTCGTCTTGTACTCCTTTTTAGTTAGGGACACCTTTCAATTCCAATTTCCTTTCCTTTTTTCCTTCCTTCTTTTGGAGTATGGTAAACCAACTCCCGCTTTTGTGGTGATCACGGCCATCAGACCAGGTCAACCCCTATACAACCTCTATACGTGCTGGATGGGTAGTTCGCCTACCTCCGGAGTTTCGCTAGACCTCAGCTCTACTGCGTCGCTAATGGCGAGTCACTGGCTCCTTTAGTGTTAGGAAATAAAAACTTGTAATTTGAGTAACCGCACAATAGGTTTTGAGTAATTTTGAAACCCCCCCCCCGACAAACATAGGATGCCCCCCCGGCAAAAATGGGGTGCCCCACTCCCCCGCGCCGACTTGATTTCATCGCCGTTCGGCTTCTGAGCAGCGTTGACACACACGGTGGCATTGGTTAAAAATTGCTCCAAACCGTTTTCGCGTTATAACTTGTATACCGTTAATTTTATCGAATAGTGTTACTGATCCTTTTTTGTTTTTCTTTTCATTCTGCGTAATTTGAGTAATCAAATGAAAGGTTTTTAAAAGTTTTTAATGACTTTGAAACTTTAGTTTTTCAAAAATAGTTTCAAACCCATCATGTGGGTATTCAAATTATGTGGAATGAAAAGACAAACAAAAAGGTCCAATAACATATTTGATAAAACCAATGTTATAAAAGTTATAACGCAAAAACGCAAAAAATGTCTACATTTTATATTTTACTCTGTAAGTTTCCAAACCCTATCTTGTGGGTACTTAAATTATACAGAATGATGAGTCAAACAAAAAGTTTCGGTAGCATTTGTTATTTAACCAACAGTGTAAAAGTTAGAATACAAAACCTGATTTACATCTTTTAAATTTTCAACCATGTTTATATTTAATTGCAAGTGTAGTTTATGTTGCATTTTCTTCAACTAAATATTTTTAAAATAATTTGAGTACCCACATGATAGGGTTCGGAACAATTTACATAAAATAACCTTGGGACTTAGAAATTTTCGCTAACTCTTTTGGTTGACCTTGAAAATAAGTAGGTCAAGGTCATTCGATAATTAAAAGAAAATGGGGGGTGTACGGTTTTACAGAACTTTAAAATTAAGTTAAAAAGAAAAAAATAAATAACAAGTAAAAAATAAAAATATAGCTAAACAACCCAGCGCTGCTCATCATGATTACAGTGTGATCATAACGTAGGCAATCTCACACACCTCACCATAAGCGCACAACACTAAGCTAAAACAAAAAATGTATTTCTGAAAAAGCAAGTTGCTTAATTAAATTTAGAAAAATGTTATGCATATATGTTTTTTTATTTCCTAACACTAAAGGAGCCATCGACTCACCAAAAGGCGCAGTACAGCTGAGGTCTAGCGAAACTCCGGAGGTAGGCGAACTACCCATCCAGCACGTATAGAGGTTGTAAGTGACCCGGTTTGATGGCCGTAATCACCACAAAAGCGGGAGCCGGTTTACCATAAATTAATTGGTTTTCCGTACTCCAAAAGAAGGAAGGAAAAAAAGGAAAGGAAATTGGAATTGAAAGGTGTCCCTAACTAAAAAGGAGTACAAGACAAGAGAGGGAATGCCCTCAACAAGCTTGTTGGAAAAAGGACGTTGGAATGGAAAGGTATTAAAAACATATCATATAACATTCTTAAAATATTACTTTAAACTTAGACACTCCACCACTTTAAACTTAAACACTCCAGGCAAAATATATTGTAAGTAAAAGAAAGATTTTAAATTAATACTAACTACCAAACCACCAAATTAAAAACAACCTACAAACCCTAGGGTATCTACAAGCACAAACAACTACCATGCTTAAACTACCAAGCCTTAAAATTAATCAGTCCTACGTCAAGATGTTATTATACAAATAACACCAAGATATTTTCACTAAACAGTAAAAATGATAAAATGTTCAGGGCGCCTTCTGAACATGTTACCACCTCACTGTCTAGCGAGCAACTGATGCCGAAGCACAAGCGCAGACCCCGGACCCGAACTCGGCTCGAGGTCATCCCCCCTCCCAAACCACAGGAGCCTTGCAGCGAGTTTGGTTTGCATCATTCTTTCGCCACTGTTCCAACAGGCAACAACACTTTTTTCTTTATTTTACTTTACATGGGATTTGTAAAATTTTAAGTGTTAAAACTTCCCAATAATTAATCCTTTTGGACTTCGAAAATTTTTCAAACATTTGCTTCAACATTTATTTTACAATATTAAGTTTACTTTTTGCTGCGAGTTTGGTTTCCATCATTCTTTTGCCACTGTTTCAACAGGCAACAACTCTTCTTTCTTTATTTTACTTTACATGGGACTTGTAAAATTTTAAGTGTTAAAACTTCCCAATAATTAATCCTTTTGGACTTCGAAAATTTTTCAAACATTTGCTTCAACATTTATTTTACAATATTAAGTTTCTTTTTTGCTGTGAGTTTGGTTTCCATCATTCTTTCGCCATTGTTCCAACAGGCAACAACACTTCTTTTTTTATTTTACTTTACATTGGACTTGTAAAAATTTTAAGTGTTAAAACTTCCAAATAATTCATATTTTAGGACTTAGAAAATTTCTAAACCCATCATTCTTTTGTTACTGTTCCAACAGGCAACAAAACTTCTTTTTATTTTACTTTACATTGGACTTGTAAAAGTTTTAAGTGTTAAAACTTTCTAATAATTAATAGTCAAAATTTATTACTTACGTAATAGCCTGAAGATATCAAAAAGTTTTTCTGGTTATGCCGACATAACAAGAAAAACTTTTTGATATCTTCAGGTTATTACGTAAGTGATAAATTTTGACAATTCATAAAAGATATCAAGGCTGTTAGTAGAAATAATAATTAATACTTTAGGACTTAGAAAATTTTTCAAACATTTGCTTCAACATTTATTTTACAATATCAAGTTTCTTTTTTGCTGCGAGTTTGGATTCCATTATTCTTTCACCACTGTTCCAACAGGCAACAACACTTCTTTCTTTATTTTATCTTACATTGGACTTGTAAAAATCTTAAGTGTTAAAACTTCCCAATAATTTATATTTTAGGACTTAGAAAATTTTTCAAATCCATCATTCTTTTGTTACTTTTCCAACAAGCAACAACATTTCTTTATTTTACTTTACATTGGACTTGTAAAAATTTTAAGTGTTAAAACTTCCCTTTAATTAATATTTTAGGACTTGGAAAGTTTTGCAAACATTTGCTTCAACATTTACTTTACAACGAATTTTTTTTAACTTGCATTATTTGACCTTGACACTTAGATTTCTTTTCAAACTTACATTGGATGATCTTAATACTTAAGGGTTTTGAAATATAAACGATTTAGCAGTTATTTACACTTTTTGTGTTTAATACAGAAAAAAAAGATTTTTTTTAAACTTGCATTATTTGACCTTGACACTTGGATTTCTTTTTAAACTTACATCGGATAATCTTAATACTTAGGGGTTTATTTAAAATAAAAGAAATTTAACTGTTATTTACACTTTTTGTGGGGGAAAAGTGGTGGGGGTAGTGCTATAAATAGGGGTAGTTTTAGAGTGGTTTTCATTATTACGGCAACTTTTGTGGAGAGCACACCTACGTCATGTATTACTGCATTAGTTGCGAAGAATCTTTTGAAGATGAAATTTTACTACAAATACACAATTAAGTTTACCATAACAACGAAACAAACCAAGAAACAAACCAAAAAACAAATAACAATGCAGAAGAAGAATATTTGGAAGATTTAGATCAAATACTGGCTACCGTACAACAAAAACTAAATTCAAGACCAAGTGTTATTCAATACGCACCCGGACCATCTTTGGATGTGGAATTATACGCCCGAGCTTTACCAGGTAGTGTAGTAACTCATTTTAAGAATGACAATGCTCAATTGCAACTTGCACAGTTTATTTCAAAAGCAAAAACATTAGTAACAGAAACATTAAACAATGAACTAAAAAGATTAAATTTTATAAAGTTTGGAACATTATTAGATACAGTATTTACAAATGTTCAAAATGAAACATCACCAAGAGGATTTTTAACTAAAAACAAAACCATTATGTGTGCATCGGATATAAGCTCAATCGTGGATGAATGTTTTGAAGAACTTTTAACAAAATTACAAGAACATGAAGGAAGAGGTTCTGGATGGAGTTTGTTAAGTATAACAAGCTTAGATGTAAGAGTTCATAAACATGGATATGGAATGAGAGGTAGTAGTTATATTGTTTTGCCAAAGAAGATTCAAGTAACCAAATCTTGTGTTAACGTAAAAAATAAAAATGCTGAATGTTTCAAGTATGCAATGCTTGCAAAATATGTACAAGATAATGTGGTACGACCAAGTAGAGCATACGATGAGGTTGGCCATAAGTATAACTTTCAAGGCATGACTTATCCTGTTTCAATTCAGGACATATCAAAATTTGAAAAGAAAAGTCCTTTTTCATCTGTAAACATATTTGGTTTAGATTCATCCAACAATGTCTACCCCTTACGTATAACACCCACCGAACGCAGAGATCATACTGATTTATTATTAATAACAAAAGGTGATATTTCACATTATGTTTATATTAAAGATTTTGAAGCTCTAGTTTGCAAACAGTTATCAAAACGTAAAGAAGGAAAAACCACTTGTAAAAGATGTTTCTGTTTTGTAAGCAACCATTTAAGAAGAGGTGGTTCAGAATGGTTGACGGAACATCAAAGATTATGCAGTGGAAACTATGAAG
Organism: Flexamia atlantica; assembly: GCA_035578135.1. Classification (NCBI taxonomy): domain Eukaryota; kingdom Metazoa; phylum Arthropoda; class Insecta; order Hemiptera; family Cicadellidae; genus Flexamia; species Flexamia atlantica. The sequence continues at coordinate 11,645,965 of JAQJVK010000017.1, read as the reverse complement.
TAAGAATTAAATTACCACACCCTAGCAGATCACAAGTAAAATTTGACAAAGTTATCACAAATACAGAATTCCAGTTTTAGTGTATGCGGATTTTGAATCTTCATTGCTTCCACTTGAACAAGAAGGAGAGCAAATTACAAGCAGAACAAAGTATCAACTTCACAAACCAAACAGCTACTGTTTAGTAGTAAAATCCACTCTGTCTGAAGAACATCTTCAAGAATATGGTTTGACATCTACACCGAAGATGTATCGAGAAGAAGCAGCTCGATACTTTGTTGATGATTTATACGACATCGCTGGGAAAGTGGAAGCAGTGTATAGCAATGTGGTTCCTATGTCACCTATGACACCGGATGAACTTTATCTTTATGATTCGGCAACAACATGCTATTTGTGTAACAATCAATTTACAGAAACTAAAGTTAAAGTTCGCGACCATGACCATCTGACAGGAGCCTACAGAGGTGCAGCATGCAACGGATGTAACATCAACTACAAACTACCATCTTTTATTCCTGTGGTTTTTCACAATCTTAGCGGATACGATGGACATTTTATCATTCCCGAATCAGCAAGAAACAACGGTGAAATAGACGTTTTGGCACAAACTATGGAAAACTTTATAAGCTTTTCAAAAACGGTGGGCAAAATTAAACTTAGATTTGTTGATTCTTTTAGATTTATGGCTTCCAGTCTTATGAAACTTTCTGAAAATTTAAGAAGACAAAATTTAATAGAAACAAGCAAAATTGTACCTGCAGAAAAAATGGATTTGGTTCTTCGGAAAGGAGTTTTCCCGTATGATTACATCGATGGACTACATACATTTCAAGAAACATCACTTCCTCCACCAGAAGCATTCAAAAGTAAACTTACCGATTCGGACATTTCACCTGGAGACTATCAACACGCATGCAGAGTTCGGGATGAATTGGAAATGAACACTCTTGGAGATTATTCTGACTTTTATGTAAAACTTGATGTGACCCTTCTTTGCGATGTGATGGAAGAATTTAGAAACACTTGTTTTGAAGCCTACGGATTAGACCCTCTTCATTCTTATACTTCTCCAGGACTAGCTTGGCAAGCTGAGCTAAAAGAAACAAAGTGCAACCTTCAATTATTAACAGATATTGACATGGTGTTGATGATCGAATCGGGTGTTAGAGGTGGATTGACCCAAAGTGTTACTAGACATGTTAAAGCTAACAAAAAATATCTTCCAAACTGCGATAAAGAAAGACCATCAGTGTTCTTGGGATATTTCGATGCCAACAATTTATACGGATTGGCCATGTCTAATCCACTTCCTTTTGGAAAGTTTGATGGGTTTAATGGGTTATCCAGACTCTATTGATGATATTTCGCAAATTTCAAAAGACGGAGACACCGGATACATATTGGACTGTGACTTTGAATATCCAGAACACTTGCATGATCTTCATTACGATCTTCCACTCCTTGCAAAAACAGAAGTTTCACCAATTGGCAAACATCCAAAATTAATGATGACTCTTGAAAATAAACAAAGATACGTAGCTCACTTTTGGGTTGTTCAACAAGCACTCCAATTGGGTTTACGTATAACCAAAATTCATAGAGTTTTAAAATGTTCCCAATTGTGCTGGTTAAAACCGTACATTGATTCAAACACCAGAAGAAGAGCAGCTGCAACATCAACATTTCAAAAGGACTTTTTTAAATTAATGAATAATGCGATATTTGGAAAAACATTGGAAAACAAAAGAAAAGACAAAAATGTTAAATTAGTTACAGATCCTATAAAACTAGAAAAACTTGTACAAAAACCAAACTTTGGAACATCCGTTATCATCAATGAAAACATTGTGGCAGTATCTATGAAGAAGACAAGCGTGAAAATGGATCGTCCGTTGTACGTTGGAATGTCAATCTTGGATATTTCCAAAACTCACATGTATGATTTCCACTACAACAAAATGGTCGCCTTCTACGGTAGAGATAACATCGGAATCGCCTACATGGACACGGACGCTTTCATCTACTGGATTCTTACTGAAGATATGTATTTGGATCTTCGAACATTTGTTCACAAAAATGAATTTGATTTTAGTGACTATCCAAAAGATCATTTAAATTATGACAATGATCGGAACAAAAAGAAACTTGAAAAATTTAAAGACGAAGCAAATGGAATTTTACTGGAAGAACTTATTGCACTAATGTCAAAATTGTATTCACTACAATTGCATAAAGAAGAAAACAATGTTATTAAAAAAGCTAAGGGTGTAAAAAGTTTGTATCTTAAGAAGAATGTAAATTTCGAACACTACAAGCAATGCTTATTTGAAGAAACGACTATAACTGCAAAATTCAACACCATCAGAAGTTTCAACCATCAACTGTACAGCGTAACAGAAGTGAGAAAAGCACTCTGCTCCAATGATGACAAACGAAACATTCTTCCAGAAAAAAAATTCACACTCTACCATTCGGCCACTATTCTCTCAATCCTATTGATGAGTAAAAAAGAAAAAGGAAAAAAAGAAAAAGAAAAAAAGAAAAAGAAAACAGAATGCTCTCTGTGATTTCCCCTTTTTTTAATATGTTGAAATTACCTTGAACTATAAAAGCGGATGCAGAAAAAGAAACACTCAATACTTGACTTTGTTAGTAAAAACATCATGACAGAGTTAAAGGAAAAGATTGTTAATGAACTTCATAAATCTGCAAGAATAAAGTTTCCACGAAGAAATACTGTTGTAAAAGGAATAAATGATTTATATCAAGCAGATTTAATTGAAATGCAACCGCATAGTAAAATAAATAAAGGATTTAAATACATACTTACGATTATTAATTGTTTTACTAAAGTTGCAGATGCTTTGCCATTAAAAGACAAAACCGGTAACAGCATAACAAAAGCTATGGAAGTAGCTATAAAAAGAGATAAAATAAAATTAAACATTTACAAACTGATGATGGGAAAGAATTTTTTAATAAACCTTTTGCCTTGTCAATGAAAAAATATAAGATAAATCATTATTCCACAAATTCTGAGAAAAAGGCAGCTATAATTGAAAGATTTAATAGAACCTTAAAAGGTGCAATGTATAAAATGTTTTCGAAAAGAGGTTCTTACGTATGGGTTGATATTTTACCAAAATTAATAAGCGATTACAACAACAAGTTTCATAGAACTATTGGTATGGCACCTAACAAAGTGAATAAGAAAAACGCTAAACTAGTTTTACAACGAAGTAAAAAGAATACACAGCCAAAAGCGGAACAAAGAAAACCAAGTAAATTTAATGTAAATGATAAAGTTCGAATTAGTAAATACAAAGAAGTGTTTACTAAAAAATACCTGCCCAATTGGACAAACGAAGTTTTTACAGTGTATAAAGTACAACCTACTGTACCGGAAACTTATATTTTAAAAGATAACAAAAAAATTTGTTACAAGGCGGTTTTTACGGACATGAATTGTTAAAGTCAATAGTAGGCGATGTCTATCTTGTTGAAAAGGTGTTGCAAAGGAAAAAAAACCAAGTTATAGTACGTTGGTTGGGGTTTGACAAAACTGAAGATTCGTGGATACCTATAAAAGATTTGATTTAGTTTTAAATCAACTTATTTACTCTCCCGCCTTTGAATAAGATGGAGATTGTTCACCATAAAGATAAATTTAATATTAATAACATTGAGGATTTAACTGTAGATAACGTTAAAATCAACAATGGTAAACACGGCAGTTTATTTCCAAACACTGTACGATGTATAGTAAGCGGTCCTTCAATCTGTGGCAAAACTAACGTTGTGTTTAACTTAATTACAAACACAAAAGGATTGCGATTTAATAACCTATATATTTTTTCAAAGTCCTTACATCAACCAAAGTATCAATTGTTGGAAAAGATCCTGACTGATGTGCCTGATGTTAACTATTACAAATTTAATGCTAGTGACAGTGTTATGCAACCAGACCAGGCTAAACCGTATTCTGTATTTGTATTTGATGATGTATCTAGTGAAAATCATGATACTATTAGAAACTATTTTTCCATGGGAAGACATAATAATATTGATAGCATATATATCGGACAAACATATAGCAAAATTCCGAAACAACTAATTAGAGACAATACAAATATTTTAGTTTTATTCAAACAAGACGATACAAACCTAAAACACATATACAACGATCATGTGAATGCTGATATGACATTTGAAAAATTCAAAGAGCTTTGTGGAAAAGCTTGGGCGGAAAAATACGGATTTTTGGTAATTATGAAAGATAAAGCTATAACAGATGGTTGTTACCGCATAGGTTTTGATAAATTTGTTTTAATACGTTAATTAACAACATTATTGTACAAGTCTCCACGGTGTAAACATGGTTAATCAGGAAAAGCTATTAAAAGAAATAAAATTACTTAGTGATTCTATTAGACATAAAAACAGAGCGTTAAGATTAGGAATAAGTGAAAGAGAGAAATTTCTAGAATCAACATTTAAACCTATTACTGAGCCATTAAAACAATTAGGGCAAAATGTTAAACCTTCAACATCCGGAGATGCTATTTTACCCATTTCAAAATTTGAACAAAAAGAAGAATATGAAGGTGATACAAGTTTTACGCAACAAGGAGAAACAACTGAAGAAGAAAGCGAACTAGGTGAAGAAACGGATGTTTTAACAGAAAAAGAGAGTTTTTCTACAAGCGAAGAACAAGAAGAAGAAGAAGAGTCTATTGATCCGTCCAACTTGAGCAAATTGGGCTCGGATATTGCGTATAAAGGGCCGCTTGCAAGACAATTTGTATTAAAAATGTTACATTCTGCACAACCAACTCGAAAGTATCATACTTTTGGTACTAGAATAGAAGAAAATGGCCTAATGATTGGAAATAGCAAGCCTCATGTAGACGAACATGACAATATTATTATAAATAATAAACAATACAAGGGTACAAAAGGATTGTTTGAACTTATTTTTAAACCGAAACCTAATAAATATACTAAAAAGGATTTAAACATTTTTAAACAAATATTGGAGGATACAAATGCGCATAAGAAAAATTATTCTAAAAACTTCAATGTTCTTAGAAATAAATCAGAAAAATATAAAACTATTATTGCTAAACTTTTCCCACCAAAAAGAAGGGAACCCATTAAAAGAAAATCATTATCTTCTGCTGAAATAAATGTTTTACATAAAAGGAGAAAAACAAATCAATCAAGTTTATCAGGAAAAGGATTATTGAAAAACTTGTATGATACTAATATTATATACTACAACGATATAAACAAATTGGTTGATAGAATGAAGTTGATATATGAAGCTAAACAAGCCGGACATAGCGGTTTAGAAAACGAATGAATAGCTTTGGTCGGCGAATTGCGAAATCGAGCAGTAATTGCATAGAAATATGAGTATATAGAATACAAGTATACCCGATTAAACATTCAGTATAACCATGAGTGTGGATAGGTTTGGACGGTATTCCGAAACTGGAAGCAAATCAGGATCTTATGGAAAAAGAGGTGGTTTACCACTAATATCCGATGGAGATTATGATATAAGTAACATACATTTAAAGTTTGTAAATGATCCAAAAGATGATAATGATGCAGTAAATTTCAAAACTTTAAAAAGTGAAACACTACCTAGCTTAAAGCTTCAAAATGAAGTGTATAACGCTAATTTTATTAAATTGTAAATCTTCAAAAACCAATTGATAAAAATGATTCGGTAAATAAAGAATATTTAATGTGGTACATAAACCAAACCTTAAGATTTGATCCTAAAAGTAATAATAAAGTATATGATGCAAAAGATTTTAGAATAGCCAATATAGCAGATCCTGTTAATGATCAAGATTCAGTTACAAAAAAGTATTTACATTCAGTCATTCCTGAAAAAACAGATAAATTTTCCTTTTACAACTTTGTAATACATGATATTGGAGACCCTAAAGATATGAAAGATGCTGTAAACCTTCAATATATTACAGATCATTGTATTACACATGATATTAATACAATTGATTGCAAAGATAAAGTGTTAACTAACGTTAAGGAAGGAACTGCAAAATCAGATGCAGCTACAATAAGTCAAATAATGAAATTAAAAAATAAGAAATGGGATGCTGATGCAAAAAAAATTACTAATGTTAAAAAGGTGTCGGATGAAATTGATGTTGCAACAATTGGACAAGTTCCTGTATTAAAAGAATATGAAAACGGTAGTCAACACTTTGATCGCAAAGGGATACCACTATTCAATGTTGCAGAAGGAATACGAGACAGTGATGTAGTTACAGTAGCACAAATGCATAAGAGGGAAAACATGTACTATAATCTTTTTCTAAGAAAAGATTATAATAGGCAGTCTTTTTTTGTGAAGACTTGTGATTGACTAGCTTAAATGACCCTGTTAATTTTACTGATGCTGTTAATGTAAATTACATTGTAAGACTCTTAAGTGTAGTGTTATATGATATATATAACACAATAAACCCCATAAAATCTGGTCAAAAATCACATTGGGTTAAAAGGAATGTTATGGACAAATATTTTTAAATAAGGAAACTGATAGTTTAAAATCTTCTAATGATGATGATGAAGAAAATACATTCCTACCGCAAAACTGGAAAAAAATTATTTACCCATAAACAAACATACTTATACATGTTTATTATAAATAAACAATGTCAAAGGATAAGTGCATCATTCATTATAAAGCATTTATAAAATAAACAAGTATTGGCATTTCCTTTCACTATACAAGACCATGTTGAACGTTCAACGCATCAGTCATAATCGACACGTTATAAAGAGAGGAAGAGGAATAGCATCAACAGCACTTTCTCTTATTACTAAGCCGGTTGGAGCTATAGTTAATAAAGCTATCGATTTATTACCTGTAGAACTACATTTACCAGGAGGATATCAATATTGTGGTCCAAACAACAATATTGAACAAAAAAAAACAACAATATTGTGGAACAAAATTGAAAAAAAGACTTGCTAGAGGAGATCTTGGAATAAATAAACTTGATCAAGCCTGCAAACAACACGATATAGCACATTCAAAGTTTGCAGATACTAAAAATAGATCAATAGCGGATAGAGCACTTGCTGAAAAAGCTTGGCAAAGAGTAACATCCAGTGACGCTAGTATCGGTGAAAAAGCAGCAGCTTTAGCGGTATCAGCAGCAATGAAGGGAAAAACGATGTTTGGAGGTGGAAAGAAGAAAGGAGGTGGAAAAAGGAGGAGAAAACCTGCAAAGAAACGTGGAGGAAATATAAGAAGAAAACGACGATCCACCGCAGGTAAAAATAAAAAGAAACAAACAATATGGTCAATGATAAAAAAAGGAGGAGGACTATACCTAAGACCGTATCGTGTGTATTAAACAGAGAAAAACAATTACTGATTCCGAATAAAGAATTAACAGATAAACAATTAATTACTTATGTTTCTTGTTTAAAAATTCCATTTTTTAGAGGAGTTTTTTTGAAAGATGCATTACCTGTTAAAATTTGGAAAAATGAAACCGGAATAGTAAATTTAGATAACAGTAAAGGATCAGGCACTCATTGGGTATGTTATAAGAAACTAGGATCAACTATTTACTACTTTGATAGTTTTGGTAATCTCCCACCACCAAAAGAACTACAATATTACTTTAAAACAGCTAAAAATGTACTATACAATTATAAAAGAGAGCAACCTGATGATACGGTAATCTGTGGACATTTATGTTTAGATTTTGTTTTAACAAAAAGCGTTAGTCAACTTTAAGATGTCTTCCTACACAGTATCATTAACTGGAACTTCATCTACTTTGCGAAGTGTTCTTTTCCCTGCGTTACGTTTGGAAAAAGATAAATTATGGGAAGCCGCATTATTAGATATAACAATTTATAATTCTATTCCCAACGTTACTGAAAATGTTAATGACAAAATACATTATTACAAAACAAAAGATAAAAATACAAACAAATACTCAGATATACAAGTATTTAGTTTACCCACTGGAGCATATGAAATTGATGATATAAATGAAGCGATTCAAAATCATATGGGAAAAGATAATATAATAATAAAAGGAAATATCAATACTATGAAAGGTGAAATTAAATGTAAATAATATATAGATTTTAGCAAAGAACATTCAATTGGTAGTTTATTAGGATTTCTTAAGACAACAAAAATTTTAGAACTTAATATTAACCATTCAGGTGCTAGAACTGTGACAATAATGAAAGTTAACAATATAGATGTTACATGTAATATTATACATGGTTCTTATAGAGATGGTGAAAATACTCATATATTGCACACATTCTATCCAACAGTCGCTCCGGGTTTTAAAATTGTGGAAAAGCCACAAAACTTAGTGTACTTACCGTTAAACACCAGTTTTATTTCAGACATTGTGGTGAACATACTAGATCAAGACGGAAATCATATTGATTTTAGAGACGAACCTATAACTATACGAATACATATAAAATAAACCTTATAACAATGGGGTTATCATTTAAAAAGAAAGAGCTGACTGGTAAACAAGTCAGTAGCACTTCAGCTATAGAAGGATTAACAAGTGATAACATTCGTTTTCTAGAAGAAATTGGATTAAAATTTATTAATAATGGAAATATTGGATATAGCGCAGGGTCCGACATTCGACGAAACCTTATGGGAAAAGGAATATCATACGCACAACCCTTACGCTTCATCAAAATTAAATAATAATGATGAAATTAGAATTCCCATACATCAACAATATATTTATACACTACCATGTGAAAGTTATTTGTATATCGAAGGAAGAGTAACAAAAAGAGATGGAAGCAATGCAAGTACTGTTTCGTTCATAAATAACCCCATGGCGTATTTGTTTGATGAAATAAGATATGAAATTTCCGGAGTTACAGTAGATTCAACAAAAAAGGTGGGAATTACAAGTACATTAAAAGGATTAGCATCTTTAACACCGAGTGCAAAAATGTGCTGGCCGCCGCAGGATGGGTAGCACCCGATTCCAGTACAATCATTCCAAACAGTTCAGGCAGTTTTGACTTTTACATTCCTTTAAGATTACTTTTAGGCTTTGCCGAAGATTACCGAAAAATAATAATAAACGTAAAACAAGAATTAGTTTTGTTAAGATCATCAAACGACAGAGATATTATTATGGCGCCTGATGGAACAACGGAAGCTACTTTAGAATGGAAAATGCAATTAGACAAGATTGTTTGGAGAGTACCGCATGTACGGTTAAACGATCAAAATAGAATTTCATTATTAAGAACTTTAAAATCAGATCGTGATATCGTAATACCATTTAGAAGTTGGGAGTTTCATGAATATCCGGTTTTACCGGAAACACAACGTCATACATGGACTGTAAAAAATTCTACTCATTTGGAAAAGGCAAGATTTGTAATATTTGGATTACAAACAAAAAGAAGAAATGAAATAACTAAACATGCTGGTGAATTTGATCATTGCAAACTTACAAATTTTAAGGTGTTTCTAAACTCGCAATTCTTTCCATACGACAACTTCAACATAAACTTTACACAAGAGAGGTTTAGCGTTTTGTACGATATGTACGCAAGATTCCAAAATTCATATTATGGAAAAACAAACACACCTTTATTAACGCCAAACCAATTTTAATCTACCTATCCGATTGTTGTAGTTGATTGTTCCAAACAAAATGAATCTGTAAAATCTTCCAGTGTAGATATAAAAATAGAAATGGAATTTAAACAAAATGTACACAAAGATACATCTGCTTATTGTTTAATTTTACATGATAAAATTGTTACATATACACCTTTAACCGGTATTGTAAAAGCAGTGTTGTAAAATGAAAAGAAAAAAATACCCCCCACCACTCAGCTATAAAAGCAGGAGTGGGAACGCAAATTGTTTAGTTGACTGTCTACAGTTGTATGGGTAACATCGTCTACAGCATTATACACAAATTGAGTTCTTTATCAGTTGTACAAGGCGTTTCCGAAACAACACCTTTATTGGAAAATGATGATGATAAACATTTAGAAGATAATGTTGTAAAGGAAATTGATGACCTTTTAAAGTTTGGAAAACAAAATAAAAAGTTGGAAAATAATAAAACAAACGTAAGAAAGAAAAGAAAACTGGAAGAAAATATTCCACCAAACATTTTAACTGAAGTTTTCCTTCGCATCTTTTATCCTATTTCATCTTGCATGAGTAAAAATGTGTCGATAGGATTGGTAAAATCATTAGACTACTCTCCCGCAGTAATACTAAGCCATGGTACAAAGATGGTTGTATTTTCAGAAAATGCTTGGGATTCCTTTTTAAAACATCTACATCTTATTGGATGTTATTTAGCCAACAGTTTCTTTGGAAGAAAAACTAACATTCGACTATTGGATTGTGACAATGAAATTGACATTATTAAACATCGTGGTCAACAACAAGTAAGAATTAGAGACTCGATACAATTTGAAAATAAAATTCTACTAACACGTTAAGAATTCTACATTTTAAACTATGCAACATCACCTATTACAAGGTATATGAAACAATTAGTATTTTCAAGCTCTGTTATTAAGGAATATCTGGTAGATGCATGCGAAAAACAACCTGACCACACTTTACAATAAGGACCAATAGATACATCCATCTTTATTAGAATACCTCACGAAGTGGAAATGTGGAGGCAGTTAAGAAACTTTGAACCTTTAACTGAAATTGCAACGGAAGCTACAGAAGAAGAAACCAACAACAACAATACAGAAGAAGAAACTAACAACAACAACAATACAGAAGAAGAAACTTTGCTAGTTTAAAAAACTACAATGTAATTTTACAAAATAATAAACCGTGGGGTAGGCCTACTGAGGACGGTGCCCACGTTAAACATACACCAACGCGCCTACAACTGTACGGCCTGGTTTATATATCTAACCTACCGTGGTCTGGAAAACAGTTGATCAGCAGACACCGTGATGAGCAGACAGGATAAATAAATGGCAGCAAAACCTTGTGTAATTGAATTTCAAGCATTTCGCGGAAACGATGATAGATTTATCATAAAAGAATTGGTAATTTTAGATTTGCTCACACAAGTGGCGTACCCATTCTTATTTGAAGCACCGTTTTCTATCCATGCACTAAAGTCAAAAGCTAAAATAACAAACAGATGGTTAACAAATAATTTTCATCATATCCATTGGTTTGAAGGTTTTCTACCGTACAACAATGTACACAAAATTATGTTTCATTTTTGCAAACAATTTACGCACATATACACCAGAGGATTGGAAAAAAAGAATTGGATACGACAGTACACGAACAAAGAAGTTTTAAACATAAAAGTGGACAAAACCTTTTACTTTGATGTTAGAAATATTTGTGTTTCTACAATAGATCCGAAACACAACCAATCTCAATGCTCATTACAAAACGCATATCACTTGGCTGCTTACTTACAAGAAAAAGAAGAATGTGGTGGGGGTTACGAAGGTTATAAATACGAGGAAGCAACACACCCCGAGTATCACTCTAACTCCATACTCCGAACAGACAACATCTCCAGTGAAGAAGATGGCATCACAACAGTTTCTCCAATGTTTAGTTGAACAATTCAACTTACATTCAAAATCAAATACTCTAAATATCAAGAAATGTTCAGAATTAAAAGAACAGAAACATTAAATTGTTCATGAAATGAAGAAAGTTGATACAACGCATGGAGACGCAGTTTATCTTTATCCGATGCACCATTTACACCAGGTGATGAACCAAAATTTCAAGTATATCTTCCAAAACGATTCGTCCAGTTGCTGCAAAATGAAGATCTGCGGGAAATTCAGCCAGGATCATTATATTTGGTGTCACACTGAATGAGCGGAAACAACTCTACGGAACTTACTCTGCACATCGCACAAAAATAACTTTGTAAATATTGTATTGTAAAAACATGTTTTTAATAAAAAGATAAAAAAACAACATATCAGTATATGTTATTTATATACTATATGTTGTATTTTTTTAACTCAAACGGATGACCTTGAACTTTTAATCGATAGTATTATTCGATTATTTTAATCGATAGTTTTATTCGAATACTTTATATAAATACGATACCTTAACGTTGAGAGGCTCAGTTCTGTTTAAGACAAGCTACAACCAACATGTCATCCAAAAGAAATAATCTACCACTTTTATCTTATTGTTGCAAAGAAAAATGTTTTAAAATACCTGAAGATCAAGTTGACGGAAAAGCTTGTACAAAATGTAATTCTTTCTGCTACTGTAAATGTGGTTGCAAAACATATCAAAAGAACCGGTTGGATAAACTAGAAGAATTGCAACATCGACTCGGTCTATTGTGGCAGCGATTAAATGCAAAGTGATTAAACAATCGCCTACCATTTTTATCCCCACCACTACCCCCACTACCGACAGAGGTACCCGCAGCACCGGCTTTGCAATAACCATTCCTGCTACACCTCTAGTCGAGTAAACAACTCTAGTCATGTCTCTCAACATTCGCGGGATCCACTACAACACTATGAATCTTACAACTTACAAGGATTTGGAAATTTTTAGTGAAGAACTGAAACAACTTATAACCACTGGGTTCGGTTTATCTTTAGAACTTTATGCAACAAACAATCAAAACGAAAAAAATGTGTTTTTGCCAACTTACAACAACAAGAAGAATGAAAATAAGCAAGAAATTTCAGCACCGACAACAACCTACTTTTCAAATTTGGGAGCAAACTTTTCAAACTAAATGTAAAATAATACTTTTGTAAAAAAATAAATAAATAAATAAAAAAGAAAATATCTTGCATTTTCGGATTTTCCGAAAATGCAAGATATTTTTTAGAAACATCCCCAGCCGACCTTGACCCATTTCCGGACATTTAAACTTCAAATACCCATCACAGCCGGGCATTTAAACTTTAAATACCCAACCCTACACGTCACAGCTACGTCACAGCCTATGACGTCACCAGACCGGATGTAGCTGTCAACTTTGATTTATGCGAAGTGAGCCAGCAGCCCCACTATTGCACTACTCCCGGACGTAGGGGTTACTTGCCGACGTGCACGGAGCGTAGTAGGGGTGCTGGCTAACCGGCGGATACGTTGGCCCGAAGTACCCCGTAGAACCGAAAGGACCGGAAATCGCAGTGGCATCGGCCGAATATCCCAGAGCCTGGGTCACGAACGGCGTCGGTCTCACCGGCAAGTCTACGAGTGGTGCCGGTTCACGATAGCGACCGCTGAACGTAGTATCGTACCAAGGGACCGTTCGCGCATCGAAGTGACCAAGGTCGTATGACGAGGCCGGGTTAATCGTCACGGCTTCACCCAAGGTCACCGAATTCCTCACGAGCGATGTCAGTGTCCGCCTCACTGTCTCCGAATCCGCGTGCGGCGGTAGACCGAGAATTTCCCGGACACTAGCGGTTTCGTCAACCACCGGTCGCGGGGGCCACTGCACGCTCTGAGACGTCAACGGCAGACCGGCTGCCGTTTGTGCCTCAGGTAGACCCGCTTACGAGAGCTGCGGTACCGTCACGAAAGTCTCAGCTGTGGTCACCGGGGCGTTTGCAGCTAAGTGGCCGATCGATCCCAAAGGATTTTTCCAAAACTCGCGGAACCGCTCGCGAAGTTCAGCGACGTTGCCGTCCGTTCGTAGGCCAAATCGTGCCATCTCAGCGACGAGTTCGGCCTTGCTGACCTCGTGAATCCACCCAACACGTGAGTCGTCAAATGGCGATCTCACGTGCTCACCCACGGTTACCGGGGTTAACTGGGAGGTTGTCGTCGTGGTCGTGGTTGTGGTCAGCGTTTGGCTGCCGCACACGACTGCAACAGTAGCCGGGGCATGCATGAATGGCAAGGTGCTTGGCCTCGTAGTCACCGAGTCGGTTGTCGTGACGATCTCGGTTACCTTTGGGAATTCTGTCATTTTCTAATCTAGTTTTTAACAAGTCCAAATTTTCGGGCGCCAGAAATGTGACGTAATTTTCGGGGGTCAAAGGGAATACCCACGTGATCTCCTACCCTGAGAAATCCGTCACCGTGAGAAAGCCTCGGAATCGCTCAGAAGGAACTAATTCCAGGGTTCGTTATAAATAATTTCGGGAGAAAATAATCGTGGGGCAACTCTCGCAACTACTTCACGCAGGGCTCAGAGCAACCGGGTGCAACGATACACCGGTTGCCTCATCCTCGCCCTCGTGAAAGTGAATAATTTTGCCTAGAGTTACGGAACGTCTAAGTCGCGCGAAGAATCGCTCTAACGTTAGCCCCTGCTCACACCCTCGCTTGCTAAATGGTTACAATGAACAAGAGGCTCCACCCAACCGTTTTGGGTTACCACGGGCTAGGCTTAAAGCCATAGCGTGACCCGTGACTCTTCACGGAAATCGTGAAAAATATAATTAAATCGTTCCGGGGTTTATTCGTAGGCGTAAGGCCTAACCGAAAGTTGTTCGTAACCGCTCAGTGCGTCACCCAATTAATAGTTTATTAATTGGGTTGCCGTGGCGTAGCACGTGCTCCGTGACTTGTCGCGACGTGAGTGCAAGTACGGAGTAGGCGAAAAATTAAGTTACTGCACTGAGTAAATACGACTAAACCGTCTGGTATCTAATGTTACGATATTTTCGTAAAGGTGAGAATGGCTAGGCGTAACAAGAACGTGAATTAATCTATGCATCTATTCGAGAATAATCGCCTACGACAAACTTGGACAGGTTCGTGAGGACGTAAAGTCGTCTAAAAGTCCGTAATTTCGTCTCTATCGGAATATTCCCGTGAGTCGGGTCGATAAATGTGTTAGTAAAGCTGAACGTTAAACAACGAAACGTAAATGGCGAGGGAATCGTACCTCCGTATCGTATTCGACCGTCGTCGCGTCGAGCGTCGTGTCTCGAGTCGTGTGCGTCTCGGCGGCTGGTCCACGAATAAACGCCAGGAGGAGCCCAGACCGGGTCCTCTCCCCTCCTGTATTTCCCAAAGTAGGGGTAGTCAGCTATTCACCCCGTAACGTAAGAAACAGCTGACCAGTCGGAGAAAAGAAGCCTCAATATGGCTACCCTCAATGATTGTCAACAAACGCTACGGGGTTATGTTCGGTTGATGCAAGACAAAACAAAGTGTTTAGTGGTCTATTGTAATTTATAACTGTCATTGCCATCGTAATTAAAGTGGTTTTATGGCGTATAGTGATTTGGTAAATGAGTTATTACCCAGGATATTTCGTAAAGTGGTAATTCAGTGTTGTGCATATCGGGGTCGCACTAGGCCTAGGCTCCTACTAGCCTAGGTTAACCTATAGGCCTGAGTTGGCCCAGACGCACGGGTGAGTCGAGTAGCGTTTGTTTACCAGCTCAGTCGTTTACTTTTACCCCCCCCCCCCTTCAAAAAGGCACCTCACAAATACCTGAAGATCATTTCTCTAGTATATGATTGATGTGATTATCCCAGGAGAGATTCTTGTCAATAATTAGACCGAGAAATT
This sequence comes from Flexamia atlantica, assembly GCA_035578135.1. Taxonomy (NCBI): domain Eukaryota; kingdom Metazoa; phylum Arthropoda; class Insecta; order Hemiptera; family Cicadellidae; genus Flexamia; species Flexamia atlantica. Next base: position 11,630,423 of record JAQJVK010000017.1, on the reverse strand, counting down.
TTGTTTGATTTACCTGTTCTATTTTATTTTTTTAATACGATTGTTAAATTCAAGCTCTTTTTGATCGTTTAGTTGAAAATTATATTAAATTTGATTTTGTTGCATTGATTAACAGATTTTTTATCTAGAAATTCATTAATAGATGAAAGACTATCATTTGACGATTGTTCAATTTGTAATTTCGATTTTCCAGAAAATGAAACATTTGAATCATCAGCATACAGGCACATGGATCCATCACTCCCAGAAATCGCCCCTGGCAGCCCCTTAATGTAACAGAGAAACAAAAGGGGGCCCAGGATCGATCCCTGGGGCACCCCATATCGCAGTGTCTGACGCTGTGAGCTGAATTTGTCGATGAATCTTGCATTATTCTGTTCTATTCAAATTGCTCTCTGTTTTCTAAATATGAAGTGAACCACCTCAACTCTTTTCCGGAAATTCCCAATCTATTTAGAGTATGCAATAGTTAACAATGTGACACACTGTCAAAGGCTCTACTAAGATCCAAAAATATACCAACAATTTTTTCTCCTTTGTCTACTGAATTTATAATGGATTCAACAAACTCTATTCCAGCTGTTGTTGTAGATTTTCCTGGTCTAAAACCATGTTGTTCTTTATCAAGTAACTGATTCTCCTCGAGATAATTAAAAAGCTGAATATAAACAACACGTTCAAAAATTTTTGAAAATACTGGCAACAGAGAGATAGGTCGATAGCATGATGGATCTGTGATTTTTCCTTTTTTTTAACAGGAATCACTTTGGCTAATTTTAATTTTGATGGAAAAATTCCAGAAATTAGAGATGAATTTATCACATGTAATAATGGTTTTAAAATAAATGCTAATGATTTATTTACTAAAGTGATAGGTATCTCATCATAACCAGTTGAATATTTGTTTTCAAACGAAGAAATAATTTTTCCAAGATTTTCTTCAGATATAGTTGTGAACATAAAGGTTTTGCATTCCAAAGGAGAGTCTACCTAATTTACTGTAGTTATTGTTAGTGGGTGGGAAACAGAAGGTAAAATTATCTTTTCAACTGCAGTTGTAAAAAAGTAATTTAAAATATTGCTCACTGCAACGGGGTGGGTCACAATGTTTCCATTTTGTTCCATACTTAAGTTTGAAATGGAATCTAATTCTGATTTAAGTTTGATTTCATTTTTTACTATGTTCCATGTAACTTTTGTTATATTGGTTGCATTTTGTATCTTGTCTTTATAAAATGTTTGTTTTGCCTTGTTTATTGTTTCTGTCAATTCTTTTTTTTCTGTAATGATTTCACTCGTCCTAATATTTTTTCTCTTCCTACCAATGTTTTCTAATTCAATAATTTTACTATTTTTTCTATTATTTCATTTGAATTCCATTTACAATCATTATAATTCTTCCCTACAGTAATAGTTTTTGGAAAATTTACATCAAAAATAAAACTAAATATAGAAATGAAAACGTCAAACTTAAGAGTCTACACATGATTGAAAAACATCCAACCAAGTTTCACTGGTTAAGTCACGTAAAAACATCATTATTTTACTATCAGTGAATTTTCTACACCTTTTTTTACTAGCTTTTTGTTCTTACTTTTTAAATTCAATAACTCGAGAAGCTGGGCATCATGATCAGATACATGTGTTATAAATCCTGTTACATTTAATTTAACGAACTCTATATTAGTAATAAAATTGTCTACTGCTGACTCTGTATTATGAGTTACTCTTGTTGGAAAATTTACTTTATAACTCATATTGTACATAGTTATAATACTTAAAAATTTGTAATATAAAGCATCAAGTTTTAAAACATTTATGTTAATGTCCCCTGCCAAAATTATGTTTTCATATTTTTCAGTCAAGATGTCTAATGCAATTTCAAGCTTAGTCAAATATATATCATTATATTTACGCTCAGGAGTTCTGTATAGGCCTACTAATAAGAAAGATAGGTCTTCAATAGTTACCTCAGCTAAGCAGCACTCAAACTCCTTCTCTGAGGTAATTTCTTGAATCTCTTTAATGATAACTTTTTTACTCTTTATATATTTGGCTGTAAGAATTATCACACCACCTCCTGTGGTTGTAGTTCTAGCCCAGGATGATATTATTTTGTAATTTGGGATATTTACATGAATTAATTCCTCCTCAAAAAGATTCATTTCTGATAAAACAACAACGTCTGGCTTAATTCCATCTAAATTTATCTCTAAGATGCCTTTTCGAGTTATTAAATTTTGGATATTATGGTGAAAAATTGAAAAGTTTTGAGTGGTGTTTTTTAAGTGCTTTAAGTTATGGTTACATCCTGGTGACTTTTCTCCAAAAAAAATGTTGAATTATTTTTCGGATCATTTAAAGTAATTGTAGAGCTCAGGAGTGTGGAGTCATGGGTTGATGGAAGGTCACATATAGGAGAGGGCGATAAGAGATCTGTATTAATGAATGCACTAGCACAATCACCCCCAGAGAGAATCAGCCCCCCATCACTGGACACTGGCGAAGATCTTGGCTGCAGGTCAGCTTGGTATGTTCTCTCCTCACTCTGGGGTGAAATGACGGAGCCTCTACTCTCCGGTGATTCTTGGTCTGTGCTGGGCAGTTCTGGAGTAACATTAGGAGAGTTGACTGGAAGAATCGCAGGCATTGATGACTCACAGGGTGCTGTCAGAGTTGGGTCTTTGGAGACATCCTCAACGAGCCTTTTTAACCGTAGTAAAAATTCCTCATGAGACAATCCGTTTCGTATGTTTCGGAATGAATTTTGGAAATATGACACAATTGTGACTGCAGCATTTGTATATTTTTGAAACCTTATTACGTTTTTGCAAAATGAGTAAGGTCCACTTTATCTCGGACGCATCCAATAGGGGAACATATTAAGTGTGTGAGGCCCCTCCTTTTAAAGTCCAGAGTTAAGTCCCTAAAAACAGTGTCATAATCCTGAATAGTTGGTTTACCAAAATATCTTTCCTTGGTAATCAGGCTATAAACTGTGGCACTGTTTTCGTTTTTCTCTAAGGCCAGATGGTTGGTGAGCCTTTGCTAGTTCTTGGGCTTTCCAAACTGATTTTTGAAAACCACAGCCACTCCCACTGTCATGTGACGTGGATTGTTAAAATCGTTTGAGATGCTATGTGCAAAACCAACACTGCTATTATTTCTATGTTGGTTGATAACTTCGGCCATATGTGTTTCTATTATTTTAATGCTGTTAATATTAAAGAGATCAGGGGTATAAGGTATTTTTGAATATTTTTCCTTTATTTGAAGATTGGTTAGCTTGTTTCTGAGGTCCTATACTTTTTACAAATCCAATGATCATATAGGCTAATTTCTTCTTTCCCTTAAAGTTAAGATGCAGTCCATGTTGTGAAAAATGATGCCTTTGGAAGTAGTCAAAATCGATCAGGTTAACGTTATCTATTCTCCAGGCTAATTCCCTAATGTAGTTATTTACCAGAGCAATATCATAATGAGTGTCATCATTTGGCTGTAAATCAAAACGTGGGGGGATAGTAGTGATACAAACAGGCCGTGAAACACTCAATGATTTGAGTTTACCCTCCATTTGACTATAGATGCCTTGAGAAAGCTTTTTTGTAATATCATTTGTGCCGGCTATTAAAACAAGAGGTCGATCTTTCGATTTTGATGCCTATTTGTATACATAATCTATTACTGCACCAGACTTAACCAGACCATTTATACAAACTGCACCTTTACTGCATAAGCCAACAATCTCTGGGACACCCCTACCTTGGCTGTCCGCATATAGTTATATTTTAACTGGATCTTTGGACCTCATTCCGCCTTCTCGGCTTAGGCTTTTTCTTGGTTTGATAATAGGTTTTGCGTTTGTTTTACAGTTTTCATCATTAGCTTGGTTTTCAATGGTTTTAGAGGACAGTGCATCAAATCTATTTGTTACAGGGATCTTAAAACTGTTGTCCAATATAGCTGATTTTCCGCTAACTTTCTTGGGCATAGTCCAAGCAGTGTTATTTTGCTCACAGCTCAAAGGAGGCTCCAACACTTTAATTGAGGGAGTATTTGTTGAGAGTGTTTTATTCAATATTGTAGTGGTTCCTGTGATAGATACTTCCACATCAACTGACCTCTCCATAAGAGATAACTGGTCATAATATAGCTGTACTGAGAAGTCTTTCATAAATAACTCATTTGTTGAGAGGGACGATCCAGAATTGATGGAAGATAACGCAATATTTGTGTTATGAAGCACGTGAACACCACACTCAACCCGCTTGCTCTGCTTTTTACACCGAACTTCCTCTATGTGAGCTTTTGATTTACAACTGAAGTACCAAGACAATTTTGAGGCCACTTGTTCAGCATGCTGTTTGTTGTAAGTATGCAGGGAGTCGTAGTGGTAGCATGTATGCGTGCTGCCTTGGTAAACAATAAGGCTCCAGTGTCCTCCTCCCTCTTCTTTCTCCTTAGTTCGGTCATTGATTACACAGATGACATATTGTTTGTCCTTTAAATCCAAGTTGTCACACATTGTTTTTATTAAGAGTGGATCCTTTTCCAATTATTATGGCTTTGAATAGGATGAATAACAGCCACTTCCTTTGATGGTTTCAAGTAGTTTTCCATCCACAAGCCGATTTCATTAACCTATGCCAATTAGAGTGTGATTTGGTGCTTGTCTCTACATTAATGAGTTTTTCCTCGCTAGTAAAGAATTAGCTTCTCAAATATGTGTTGGAAAAACAGGCCATTGCACCAACTCAATCTAATTTTTTTAACTTTTTATCCGTAAATTAAATTATTATTTTCACCAAGACTACTAATACACTCTGGTAGAGAAAAAAGCAATCACATGATAAAGACCAAGTGGTAGGTAAAGAGTGTAAACAAACCATGACCTAGGGTCAAGCACGCGGTGTTAAGAGATAAGCGATGTAAACAGAAAGGTCAGAAAGGTCGGAAAACCCCTGATAACAGATAACAGAAACGTCAAAAAGGTCGGAAAACCCCTGATAATAGATAATATTTGGTGATATCATTTATCTGATTGAATTTTAATTAGAGGTCCATTGAGGTCGATTGCTGATAAGAGATAACCTTGAGGTCAAGTATGCAGGCACGCGACTACTACGTCATTTTGACGTCACGGGGATTTCGTGCTTCAACAGATGTTTTCTTACTACTGCTAATGGTTAGAACCAACATGAAGGAGAATTCTTAACATCAGAAAAAGTAAACATAAGAAAGCGAAAAGTCACGGGTCACTTCAAACGGAGAGTAGACCTGTTCGATGGTCAACAGTTATCTTTCCGCACCTACTGCTTACTCGCCTGTTTTTTTAGTTCCCAAATTTACAAATGTTTTGTCTGATCTGGTAGTAAAAACTATGCAATATTTCCTTCATAATTAGTTTTTGCGCTTATCAACAACTGCGTTTTGGGTAATTGGTTAACATGCCAATAACGTTGATTAATTTATTTGGTTACTTACCCTCCGCTGATTTGTTATAGGTGTTCGTGATTAAAAGTATGATTGAAATTAGCGGAACTTTTATTTTATTGAATGGTTTTACGTTACCTCTTTTCTCTATGTTTTCTTCACATCCAGGAACTATAATGAGCAAAATTATTTTTTATATTTTTTAACAAATTGAAAAACTATTGAATAAAAAATTAATACAATAAAGTCAACTAAAGATTTAAGAAATTTGGTTTGAGCCCACATTAGCTTTGATCGCAACAACTACTTAATATAATAACAGTCAAACAGAGTGTAAACTAGGAGGTCTACGTGGAATAGATGCTTTAGGGGCCGGCACTCATGATGGCTATGGCTCTAGTTACGTTAGCATATTATGAATGAATCTGGTTCTCAAACCCTGAGGCAAAACAAGATGAAAACACTAATATGAAAAATGATTACGTCATTTCAAAACTTGTATATATCATTAATAAAACAATTTTACAAAATAAACTACAGTAGTAGGTCATATAAGAAAAATTAACAAAGAATAAGAATATGCTCAAATAGGTAGGTAGGTTAGGCTCAAATATTACAATAGCTTACAATAATACTATCCTCTGGGGCTTGCAATTTCATCCTTCCAATTATATGTTAAAAAATTGAATCGTTTGGTACTGCATAGGTCAGAGTAATTGAATACTTTTTGTATTCGTAATATACGTATACACTTAAACTATTTTACACTTATATAGCATTTACATATTTACGGTAAATGTACAAAAAACTGGAAAATGGCGAAAACTGGCCACACCGATTATCATCTGGCCTAATGATAGACTTGAGTATAACTGTCCACCTTTTTCATATAAATATTTTCTCCACGCTGCGCTGGAGAGGTTGAAGAATTAGTCCTTTCCAACACAAGACATCGGGTGACATGGTCCTCCAGCCTCCACTCCAGTGTCAGGGGTCTCCAGCCTCCACTCCAGTGACTGGGGTCTCCAGCCCCCACTCCAGTGACAGGAGCCTCCATCCTCCACTCTAGCGATTGGGGTCTCCAACCTCCACTCCAATGACAGGGGCTCCAGCCTCCACTCCAGTGTCAGGGGCCTCCAGCCTCCACTCCAGTGTCAGGGGCCTCCAGCCTCCACTCCAGTGTCAGGGGCCTCCAGCCTCCACTTCAGTGTCAGGGGCCTCCAGCCTCCACTCCAGTGTCAGGGCCTCCAGCCTCCACTCCAGTGTCAGGGGCCTCCAGCCTCCACTCCAGTGTCAGGGGCCTCCAGCCTCCACTCCAGTGTCAGGGGCTCCAGCCTCCACTCCAGTGTCAGGGGCCTCCAGCCTCCACTCCAGTGACAGCGGCCTCCAGCCTCCACTCCAGTGTCAGGGGCCTCCAGCCTCCACTCCAGTGTCAGGGGCCTCCAGCCTCCACTCCAGTGTCAGGGGCCTCCAGCCTCCACTCCAGTGTCAGGGGCCTCCAGCCTCCACTCCAGTGACAGCAGCCTCCAGCCTCCACTCCAGTGTCAGGGCCTCCAGCCTCCACTCCAGTGTCAGGGGCCTCCAGCCTCCACTCCAGTGACAGGGGCCTCCAGCCTCCACTCCAGTGACAGGGGCCTCCAGCCTCCACTCCAGTGACCGCGGCCTCCAGCCTCCACTCCAGTGACAGGGGTCTCCAACCTCCACTCCAATGACAGGGGCTTCCAGCCTCCACTCCAGTGTCAGGGGCCTCTAGCCATTCCAGTGACAGGGGCCTCCACCCTCCACTCCAGTGACAGCGGCCTCCAGCCTCCACTCCAGTGACAGGGGTCTCCAACCTCCACTCCAATGACAGGGCCCTCCAGCCTCCACTCCAGTGTCAGGGGCCTCTAGCCTCCACTCCAGTGTCAGGGGCCTCCAGCCTCCACTCCAGTGTCAGGGGCCTCCAGCCTCCACTCCAGTGACAGGGGTCTCCAACCTCCACTCCAATGACAGGGCCCTCCAGCCTCCACTCCAGTGTCAGGGGCCTCTAGCCTCCACTCCAGAGTCAGGGGCCTCCAGCCTTTACTCCAGTGACAGGGGCCTCCAGCCTCCACACTAGTGACTGGGGTCTGTAGCCTCCACTCTAGTGACTGGGGTCTCCAACTTCCACTCCAATGACAGGGCCTCCAGCCTCCACTCCAGTGTCAGGGGCCTCCAGCCTCCACTCCAGTGTCAGGGGCCTCCAGCCTCCACTCCAGTGACAGGGGTCTCCAACCTCCACTCCAATGACAGGGGCTTCCAGCCTCCACTCCAGTGTCAGGGGCCTCTAGCCATTCCAGTGACAGGGGCCTCCACCCTCCACTCCAGTGACCGCGGCCTCCAGCCTCCACTCCAGTGACAGGGGTCTCCAACCTCCACTCCAATGACAGGGGCTTCCAGCCTCCACTCCAGTGTCAGGGGCCTCTAGCCATTCCAGTGACAGGGGCCTCCACCCTCCACTCCAGTGACAGCGGCCTCCAGCCTCCACTCCAGTGACAGGGGTCTCCAACCTCCACTCCAATGACAGGGCCCTCCAGCCTCCACTCCAGTGTCAGGGGCCTCCAGCCTCCACTCCAGAGTCAGGGGCCTCCAGCCTTTACTCCAGTGACAGGGGCCTCCAGCCTCCACTCCAGTGTCAGGGGCCTCCAGCCTCCACTCCAGTGTCAGGGCCTCCAGCCTCCACTCCAGTGTCAGGGGCCTCCAGCCTCCACTCCAGTGTCAGGGCCTCCAGCCTCCACTCCAGTGTCAGGGGCCTCCAGCCTCCACTCCAGTGTCAGGGCCTCCAGCCTCCACTCCAGTGTCAGGGGCTCCAGCCTCCACTCCAGTGTCAGGGGCCTCCAGCCTCCACTCCAGAGTCAGGGGCCTCCAGCCTTTACTCCAGTGACAGGGGCCTCCAGCCTCCACACTAGTGACTGGGGTCTGTAGCCTCCACTCTAGTGACTGGGGTCTCCAACCTCCACTCCAATGACAGGGGCTTCCAGCCTCCACTCCAGTGTCAGGGGCCTCTAGCCATTCCAGTGACAGGGGCCTCCACCCTCCACTCCAGTGACAGCGGCCTCCAGCCTCCACTCCAGTGACAGGGGTCTCCAACCTCCACTCCAATGACAGGGCCTCCAGCCTCCACTCCAGTGTCAGGGGCCTCCAGCCTCCACTCCAGTGTCAAGGGCCACCAGCCTCCACTCCAGTGACAGGGCCTCCAGCCTCCACTCCAGTGACAGCAGCCTCCAGCCTCCACTCCAGTGTCAGGGGCCTCCAGCCTCCACTCCAGAGTCAGGGGCCTCCAGCCTTTACTCCAGTGACAGGGGCCTCCAGCCTCCACACTAGTGACTGGGGTCTGTAGCCTCCACTCTAGTGACTGGGGTCTCCAACCTCCACTCCAATGACAGGGGCTTCCAGCCTCCACTCCAGTGTCAGGGGCCTCTAGCCATTCCAGTGACAGGGGCCTCCACCCTCCACTCCAGTGACAGCGGCCTCCAGCCTCCACTCCAGTGACAGGGGTCTCCAACCTCCACTCCAATGACAGGGCCTCCAGCCTCCACTCCAGTGTCAGGGGCCTCCAGCCTCCACTCCAGTGTCAAGGGCCACCAGCCTCCACTCCAGTGACAGGGGCCTCCATCTTCCAGATATAATTATATTAATAAAAACATTAATAACGCCTTAAGGGTAAACGATAACTTCCGCAGCTTAAATGAAGATGTTGTCACATACCGAGTTTATGATAATATTGAGAAGTTACAAAAACTGACGGTGTACTAAATTGAAACTTATTTTAACTTTTTATGGCCTAAAAATAAATCATCAAAATAACCATTTAACCATGATGAAATTAATCAAATTATAAGTCAGCTGTTTCAACGTATCCATTTGTGAAGCTAAATACCGGCTGCTTGATTTAAAGAACAATTAAAATCGAAACAAAAGATCGTCTATAATTTTATTTAACTTTGGCCTCACCAAAAACCCTATGAAAAATTCGAAAACCATTCTTAGTGGAATCCTATGCTCTAAAAGGAAGATCCAGTTAAAGTTTCAAGGTTCTAGGTCAAGTAGTTTGGGCCGTGTGATGATAGGTTAGTGGAATTCAACAAATAAGTTGTAAGAAAGATTTCCAAGCGAAGTTAAGTTTGAGTCAAGTTTCTTAATATTAGCATACTTGATTGGTTGATCTCGTCAGTTCTACGATGGTTAGACTAGTGAGAACTAGTGAGTTCCAAGGTATATTTCACTCTAAATGGCGTCACTTAAAATAGTAGTTTATGCAACGATTGTATAATGAATGCCTTTAAGCCACGAGTGAGATGTAAGTTAGAACACGAGCAAAGCGAGTGTTCTAAATATCTCACGAGTGGCTTAAAGGCATAATACAATCGTTGCATACACTATTTTATCTACGACCAACAATATACGACAAAATTTCCCCCGAAGTTAAACAAAACTCATGACTTTTACTAATGATGGAATAGGTCAACTAAAATTTGAGGTTAGGCAAATAAGCAGACTGAACCATGAATCGTTGTGGAACAATCAGCTGATGGGATAAGTAAACTCAAACATGAATCGTAATGCAACAATCAGCTGATGTGCGAATTGCGTAATTGTTATTATGACACTACTTCCGTCAAATACCGAGCTCTCATTGGTCTAGAACCAGTACTCTAAAGTGACTCCAGTACTCTAAAGTCGTCATTAGAGTACTGCTTGGTTTTTGGTGTTTTAATGTATATCATTATAATGTTTATTGTAATACCATAATTGGTGCTTATTGCAATGGTCGTAGATAAATAAATTTTATATTTCTGCTTCTTAGGAAAGCGAAATAAATATGATTCTAAGCACGCGTGGGACGCGCGTCAAGAAATGTTTGTTGATAAATTTTGATACTAAATGTGTACCGCACAAGCACTGTGATAAAAATATTCATGGCGTTTAAGAAACCAAAATAATGTTTCACCGCACGAAAAATAATCACCGGTTATGAAACAGAGAGTAGCTACAGTAGACTCCCTCTTATCCGTACACCAGACATCAGTTTAACCGGGCTGCGCTGCGCAGAAATAACATCCTTTTAACCGGACGATCTTTATCAACACATCAACTCAACCAAACTTGATCGGCAGTAAGTGGACAGTATTGTATCGACGATTTTTTTCGTGGGAGTGATTTAAGAAATAATATATGACAACCGTCAGAAATTGTAATGGTTGTTTGTTTGTTTTAGGCACAAAGCCTTACATATTTCATGCTGTGTTGTGTTCGCAGTAGTTATGCTCTAAATAATGTTTATTATATTGTCTTTCTACTTTTCTCAAATAATTACTCGTATTATTGGCTTATACAGTATGCTAGACGTCATAGTTTTAGCGAGTTTTTGGGAACATCTGTTTAACCAGAAAACCCGTTATCTGGAAAGGCCTCGGTCCCGAGGTGCCCGGATAAGAGGCTACTGTATTTTCGTGAAAGTCTGCTATTCATTTATCTACTTTGCTATGTTGACTGTATACTGGCTCATTTTTACATTTACTTGTTTTACATATCTTGCCAGTTCAAAATACATTGTTACTAGTTTTCAACACTTTGGTTAAAAATATGCTGAAGTTTTCATTCTTAAATTTCCAGAAAGGATGTTCTTAAGATTTGGGTTTCACTAGAAATTAGAGGAAATCAACATTTTTACTGACGTCGCTATTTATTGTAATTGTTTAAGCTCGCCTTTCAAAAATCGCATACTCCTTGAATACGCCTTAACTTTTAAAAGTACCTAATGTGCAACGTCAACATGTGTTGAAAAAAAGAGTGTGCTAAGCATTGTGATTCATAGGTTTCATGCAAAATTTTGTCCAGGAAATTCCTTAAATCTAATTTAAATAACTTGGTAAACCTTCTTAAAAGTAAAAAACCGCTAATTAAAAAAGAGTAGTTTTATTACTTTAATAACCATTGAAAGAGCAAGAAATTAGTCGTGTTCTGTGTGTTATCAAATATTAATTAATAAATGTTATTCTCTTAATTATACTTAATGCATGCTTTTTAATAACGTGATACATCAAGCGTTATTACATAGGTCGTTGAAGGTGATAATGACAGAGTACTTGCGTGCGAGTGAGAGTGACAGTTTCCATAGAGTCTTGACAGTTTCGTGCAAAATGAATTCTGCTTCAACATCAGCATTTATTATTTTTCTTATTGTGTCACTCTTAGACGTTATGGTAATTTTACATCTTACAACTTTACATCTCTTTGCATAAGTTTTTGAAAACTTACTTGATAGATAACTAGCTTTGCTTTAAATTTGTGATCACACTTAACGTTCACCTATCGCTAGATGGTAAATATAGCTGTTTGAGTTAGGTAAAAATAAAGTCAAGATCAAATAAAGATCAATAAATCTTACGTAAATAAATCAAACATAGATTATGATTGAAAAATACCCGAAACTAATACATCCATGAACTTTGAATAATTTTATAACGTCATATTTATTTTAATAATTCAAGTAAAGGCAAAATAAAGTTTTTTTGCGATATTAGTACATGCGAAATCAGAAATAGAAATAAACGATGAAAACATTTTAATCTACTATATTTTGTTTCTTTAACAACATTGACAGTGTTATTATTTTTTCAACAGCAAGGAGGACAAGGTGTTAAGAAGTGCAGTAAGTATGAATTTAATATGAATCTTTTCAATACAGTATATAGCCTTTTCACCTCTGAAATTGAATCTGTCAAAAAACCATAACAATAATAATAAATACACATCCTGCAAGCTTATCAAAAACAAAGATAAATGGCAAAAATTTCAAAGAAAAAAATGTGTCTGCAAAAACAGTTTTTTTGTCTATAGACGCTGGAAGTTTTTTTATTTTGCATCACTTATTGCATTGGCATTTAAAACGCCATCATAGGAAATGGAATTGAGAGGACAGTCGCTCATCAACACGAAGAGATTGCAACAATACTTCTTCAAACCCCTAAATGATTATTCAAACGTTGGCTTTTGCGGCCAAATTTTGAAATAAATGTGTTTTCTTATTCTAATCATGTACATATATCTTATGCAATTTTCGCAAACTATTGTCATCGATCATTTTAAATCACCGCGCTCATCATTTCCGCCCTCGATGTGCAGCAGGGCTGAGACTGAAGACAGTTAGGTGTAGTTAGGTGAATACAGTAGGTGTGCGAATAGCGATTTTTGAAATCGAGTCGAGTTTTAAAAAAATCCTCGCGAGATTAGAGTTTTTTTAGTCGAGTATTTTGAATAGTAGAAGTTAATAGTTATCATTCTAATTATTGATCACGTAAAATGTAATCTTTTTTAATTATTGAACCGGGAAGTTTTCCTATGAGTTAAAAGCAAACCTGTTTTCAAATTCAATGAAATAATAATTCGGGCTATCTTTAACATAACGTTTTATCATTGTTCAATATTTTATTTAACTTTCAGCCTTAGGAGGTAGACAACATCTACACTTTGCTTTAAAAAATAGTCTTTGTAATATATTTTTATAGGTTTAAAAGAGCGTTTTAAAGAGGTTTATAAGTTAAATCAGTCTCATCGAGCATAAGTAAGATAATATCTCAAATCAAAGAAACGATAAAAGGTAAAATTAATTTTATTGAGATTAATAACTCAAAAACCACTTTATTTCAAGTTAAACAACAAAAGTTTTATGGTGACTGTTAATGACTGGTTGACTGTGTGAAAAACGGCCGTAAAATGCGATCGCGCGTAACGATTCCGGGTAAACGGCGCGGGTGGGAGGAACTACTAGACTCGAACTTCCGAGTATTTTCAAAACTTCGAGTCGAGTCGAGTGGAGTAGTGTAAACTCGGCTCGAAAAATCTAGATAATTGAGTACTCGCACACCCCTAGTTAATAATTAATAATAATAATCAACGTGCAGACGACCCGACCCTACGGGGGCTATCGATGGGGTGATGATGAATGCGATGATACCGACATTCAGGCTCAGCCTAGCGCCGGACGTCACAAGTGAGTGCGAAACTTTGGTAGACAAACGAACGTTGTGATCGACACTGTAATAGTATATTACGTTACTAGCCCAGTAAGTACCGTTTTACCGTGCGAGCACGATAGTTCCGCTAGGTGAGTGTGGGATTTTCATTCGAGTGCGGTAAAACTTACCGGACGTGTGACGTACGATACTTTACATTATACTACTCAGAAAAAACATATTTTTTAATCATAACGTATTCCTTGTATAAACTACTACGTTTCTCAATTCTTTAAACAGCATGTAGTAAACAAACAAACATTTGCTACTGCTACCAGTCCTATCAATACATTCCTCTGAACTAACCAATAAAAACGCATTAAACATCAGTTTGCTGCAATCAGCTAATTGTTTTGATTGTTTACTTCCATTATATCCGTTTCCTAGAGAACGCTAAATTTACTGTGCACTGCACCGTAAATCTATCGTGCAGTTATCGGCAAAGAAGAACTTTCCGGCAGATGTAAATAACGATGGATTATTCAATCAGTCTACACTCTATTTTTTTTCTCTTTCACAATCGACTGCGGTTTCATATGGAATTGGTTTCACAGGCTGTAAAGGGAATAAAGAAGATTGGTTGAAAACAAGAATAAGGGGAGGTGGCCTGATGCAGCCCGATGCCCACCCATTTATGGCGCAGATATCCCACGACGGCGAGTTCATCTGCGGAGGATCTCTTGTAGGGCCTCGGCACGTGTTGACTGCAGGCCATTGCATCGTTAATGATTTGTAATTATGTATACCGTTTACATAAGTTATTTACAAAAATAATTTAAATATATATTGTCGATAACAAACTTTGAAAATAACTTATCATAAATTATTTACGTTGGAAAATAATTATAGCACATTATTAGCAGTTTTTTGAGAGCTATGAGCTCAGTAGTTAGTTTGCAGGAATTTGGACCTGGAGACCACAACTTTATGTTCTTGAAATCACCAATGGCTTTTTGCTATGTGATGATGGTGCGACCCCGTGAGCCTAGCTTGAGGAAACGTGTAAAGGTACTACGCTAGGTCTAGTATTTTATTATTTTGTTTACGTTATTACTCTAGGCGAACGAGTTATACTTTATTGCTTACTTACAGCAACACTTCAATAGCGTCATGCAGGAATAACAATAGGGAGTTTTGCAACCTACGGTAAACCAACACGATGAACGTTAAACTGTTGAATCAGCTGATTTTCCTTATTTAGCATAACGTTAAAAAACCATTTAAAGTTTATCGTATTGGCAAAAACTCTTTAATTACAAATTGAAACACTCTCTGATACGACCCGATAAATATGTAATAGTTATTTGTGTGTTGAGTGAGTAAAATACAACATTGTCTCACGAGTGCAAATGTTTTCACGAGGGAGACAATTGCTTTACTCTCAAAATACACACAACATTCCCCCCCTTCAATAATAAATACCCTGGCCACAAACATTTATTTTATTAGCTTGGTAAGTAGTAAAAAATACTCATTTTGTTTCGTTCTGCTAATAGCGCCTGCATCCGGGTAGATGCAACTATTCTTGCACCAGCGAAGAGCTGATTGTTGCGATCAGCTTATTGTTGCAACGTTCTTATATGTTTAATTCTTAGACGTTCGCAAAGCTGATTGTTATAATGTTGTTGATGTTATTCTGTATATAATAATTCCTGCCACTAAATCAGCTGCTAACCCCTACATTCGTTGAGCTGCAATATATTTGCATGTGTGCGTGGAAATTTTAGGCGATCTAATTTTTGAATGATTGATTTCAATGTTATGCTGATGGGTATACTTTGTCTCCCGCCGGGAGACAAAGTAATTACTTTAGTCCCGCTAGGAGAAAAACATTTTTTTACCTACCCATTACAAGGAGCCCAAAGCCTCTAAACATAGCACGTGGGGGAAAATTGTTTTAAAAATACTTGCCTTTTCATATTTGATTTATATGACAACATGGTGCAGTTTCATCAGATTCGTCTTAAAGGTTGTATTTTTTAACGTTCCATTATTTTCTATATTTAAAAATATTTATATCCACAGTGCCGAGTTTTTCAGCTCGCCGGTGCTAATGAAGGTGTTGCTTGGAGTGCATGACAGCGTGGCTTTTGATCCAAATTCCCGTACCCAAAAATATGACGTTAAAAAAGTCATAAAACATGAAAACTTTAAAATTCATGAGGATAAAAATATACTGGTGAATGACATCGCTCTTCTGCAGACTGAAAAAGTTGTTGAATTCAACGAGTATATAAGGCCCATCTGTTTACCTTTCAATATCGGTAAGTATTATAATCTATTATCTTTCTTAAGTTAGGCACTTTCAAATATCGCTATAATTCGTATTAGGAAATGACCAGGACTGATAGAGTAAAAGTTACAACAATCCTATACTCTAAAACAAGCAATGAACGGACAAAAATATGTTTTCATTCGAGGATTTTTTTACATAAGGTTTTAGGCTATGAGAAAGCTATTGGAGCTAGTTACAACCGTTTGAAAAAACCAGTTTCCGTCCTACACCTCTTCAAAGTGCTTATGTAAACGTTATAGACATTTTTAATCAAAATAGTCGATTCATATATTTAGTTTGTTATTATTTTACCCGAGCAAAGCTCTCCTGGGACTAGAATCTTTATTGCCATTGACCAATACAAACATTGAAACAGGCATTGTGTCAAGTTGCGAAACATAACATAAAATAACAGGACAATACATTACATGTAAATACTCCCGTTGCAGCATGCCTGCATACTCAGCGAATTTCAAATGCAAAACAACATATTTCAATCCAACATAGCGAGATTTGACATGTTTTCTCTCTAAAATCGAAAGAGTGAATACTCACTCTTTGTGAGTGACTCGTTCACTCTTTGGGGTAGAGAAAATTGAGCCACTCTGAAAGAGTGATTGTTCACTCTTTGAAAAAGTGAACCGTCTTCACTCATGAAAAGAGTGGAATATCCCCACTCAATGAAAGAGTGGGTCTTGTTCTTTTCAGAGTGGAATTTTAGTCTTTAAAAGAGTGAAGTTCAACTTTAAAAGAGTGAAATCACCTAACCTCACTAACCTAACCTCTCATTGGCATTTATGAACTAAGATTCTGAGTGACTATGAAACCACCACTATACTGTAGTAGACTCCATGAAATTGCGAGCTTTGAAATTACTTAAACAGCTGATTCCCTATAATATTTATATTGGAAATCAGATGTTTAGGTAATTTTTGAAATTCACAATTTCATATCACAGAATGGTATTAAAAATAGTGGCAAACAACTATTTTTTAGTAAGAAGCACAAAATAAAGTAGCAAATAGTTATTTATGTATTAAGAGCGTAAAGTAGGTCTTTCTCGCTTGAGCTAAACAGTTACCGCGTGACGCGAAGCGGAGCGCGGTATTTTTAGCGAAAGCGAGAAAGACTATTTATACGCGAAATACATACTAAATTTATCTTACAACTGTAGTTTTAAATTCCCAAACGATAAATACAATCACAGTTACTCACGTCCATTGTAGCTGAATGCGCCATTATGATTTTGAGGTTATAAACAATGAATAAAAATAAAGACATTTACAAGAACAAACACAGTACTGGATTTGAAACATATTGAATACATATTTTAGCTTATAAATAATAGTAACATGAATTCGTCATCACTTATTACATCCATTTTAGCTGAGTGCGCCAATTTGAGGTTATAAACAAGTTGAGCTCAGTCGGAAGCGGATGGGAGCGCTGTAGCGCACCGAGCAACAATGCAATCAGCTGTCGAGCGTAATCACATGGCGAGCGTAAAATACTTTACGCTCGCTACAAAGACCTTCAAAGACTTTATCGCTCGCTCCTCAGTAAACAGCTGTTTAATGATTGGGTTTCGGTGCGTAAACTGACACTTTACGCACGGTTGTAGGAAAATTGAATTATGTACTTTCATTGTTTAAGAGTGGTATTATACATTAAGTGAAGAGATGAAATAATCCATCTTGAAGTGGAAATCACTAATTTATTTTAATATGCCTTTATTTTGTCTAGAGTGATACTTCAGATTTATTGGAATTTTATAGATATTGACTTTACAGTGGATACCAGCCATTAGAACAATTAGTGCATATCAGATTTTTCTATACTTCATTGAATTAAATATCTTGATCACTGAGTCAAAAATAACTACCTGACAGTTGTTAAAAACCATCGATGGAATTAGTAACAATGTAATCGTATTTCTTTTCATGAGTGTCTTTAGTAATTTTATTACATTGGCAAATAAATCAGGCTCATACAGTTAAGTCCCAGAAACCCCGACCAAGTGAATGGGGTCCCGGTTTTTTTAAATTCTGGGGTTATCGGGAAAGGAGTAAAAAGAAAAACCACAAACAGTTTACTTTGTTCCTATATAAAAAAACAAACATTTAATTATTGTATATATGACACAAAAACCATAAACCTAAACCAACAACTATTAAGCCACTGTTTGAGTGGTCTGTGTGTGTGCGCACGCATGCGTTGGAAGCAAGGTAGGTGTAGTACCAGTGCAATTTATTGCTCAGCAGGCTTCTCGAGCTATTCCAAATCCGAGTTGTCAAAGTCCGGGTTTTCAGGACTCTACTGTAGTTAACTATTTATTGAAACAGTGAAAATAAAAATGCACTAGGCGAATTGTATTTTTTTCCTGAAGGAATGAGTATTAATTACTAAGGTTGCAGGTAGTAAATATTAAAACGTTAATTCAGTTTGTTAGATGAAGAATGCCTTTCGTTATATTAGATACAGTACACTCCTGATTATCCAATGTCTTCGGGACTGAGACTACCTCGAATAACACGAACCTCGGATAATACGGAGTTTACGTGTGTTTTGAGGTTGGGCTGTAATAAGACCACTTCAAAATGTTTTATTAATATAGTATTTCCTAATAAATACGACAATGAAAGTCCTTTCGAGTTGCAAATAGTATAATATTAAATAAAGACACTTGTTTCACGCATTATTACAATGCGTAGTAAGAAAATAAAAATGTATTTTAAGCTTAGAGCTGCCTCGGATTACCCGGAGTCTCGGATAACCGGGGCTCAGATAATCGAGAGTGTACTGTTATTATGAAAAGTTACTGAGGGAATCATTTGAATTTGTTGATGAAAATAATAACGAAGTAACTTGTGCATTATGAAGAACATTGTTTAAAGCGAATTAATGAAATAATTAAAACTCACAATTAATTTAAGTTTGAATAATACATTTATAATAATCACTACCCATTTGTATTTGTATCATTTTTTGGGTAGGCCTCCCAAGATATATTTTTTCTTTATTATTCAAAGTACTTGGTTTTAATTTATAGACTGTAATGGGTCTTGGTTTTGGTCGTTTTATCAAGATTTTTCTCATTTTTTTGTCTGGTAAAAATATTGGTGCAGTATAGAAAAGTCAGGGAAAAGTCAGGGAATTTCAGTGAGATAATTTGCTACATACCCTGTGGTAGGAATTGGAGACTCCTATTTTCTCAAAATTGATCGGAAAATAGTGTCTATAGGAAATTCTTTTCTTAGAGCTTTTGACATTCTGTTCAAGATTCATTATGGTTTTAATTTAGAATATTCACCAGAACTTGGTCTTTTTTATAACTTTTTTGATTCTTGTGTTTACAAGATGCCTGATGATGTAACCACAAAGGCCAGCGTGGTTACATCATCACTGGATGTATCAATTGCTGGACATAAAATCAGTAATCACTAACCAAACTGAAAACACAGGTTTTAAAATAGACAATATTCTTTATTTACAAGACGTAATGAATTGAAGCGATATAAACGTTCCAAGCGACATAAACTTTGTTTAGAATTACCAAGCGTTGAAAATTTAATTCAAAAATTTGTTATTTTTAAGGTTAAAAAACATACAGATGGCAAAATTTCACTTCCTAGTAAAATTTTGTGGACTATGGCATTGCTGTAGTTAATTCAATTAATCAATATGTGAATATATTGATTTTCCCTCACCAAAGTAAAAATTTCCTGACTTTTCACTGGCTTCTCCATACAATTTTAATTTCCCTGACTTTTCCCAGTTTCCCCTATTTTCTCTGTTGCGAGACACCCTGTACCAAGAAGGGTTGAATTGGTTGTCCAGCAGCCCTTGGCTCGTCTTCATTTGGATCAGTGCCTTCCTAAATAAGCAATAAAGAATTAATAACAAATAAATAAAACATTGCAGTAGTGTTCAGAATTATGTAAAAGAGGGACACATTTTATTAAATTAAATGAAAAAAAATGTTCAGGGGCAAAACTTGTTTTACTAATCAGTGTTAGCAAATATCCCCTTAGGTCAAAATCAAAACATTAATTCACCATCACCAACAACAGATTTCAAACAAAGAATTACAGTGTTCTCCTCAGGCCATACCAAGTCTGCCGCTAAATTATACTGACGTCTTAGCCGAAACATACTAGATTGTTCAGAAATATCCCCGTTGCAGCAGACCTGCATACTCAGCGAATTTAAAATGCAAAAGAACATAGTTGAAGCCAACACAGCGAGATTTGACATGTTTTTTAAGCTCCATAAGAATAACATGGGGAATGAGTATGCAGGTTTGCTGCAACAGATATGTTAAAACTGGTTGGTTTTAATTCATTATTTAGTAGATCTCAACTAGCAGAAGCCATATACCAAGTTTTGTCAAGAAATTTTAAAAAATAAGTAAGATATAGAATTTTTTTATTTCCCATAAGGATAACATAGGGAATGATTATGCAGGTTTTCTGCCACAAAAATTGAAATTTCGGGGATTTTAGACTAAAATACATTAGATCTCATCTAGATGAAGCCACAAACCAAGTTTTATCCAGATATGTTGAGAAATAAGTGAGATATAGAATTTTACTTATACCCCATAAGGTTAACATTGGGACAACGTACTGTGTTTACCACTTTCAATATCTCGGTAACCAATGGACATAGAGCAGTAATTCAAAATACTAAGGGCCTGTTTTCGTTGGAGCGACTGGTTTTCAGCCGCTCCGCGATTTTTCTTTCGCAGTTGATGCCACGCCACACCAGCGTCCACTGCTTTAGTCCAGTACGAGTCGTAGGAACACTGGAACTTTGTAATTTGTGTTTGTAATCCTACCAGCTAATTTATTTTTGTTTTATTATTTATTATTTGTTTGTATATGATTCCATCACGCCTAAGTTACCGATAAATTTACGATTCGCGCAATTTATCTCCAGTTATGGTTAGGGCAGCTTGGATGAAAAAATTACAGTGTAAACACTGTTTTTCAGTAAAAATAAATAACTTGTAAAATATACAGGATGTTTTCAAAAAACCTTTCAGAACTTCGGGATTTGGTTACTTAAATCAAAACTAAGAAAAAAGTTTCTGTAAAGATGGGTCCTAAAATGCTCGGTTATCCGTCTATCGGTATGTAGCCTATGTGTTTTTAACATTATTTTACATAACTTTGGAACCACTGAAGATATCAACTTCAGAATTGGTGCGTATTTTTAAAGTAATAGGACCTAATTTGGTGCGGAGTATCAATTTTCAACTTTGTGCCATTTAAAAGTGGGAGTCATTTTTATATTTTAAAACTTAATATCGTAAAAACCGTAAATTTTACGAAAATTGTACAAGTGACAAAAAAGTAGTGCAGTTTTATTTCCTAAAAAGCCATATACAGATTATTGAGATCGAACCACAATTAATGGAGTTATTGCAGTTTTTATACGAAAATTTGCTGTAACTGCTATAACAAGCATGTATTTTGTTAGAACAATTTCAATAACTCCGTTAAATGTGGGTTGATCTTAATAAACTTTAAATTAAAAATTCATTTTTCTAGAAGCCTGAACAATCATAGTAAACTATAATTAACTGGATTGTGCACATCTTCAAGAAAGTAGGCTACTTTTCTAACTGGGTGCGCAGATTTTTCCTACACAACATACAAACTGAGGAAAAAGGATTAGGCCTACAAAATCATCCTTGCTTATTAATAGGTAAATTTCTAAAATAGTCACAGTTCAATCAGCTGATCGGCATGTTTGGGATCAACCTAAACTTTTTAGGTTAATGTCGCAAAAACGCCCAGCCCACGCGGTATGCTATACTGCACGCTTCTGCGCATACAGTCGCAGCAGCTGAGAGTCGTTACACTGGTCCCCCGAGCAGTGTAGCGATTGCAGCCGCAGCGACCCTTGCGACAGTCGCTCCAACGAAAACAGAACAACGCAAAACTCATAAGAGCAGTGCCCCGCGATGATCGCGGAGCGTCAGACGCGGCACGTCAGTTGCAAGAGCCGCTCCAACGAAAACGGCCCTTAAATTGTTTGTTTTTTTAGCTGAGCTCAATGGTGCCAACAAAAATTCGATAAATTTTATTTTTCTATGTAAAAAACTCAAACCCCATTTCTGGGGGGGTATATCCCCCTTTACCCCCCCTTCCGGTGGCCCGATCGGGCTGGTTCACAAACTCGTCCGAGTGATTACCACTTAACACGTCTGTACCAAATTTCATTAAGATCGGACCATATTTACGACCGCTATCGTGTTAACAGACATATATATATATATATATATATATATATATATATATATATATATATATATATATATATATTCAAACGAATGGTATTTTTTGCTTCTGGGGGCCCCAAAACGAAAAATTATCATGGTCTGGGGCTTAGGTCTTACCATGAGTACTACGGTAACAGCTTCTTCCCTATAAAGGGGAAATTCGCTAAAAATTAAGAATTATTTAGAAATAAAAACTTTTATTGTAACTTTAAACCTTATCTTCCATAAAAGTGTAAACATGAATTTTTTTAATTTAACTAGCAGCTTGCGTCACTAGTGACTTTAATACGGCACTCTGTGGTTGAACATTAGAACCATTTGAAATCACAGCCACCTGTTTTCATGTAAATACTGTATCCTACTGTATCTAGGCTGGAGTAGATATGCTCCGGACAAAAATCAAGAAATTTGCTGTTTTCACATATGATTTTGTTAACTTACATTTTGAAGAATACATTTTCCCTAATACATCAATCATTGTTTGCTTCTGACGCTGAGAATTACCAACACATACTTTGCATTGACAAACTTGGTATCTGACAGTTGTTTGTTTTTTTAAGATTAGAAGCAAAAGTACAAGTGGTTAAGTTATACTAATTAAAAAATTAATTTGTAAAATTCTTTGGAGAATTCATTGGGACTGAAATAAATAAACTCACTTACTGGCTTGAACACAACAAGATCTCGCTTTGATTGGCCGTTTCTCTTTCTCAGTTGATTCGTCATCGTTGGCCTAAAACATTTATTTATTCCAATTATAAAAGTAATATTTAATAATCCTTAAAGGTGTACTTTACTATCAAATTTGGTAAGTCAATGTTAATAAGCTACACAGTCAACGTACAAAACCAATCTAAAAATGTTCTTCATATGACACAGCTCCACCATGACTTGAATGCAAGAGGGATAGGCTGTCCTATTGGCAATGACTATCCTATCACAAACCCAAAGGTTAGGATTAGGAATGGCAAACACATTTACTCCACTGGCATTCAAGGCTTGGTGTAACAGTAAAGTTATTATTACTTTCACATAAGAAGTGAATATGAGATTAAAAATGTAAATTACATAACAATTAAAATTGAAAAAGTAGGCCTATATGAAATAGTATTTTTACTACAGTACACTCCTAATTATCCGAGGTCTTCGGGATCAAGGGCTACCTCGGATAACACAAACCTTTGATAATACGGAATTTACATGTGTTCTGAGGTTGGGCTCTAATTAGACCCACTTCAAAATTTTGTATTAGATATAGTATTTTTACCAATAAATACGACAATGAAAGTCTTTTCGAGCTGCAAATAATAGATTTTTAAATAAACATACTTGTCCCACGCATTATTTTAACGGTTAGTAAGAAAATAAAAACATATATTTAAGCTTAGAGCTGCCTCGGATAACCTGGAGTCTCGGATCACCGGGGCTCGGATAATCGAGAGTATACTGTACACGGCAAGATTGAAGGATATTTAAAAAAAAAACAGCAAATCCTGAAATAAACAATAATAATAACATCAATGAATGCTCGATGATCAGATGCCGCGTCATTTAGATCCACAGTCAAAAAGATGACTATAAATAGATACAGAGAACATGTAGCCGTTCTATACATTCTCTGTGCTAAAGAGCAGTTGGGGCGCACTCTGTAGTGGCCGATTCACCAAATCTAGCCGAGCGGTGGCGAATGTGAGAATGTGCGGGGCTAGTTCGCCACCGCTTGGAATGATATGGAGTCAAATAATCAATATAGTCATTCTATAATTTCAGTTTCAAGTCATGAATACCCTATTTAAGGGGCAAGAAACAGAAACGGTGCCATGGATTATGTGGGGATTTTTAGAGAAACTGCCGTGTAAAAGCGGCGATTTTCCAAACTCACGGTGGGTAAAATCTCACGTCCAGTTTGGCAACACTGGCGAAAACAGACGTCTCGAAAACGGTGATGCGAAATATAGTTTGAGGTTATGTTGTTCGATTAAGTTGTTTTGGTTTGATGACATGTGTGATAGCTTAATTTCATGCGATGAAAATGCTAAAAGGAAAATGATTTTGCTACAAGTCTCAAAGAGCTTGAAGCATTTTTGCTCAAAGAATTTTTCTCCCAGCTTAAACCCTGCATTTTGGTATGAATTTCATTGATAAATTCAATTTTAATCCTGAATAACCTATACTCTTATACGAGCAGTGTTATCTTGTATGCTTATTGTATGCTTGCTTGCTTGCTTGCAAAACGATCTCGAAAACGGCTCCGAGGATTTCCTTCAAAGTCTGGAAATAAGTAATTTATGACTCAAAAACGTCTTATATGCAGATTACTTGGCCAGAGAAAATCTAATAACGTAATAAATCGAATTTTAAAGTTGTAAAATTTTAACATTGGCCTTACGGGTTGCCGTGATACAGGGGCGGCTCCAGGGGGGGGGCCATGGGGGCCATGGCCCCCCCCCCGAGAGCTCCGAATTTTGTTAAAATTTCAAACAAGATTTTACTCAAATTCATTCTTGTGTATATGAAATTATTTTTGACCTAATATCGGAAAAACCGTATCGTATAGAAGATTCTCGAAGACGAAACTTTTTTATTTCTATATATTTGTTACTTATGTACACTTGATCTAAGCTTACATTTTTTGTTCAATATTAATAGTACGAGACATTTCAAGTTGTTAGGTTGGCAGCGCGTCACGATTTGCCGCCATAATGAGGTTTGGGTTTGGAAAATATTATCAAAGTCAGTGATATTATTTGTGACAAAAACAAATCAATATACGCTTATTATGAAAGTAGCACTTATTTCTTGGGGGCTGTTTCTAAACGATGTTGGTGAATTAATAAAATTGATTTTGTATTTTGAAATACTCATTCCGTTTCAAAACCGTAAAGATAAAATGGAGATGGATTGTATTTAGTAATTAGTGATTATTAGCTAGTAATTGTGAAACGCGTTTAGAAACAGCCCCCTGTGTGTATGGATTGAAATAATTTTTAATTTTACCAAGACCATCGAGTAAGTAATTAATTGATACGTTTGAATACTATCTGGCATTCAATATTTCGGACTATACGATGCTACTATAGTCTCAACTGAACGTACAATCATAACAAAGTTGGAGTTCATTTAGTCTGTCTTAGTCCTATTTAAAAAATGGACAAATTATTCAATCATTAAAATAGTGGCCGTCCATAAATACGTAACGCACCTATGGGAGGAGGGGGGGGGGGGGTTTCGTCAGCATTATGCACCGTTACAAAGGAGAGAGGGGGGCTTCAACGCAACGTTAAGCACCTATTAAACCTTAATAATCAATTTCATAAATTTTTCAAACAAATTCAAATGATCTTCAAAGTAAAAAGTTTTGACTTTTTATGGGGGGGTACAGTGTTACGTAACTTTTGAGGGGAGTTAGCGCCAGCGTTACAAGTCCGTTAAAAGGGAGGAGGGGTTTCTGAAAAGGCCGATTTTTGCGTTATGTAATTTAAGGATGGCCCCTTAAGTACAATTTTTGACAAAGTGTTAATATCTCATAGTCAGAGGTGATAATAAACACGTATTTGGGGGGGGGGGGGTGAACAAAAAATGAACCAAATTTTTGTCATACTTGGCCCCCCCCCCCGAGAAACTGTCCTGGAGCCGCCCCTGCCGTGATAGCAACGAAAATAAACAAGGAAAATGTAAACAAATGAAGTAATCATAACAGCTGTTTGGAATCTACAGCCATCAAGGGAAAATACAGCAAGTGGGATGAAGAGTCCATGGAGCAATAAAAAAGGTTTCTATTAATCAATTTTATGACATTGAAATATTTTATAGTAACTGGATAAACTGGTAACCATGAAATAACACCGAGCAAGGCTCGGTCCACCAGGTACTTGAATATTATGAGCCTATTTATATTATTTGGTTGGGTCATTCCATGTCAAACCAACAAGGCACTCAACCTGTAATGTAACAACTAGACTCACAAATTAATGCCTTAAAAGTCATAAAAATTTTTAAAAAATCAAAAAACACCAACTTAACAATTTTTGGAGTTTTACCAAAACAATTTTTTTACCTAAAGTGTTCAATTTGGGTATAAAATTAAAGCCCATGATACCCTCTTTAAAATGAGCTATCTCTCAGCTCTCTAGTACTAATAGAACTATAGTTTTGGCAGATTTTAGATTTAGGCACACATTAAAAATAAGGGCATTTTGTGATGTTTTAAATTTTATAACTAAAAATATGAGAGATAGAATTTTTTTAAAGTTATATTTGTGTTCAGGATGTTCAAAAGTATAAATAAACAAAGTTTCAACCAAATCTGAGATGGTAAAGTTGAAAACTATTTTTTATTGGTTGATTTCATATGGAATGACCCGGTTCATGACAAAATCCTTTGTAAACTAGGCCTAACCTTCTAGAACCGCTGCAGCCTCAGAGGATATTCCCTTTTCAATCAGAAAATTCTTTAAAAGGGCTGGGCTAAGGTCATAGAAGTTAATGGCCGGGCGCTCAATTCCTCCTCCTCCATATGTCCTGTAAAAAGCCGTTAAAAATC
This sequence comes from Flexamia atlantica, assembly GCA_035578135.1. Taxonomy (NCBI): domain Eukaryota; kingdom Metazoa; phylum Arthropoda; class Insecta; order Hemiptera; family Cicadellidae; genus Flexamia; species Flexamia atlantica. Next base: position 11,603,850 of record JAQJVK010000017.1, on the reverse strand, counting down.
AACCAATGATTTCTGATAAAACATGTCTTAAATTTGTCTGTTCTCAAAATATTACATCTGAAACTTACTTGGCGAGATGACAAATATTTATACCTGTGTAGGCTAAGATTAACTTAATCGTAAAAAAATGGGTACCGGTACACAAATTTAGTAAGCGAAAATTGTATTACACACAAAAAACTATTTTTTTTTCAAATGATTAGAATCTGCACTATAAAATATACTTCACCTACATGAAGGAAAAAACATTGGGCCCCTAATTATTATTTTTGTAATGTTTACAAGCCTACAGTGTCCAAGTGTCCCGTGCGTCACAAATGCGTGTTTAATTAACCACAATGTTTCAATGTACTTTAGGCCGAGGCCTACCGGTATATTGTTTTGTATTTCAATTTTTAAGTGACATTATGAAATGAAATCAGTTTATTTCCAAGAAATACAATAAAATATTACATGAATGAAAAATATAAAATGAATTGAAATTGAACATAAATCATATAGCAAAAACCTGAACAGTTGAAACAACAATTTTCTTCTTGTATTTTGCAGATAATAACAAAATTAAAATTACTATAATACAAAAATCTTACTAATCAAATTTCCCTACTCGTAGCTCTTAAAATTCCAACTATTGTTAAATCAACCTATAATACAGCTGGTCAATATATAAATTTCTTAATTTGAGTATTTGATAACATTAATGCTCTTTAATATTGTGTACTATTCAATTTGTGGTTGTTAGGATTCAATTCCAAAGAATGAAGATATAACGCATGCTCAGACGTATGGCTCATAACACTTTCTGCATCCAGTGAAAGTGCATGGCAATTTTGGAATACCAAATTTCCCAGCTCCTAAGGTTTTAAGGGTGTGTGATCAAAAATTAATTTTTAAATTAACTTGCACATTTTAAATTGAATGGTTTCAGTTGGGAAATTCCTGTCCGTGTCCGTATTGTACAAAGCAAAGAAATTAGAAATCTCCGTATTTTCAGCAGTTTTCGGCCTTTTCCCAACTTTTTCAAAAAAAGTTACGATGGCTGATGATAGGTTTTTTAAAAATATTTTTGGATAATCTTGCTACAAAAATTTCAGGGCTAAATTATCCAGGACTGAAATAGTTTAATACCAACGTTATGATCAAACTAGTCACTATTTTCGCCAGAATAAATGTTTGCTTAAAGTGTAAATTGTATCTATTTAATATTTACAAGTAGTCAGAACCCTTTAGTTTAATCAAAATCCTTAGCAGATTAAAGGTCTGCTTGAATTAAAATTTAACTGTGAAAATTGCCTAAAAACTAACCATTTTGCTTTAAAATTCCAAAATTTTCCGGGGGAGGACCCCCGGACCCCCTTATTGTTGGGGGATATCCCATACCCCAAATCCCCCGGTATCCTCCCCTCATGTATATGTATTTTCGTTCTTAGAATTATGGCAGCCCTAGAAATTCGGATCCAAGAGTTGGGAAATTCAAGTTCAAGAGTTGGGAAAATCAGGTGATCTCCCCCCCCCTAGAATTTGCTCTCGCGACGCCACTGAGATGAGGTCTAATATATTTTAGTCTAAAATCCCGCATATTTACATTTTTGTGGCAACAAACCTACATACTCATTTCCCATGTTAACCTTATCGGATATTTAAAAAAAGTTGTGTAGTTTGCTTATTTCTCAACATATCTTGGCAAGACTTGGTATGTGGCTTCATCTAACTGAGATCTACTGGATTAGAGCCTGAAATTCCTCATTTTTAAATTTCTGTGGCAGCAAACCTGCATTCTCACTTCCCAAACTATTTTATGGAGAATATTTTTGTATGGTTATTTACAGATGTTCATTGATTATACTTGATGTGAGGCTACGTCTAAATGATTTATTCAAGCATTTGAAATTCGCTGAGTATGCAGGTCTGCTGTAACGGGGGTACTTTACTACTTTTATAATCACACTTAACTTAAAAGTAAATAAACATGTAAAAAAATGTTTGCTTTTTTATTCTCGCCGCGGCAGACATGAAGCGGTTCCGGGGCGCGGCGGTGGCGGGCTGGGGGCTGACGGAGTACAGGGGCAAGTCGTCGCGGGTCGTCCGGCTCGCCTACCTGTCCCTGATCTCGGACGCAGACTGTCGCAAGTCGGGCATGGGCCCGGCTCTCGAAACTGTCCCCAAAATCTTCGACTACGTCTTGTGTGCCTACAGTCGCGTCTCGGACGCTTGCCAGGTAACTAAAACTGCAAAAGTACCAAAAATACCATTAAGCTTGACTGCAACAGTATTATACCGGGTGTCTTAAAAGACCCCACATCCTTGTTAATTCTTTTAGTAATGAAGTTCAAAAGATCGACTTCCATCAAAGTTTAGATGACCAAAGGAGGAAGTTTTTGGTGTGTCATATTGTTTACCCTCTCCCAGGGCCGGATTTAGGTATGGGCCACATGGGCCCGGGCCCAGGTTGGCAAATTTCTAAGGGCGGCAAATTTTGAAGACCAGTTAAAAATTTGCTAAAATAATGTAGAACGTTTTATGTATTTTTCTTGTTTTCTCTCAGATTTATGAACTGATATTAATTATAAAAAGTCCGGAGAGAAGTTTGTTAGTATATTAGATAATTTTTCATACCAGACTACACTATTACTTTGCGTAATGCCACAGTGCATCACTGCGCGGAAGGGCGACGTGTACTCAAGGCAAGTGGAGTGCGAAAGCTTTTTTTGGCCTGGGTGCGGAGTCATTATTCGGGGTAATGGTGGAATTGGATCATATAAGAAGGAGGGGGACAGGGAGGACAATATGTTTGTTATTTGCAAAAAATATTTGCGCGAAATGTCCGAGAGTTTTATTGACAGTTTTACAGCTGAAAGGTTCAACGCAGTTGCGATACAGTACCACTAAGAGATTTATAACATTCATGAACTATTACTATTATCTTAAGAGGGGGCTCCAGTAATCCCAGGTAGATTTTTAGGCCCATAAGCGTAATGTTAACTTTCAAATTCTACACAGCCTCAATGGATGGTAGGATTTCTACGATATATGGTTTATTTGAAAGAGAAAAAAATAACGAAGCGACTACAGTGAGCAGAATTTACATTTTTTGTTTAGTTTTTGAATAATAAAATGTTAAAAGCCGGAAATTTAAACCAACTCCAAACATTATTGGGTAGTTAATACTTCATTTTGAGGGGGTACCCAATTTTGGCCACCATCTTGGATCCGCCATATTGGATCCAAAATAATTTGTTCAAATGTTAAAGTGGTATTGTGACCCATCACTCCGAATTAGATTTTTTCACTGATTACAATGCCGCAATCCATTTTTTAATATCTCAATTGGTTCTCAAGATATGAGTACTTTTAATTTATTTATTTTCAACCAATTTTAACATTACAAATTGGTAAAATGGGGCCATAACCACAAAATAATGCTAGATAGTGACAAATAACCACCATCTGTCATTGTTGAGCGATTTACACTTAACTTTTACCAATGTAAAAATTTTTGCCGCCATCTTGGATCCGCTATTTTGAAATGAGGCAAGTTACTTCAAATATGAAGTTGGTATTGTGACCCATCATTTCAAACTACCTTTTTACGCGGAATTAAATGCCGCAACCCGTTTTTAATTATAGCGTTTCGTTTTCAAGATATTGTCATATTTCTAATAAAAATCTGAAAAATATGAATTTTTCAAAAACCAAATTTTATAGCTAAAAACGGGTTGCGGCACTGAATTCGGCGTAAAAAACTAGTTTGAAATGATGGGTCACAATACCACTTTCATATCTGAAATGACTTACCTTATTTCAAAATGGCAGATCCAAAATGGCGGCCAAAAATTTTACATTGGTGAAAGTTAAGTGTAAATCGCTCAACAATGACTGATGGTGGTTATTTGTCACTATCTAGCATTATTTTGTGGTTATGGGCCTATTTTATCAATTTGTAATGTTAGAATTGGTTGAAAATAAATAAATTAAAAGTACACATATCTTGAGAACCAATAATTGAGATATTAAAAAACGGATTGCGGCATTGTAATCAGTGAAAATATCTAATTCGAAATAATAGGTCACAACACCACTTTAACATTTGAAAAATTTATTTTGGATCCAATATGGCGGATCCAAGATGGCGGCCAAAATTGGGTACCCCCTCAAAATGAAGTATTAACTACCCAATAATGTTTGGGAGTTGTGTCGAATTGATATTTGAAAAAATATAGGACAAAGTTGGGGGGGGACTATTATGGGACACCCGGTATGTTAAAAAATAAGCATGATGTAGACTTTTATTTTCTCCCCATAAGAATAACATGGGAAAAATGTGTGCAAGTTTACTGCCACAGAAATGTAAAAATGGAGGATTTAAGGCTTATATACAATAGGTCTTAACTAAATGAAGCCACAGATCAAGTTTCATTAAAATATGTCGAGACATAAGCGAGTTATACGATTTTATGTATTTCCCATATGGTTAACATAGGACGACGTTTTGAGTTCATCACCGGCAGTATCTCAGTAACCAATGAACATATAGCAATGATTCAACATATCAAATTGTTTGTTTTTTTAAGCTGAATTCAATGGTGTGAGCTAAAACGTGATCTTTCAAATTGTTCTACATGAAAATTGCAAAAAAACCCTTTTTATGGGTCATTTTCATGTTTGTCCACCTTGAAGAAAGCCGCCAGATTGAGGGCTAAAAAACCCATTTTTGACACCCCCCAGGGTGCCTCTTCAAAACGATATAGCTTTTACATGTGCATCTTATGACGTAATTTTTGACCTCCCAGCTCCCGGTCTAAACCCCATGTTTAAAAAATATGAGATGGCTCAAACTAAAGATGGCTCTTGATGCTCGGGGAAAATACTGGAATATCTTTAAACTAATTATAAATTGAGGAATAACGTAATACGTCTGGCATTAAGCCTAAATAGTATTGGGATCTAAAACCTCAGAAAGCTAAAAAACGCATTATTTAAAAGACCAAAATGAACTTAATACTTATTAGGATTGTTAAGGTGAGACCTTATATTATTAATTTGTATACAAACAATCCAGAGGCTAAGATAATTGAGAACTTAATACCTTATTTAGCACCGGAGATATACATACTTTACTTAAAAACCAATTTCCCAAAAACTTGATTTTTAAGTTACATATTGAGCCTTATAGCTCATCTGGAGCTTTACATCTCACTTACTCTTTACATATCACTTTACTCTTGTCACTTTAGTAAGTAAATCATTACCATTTATTTTAAAACCATTATCACGTATGATAAATTATCTCTTATTTCAGGATTTATTCCATCAAAATTAAAATTAGCCAAAGTTATTCCTGTTTAAAAAAAAGGAAAAATCAAAGATCCATCATGCTATTGTCCTATCTCTCTGTTACCAGTATTTTCAAAGATTTTTGAACGTGTTTATATTCAGCTTTTTAATTACCTCGAGGAGAATCAGTTGCTTGATAAAGAAAAACATGGTTTTAGACCAGGAAAATCTACAATAAAACCTGGAATATAGTTTGTTGAGTCCATTAAAAATTCAGTAGATAAAGGAGATAAAATTGTTGATATATTTTTAGATCTTAGAAGAGCCTTTGACAGTGTGTCACATTGTGAATTGTTACATACCCTAAATTAATTGGGAATTCACGGAAAGAGTTGAGGTGGTTCACTTCATATTTAGAAAACAGAGAGCAATTTGTTGAAGTGGATTATATGTAATAGAACAGAATAATGCATGATTCATTGGAAAATTCAGCTCACAACGTCAGACACTGCGATATGGAGTGCCCCAGGGAACGATCCTGGGCCCCCTTTTGTTTCTCTGTTACATTAGGGGGCTGCCAGGGGCGATTTCTGGGAGTGATGGATCCATGTGCCTGTATGCTGATGATTCAAATGTTTTATCTTCTGGGAAATCAAAATTACAAATTGAACAATCGTCAAATGACAGTCTTTCCTCTATTAATAAATTTCTAGATAAAAAATCTGTTAGTAATGCAACAAAATCAAATTTAATATAATTTTCAACTAAACGATCAAAAAGAGCTTGAATTTAACAATCGTATTAAAAAAATAAAATAGAACAGGTAAATCAAACAAAGTTTCTCGGCCTAATTATTGACAAGAATCTCTTCTGGGATAGCCACATCAGGCATATAGTAAAGAAATTGTCTTCAGGTATTTATGCTCTGCAACAGATGTCCAGGGTTTGCAATTTGGAAAGATTATATATTATTCATTAATTCACAGTAATTTATCTTAAGGAATTGTAATTTATGGGGCAAGAACTAAAACAAATTTAGATATGATACTTTTGCAGCAAAAATGAGCTATTCGAGTTATTATGAGACTCAAGGTAACAGATTCAGTTAAAAATGTTTTTTGCGAATTGGGTATGTTAACAGTTTACAACTTGTACATTTACGAGGCGATAATATTTGCAAAAATCAGTTGTCATCTACTTCAAACGGACATAACACACGTTTCAAAATTAACCTGCCGAGACACAATTTAGAATATTATACTAATAAACTGTCTTATGCAGGATTTAAATTTCTTCAACGTTGACCAGGACCACTAAAGCAAGAAAGCAATTTCAATAAATTTAAATATTTACTAAAAGATTTATTACTAAAAAAAAACCCTTTCATTCAATCACCAAGTAATTAAAATCAAAACTTTAATCATTCATTTGAATTCCAAAATATTTTTCGCCTATATCAAGCAAAATTCGAAGTTTATTATGTTAATTTAGTTCATAACTTTCTTTAAAGTTTTATGACGCTATTCAAGACATGTAATGTGCCATATTATTGAATAAAGAAGATTTGACTTGACTTGACTTGAACTGTAACTTGTCCGATGTTGATGATTAATATCTCAAAAGAAAGCTTGTTTATTAATCTTTATTGCTTTCTTAAATACGTTCAAACCAATTAGTATAACTGGTTGTACAACACAAGTTTATAAAACAAGTTGTATAGTATAAATGCGGCTAAACAAATTGATGAGTTTACAGTTTTGCCGCCCGCCCTATTTCGGGCACTTAAGTCAGTTTTTCTAACTTGAGAATAACATTTAGGTCGAGAATAACACATAGATATTTTATTCGATCATCGTAAAATATCAAATGTTTGTTAGTCCTTTGTTAAAATTTATGATGTTGAAATGAATGTTTGTCTGTGTGTCACCAATATAGTTGTGTCCATAATCAGGGCCTTTCGATCCCTAGTATTTTTTCCAACTTGAGAGTACAGTGTAATTAAGGTTACTCCTTATTGTTAATTGTAGTGTACATCGTACATCGATATTTTATTTATTATGTTATATATTATTATATTTATTAATTGATTGCTTTATTTATTAACTTTTTAGGTATATTCAATAAACTATCATCCTTCACTCATCTGTAATTCATACTTGGCTTAAAATACCTACCTGGGTAGGTCGCCATTTAAACTAATGTATCTCATGTAGCTCTATCATTATAGACAGAATGTTAATTTTGCGTGTTATTGGCCTTCGTTTTTCATGAAACATTTCTATTCACTTGGTGATGGAAAAATCCAAATAATATATCAAATTCGCTATGCTATATAATAATTTGGGAGGGTTGGACGTACTCTGAGGTCTCGGGGACTGTTGAACCACAGCGGCAGGGCATTTAGCCCAGGCCTGCTAGCAAGGTCACTCACTGTCCCTAATCACAAGGTCCTTTGTACAATAGGGTGGCGAGCAAGGGGTGTTGGGTGGGGGTGTGAGAGAGACAGAGAATGGAGAACCGAACTTCCGGCGGACTGTGTCGATGTAGTTTAAAACGATACCGCATTTTGGGGAGCGCTGAAGTCAGCAACGAAATCTTTCGTGACTGGAGCCCCCTCTTAACTATACGTATTTGGTATCATTTTTCTCGTAACTTCACGAAGATTACAAATATGTTATGATCATTAGCTTAAATTGACGTTAAAAAAATGAAATTACTCATTTAATGTACTAGGGTCTTAAGTTGGGCAGGTGCCGATCAGAGGGTAGGGGGGCCGGCCGCTCCGCATTGGTGAGTGTGCGTGCGAGAGCAAGGGTCGTCTTAATCCCTTACACGCCATGCAAAATGGAAAACCGTATAACAAGTACATCGAGATTACCGGCTACGATACAACCGTTAGATTGCCGCGAAATGACCGTAGGAATTTCGCCGGCGCCGATCGCTAAAAATTCTAAAGATTTGTTTTGTAATTCAACCAACATTCGTCGGCTGGAGTAAACGAGGTATTTGACTCAAAATGTGATCGAGATTTTTCACATGTAACACAACTAACCTGGTTTGACGACCGCTATAGAACCGACCGATTTAACGGCCACTATACGACTAAGAGCGTTTTAAAACAACCCATGTTCGCAGGCCACGATACAGCCTAAACATGAGCTGGTATTACCTTAATATGACCGGAAAGTTTGCCAGTCGCTGCAAACCCAAAGCAGGTTGTTTACCAGATTCCACAAATATTTTTTCGACTTTTTTCTTACACCTCCCAACTATTTCAAAAAAAATCACGATCAGTGAAATCAGTCATAATACCTCGTTTAACGACGTTTAACAGTCGCCATCTTTAAAACATCTACTTCAAGTGGATGGTGGAAAGTTATTTTGTAGTTTTAATCAAGTTAATAGTATATTTTTAAAAGAGCGACAGATTGTCGGCCACGAAACGACCGAGTTACTTGCATGCGTACCAACCGCTGTAAAAACGACCGATTTTTCGGCCACGACATGGCCAATCTATGCGAGGGTCGCGAAAAGATCGAGGAGCGAGAGAATTGTCGGCCGCAATGCGACCAAGAGATCTGCCGGTGGCGATACAAACAGGCAATGTTCCGGCCGCAAAACTGCCAAGAGATTTGCCGGCCGCGATGATTCCAACGATGAAAATGGCTATATTTCGTTTCGTTGTAATTCAAGTATTGTAATTCCCAACCAAATGTTTAAATTCATTACTTTTCCCGACTTTTAGAGAAGTTTCCATATAGGAAAGAAGCTAACCGAGAGAATCTCGACGAGACGGCCGAGATAAAAAGAAGGCGATAATGAAGCTTTGGTGGCTCCGAACTGGCCGAGAGTTGATCGAGGCGAAACAATCGAGAGAATTTCAGACCGCGGCAATGAGTCCGAGATTTTTTGGCCACAAACTAAATACATTTTTCAGTCTCGTAAATTTAAAGGCCAATAAATTTATTCTGTGAGGCTTTTGCCAGCTGGCATCAGCAGACATATACATGCACAGACACAAATATTAGTGTTTTTATGCAAACAAAATTCAGGTTTAGCTAATAAATTATAATCCCAAATTATGGGGTGGAACAAGTACCCGCCCCCCCCCCCCCCCGAATTACGCCTATAATTAGGTCTGGAAAATTGTCATGTTTGTGAGAAGGGGCGGCAAAATGCTTTGGGCCCATGGGCGGCAAAATCGTAAATCCGGCCCTGCCCTCTCCCCCCAAAATGGGGTAGTTTGGGGGTAAGTTAAAATTTTCAAACGGTAGTCTCTACCTTGAGACACATATTTTTAAAGGTCTCGACTAAATAAGAATAATGGTGCAAACTAAAGGTCTCTGAGTCGATTCTAAGAAAAGTTGTGACACCTTAAAGTTAGAATTTTTCACATACGGTATTAATATTGCACACGATTAAAATAAGTCCCTATTATCCTTATTTTACAGGTATATGGTAGTGAGCAACCAGAAGTCACTGTAAAATCATGTTTGGCGAATTGTCTTTGACTTAAAAATTTCTGCCGCTATCTTGGATCCGCCATATTGAACACAAATATTTTTCAAAAGTAAAGTTGGTGTTATGACTCATCGTTTCCAACTGGTTTTTCATGTTGATTACAATGCCGCAATATGTTTTATCTACTGCTTATTCGTTCTTAAAATAAAAGTAATTTTCTTAATAATAATAATAAGCAAATTCTTAATATCTTCAGAGCGGAAAAAGGTTTCCATTTTGGGGCTCCACAATTGTAATCAGCATGTAAAACCAGTTGAAAATATCACCAACTTTACTTTTGAAAAATATTATTTGTATTCAATATTGCGAATCCAACATGGCGGCCGTAAATTTGTAATCAAAGACAATTTGGCAAACATGATTTACAGCGACCCCTGGCGGCTCACTATCATGTATCGGCAATATAAAGATAATAGGGACTTATTTAATCGTGTGCAATATTAAAACCGTATATAAAAATTTAAACTTTGAGGTGTCACAACTTTGCTCAAAATCAACCTTGGAGGTCTTTAGTTTGCACCATTATTCTTATTAGATAAGACCTTTAAAATCATGTGCACAAGGTAGAGGTTACGGTTTGACTTACCCCCAAACTACCACTTTTTGGGGGAGGGGGTAAACAATTTGACACACCATAAAATTCCTCCTGTGGCCATGTAAACGTTGCCGAAAGTTGATATTTTTAACTTGACTAACAAGAAAATTAACTAAGGGGGGACTTTTAAGACACTCGGTATATATGGCTATTATTGTCTCTAACACGCACTGCTGAAATAAGGGCTTTTGGGTGCCCAAGGAGCTAAACATTTTTGATGCAAATCACTAACGTTTTGGAGTATTAAGACAAGAAAATGTGTTTTTTTGTCAAAAAAGCTCAATTTTGCCATATTTGTATAGCCTCATTCCCGGTCCGCACATGTGCGTGATGAGCACCCGGGGGGATTTCGCGTGTATCACACACTCAATGTAATCCTAAAACGAAGTAAAAGTGTATAAAAAACACAAAAATAATTATTATTGTTTTACTTATATCAAAGTAAATGAAACCATCAATTTTTTATAAATTAACTACCCCTACCACCATCCCAGACTTTCTTTTGTAAAGTGTTTCAGTTTACTTGCCTAAATAGGCAGTATTCTGGTTCCGCACATGCGAGTGGCGCTGTTTGCGGCTGAGTGCCAACTATAAGTGCCAAACTAAGTGCCATTCCATACAATACAAGTCCACATCAAATGGCGCAAGTAGTATTAGTTCCTTTCATTGAGAACTGTCTGCTCTATTGCCCAATGAAATCAGAGCGGACCTATCTCGCACAAGCGCGGGATGAGCACCTGAGCCATTCCGGCTGGTGCTCATCCAGCCATCCCGGCCTCAATCACCTGTTTCTAGCCATCCCGGCCTCAATCACCTGTTTCTAGCCATCCCGGCCTCAATCACCTGTTTCTAGCCATCCCGGCCTCAATCACCTGTTTCTAGCCATCCCGGCCTCAATCACCTGTTTCTAGCCATCCCGGCCTCAATCACCCACATGTGAGCGATCAGCACTGAATGTATTTTAATATCTAACAGCTGTGATGGATTAGCTGGTTGGTATATTATGACCAGGTGATCTAATATACTATAATCTAATTTAATCTAGTCTAATTTTGTCTACAGTGCTAATTTAATTTTCGCTCTGAATAACGAAAGTCGTCAGGGCGAAGCTAAATTCTTATAAAATGCTACGAATGATACAAATTGAACCCGACAACTATACGTTATTTAATATACAACAATAGTACTAGTAAGGACTGGCGTTATTATCTCTGTAAGAATCAGCAAATCTTTGTCGGTTGGTAAAATGCTGATAAGTAAATTTGTCTATCCCTCACTGAAATTCTTATTTGCCATGTTCCCCCAAGATATCCCCATGCACCGTCCTAAATAGTGATCGAGTGGTACTTCTATTTTCTGTGCTTTCAGTCATTTGTATTTTGCATTTAGATGTTTATTTTCAAGTAGAAATTCTAAAATATTTGTTTTAGTTCTAACGTTTATTTCAACTACTATACCGACTCACTGTTTGTCTCAGGGCGACAGCGGAGGCCCCCTCTGGGTGAAGGATGACAACGACAATCTATTTCAAATAGGTAAATATCAGTTTATATAGGGTTTCTAGCTTGTAAGGGCAAAAGCCCGAATGAAATAAAATACGATTTTAAATATTTAATGTACAATACCGACTCATATATAATTAAGACTCCTATAATTGTGTAATTGTGTAATTGTTGTAAAATTATAATTGTGTCATATACCGGGTGGTTGAAAAGTAACTAGGTAAAAGTAAACTGTTATAAATCCGCTAATATTGCAGATATAATGTTGGCAATAGTGCCATTTTGCAGAGTTTTTATTTAAGTTTTATACTACCTACTTGAAGGAATTAATTGTTGCCCGTTGTAAACAGCTGAGGCATAAAAAACAAACATGGCTCACCGCTTGTCAGACTTCGAACGTTCTCAAGTTGTTTCGCGTTTCGAAGAGTGGAAATCTGTTGTTTTAGTGCAGAGAAGATGGCGTACAGTGTATGGAGCGAATATACGCCCAGAGACAATTAAAAACTGTCACGTAAAGTTAATGACTACAGGCTCTATTAAAGATGATGTAATAAATTAAATAAGTTTTTTATTGCCTAGTTTCTTTACAACCACCCTGTATAATTAAGACTCCTATTTATGAATTATTTTAACACGCGTAATCACCTCAAAAAATTAGATTAGTTATTGGTGTGTGAGAATTTTGTTATATACGCTATTTTTTGTCTTAGGATTGTTTATGACACTGTTTTAATCGCTGGTATTCACAACTGTTTTTTTAAATTAATCAGAAAACTGTGTTTAAGAAATAGAGTATACAAAACCTGACCTAAGCTATTTCGGCCTGACTTAACATTTTTCATTTGAGTGTTTGTAGACAGGGAATTTAGGTAGGAAATAGTTATTTATGTATTAAGAGCGCAAAGTATGTCATTGCCGTTCGAGAATTGTAGATGGCCGCACGAAGCGTTATCTGAGGCAATGACTCTGGGCGAATATACGCCCAGAGACAATTAAAAACTGTCACGTAAAGTTAATGACTACAGGCTCTATTAAAGATGATGTAATAAATTAAATAAGTTTTTTATTGCCAAGTTTCTTTACAACCACCCTGTATAATTAAGACTCCTATTTATGAATTATTTTAACACGCGTAATCACCTCAAAAAATTAGATTAGTTATTGGTGTGTGAGAATTTTGTTATATACGCTATTTTTTTGTCTTAGGATTGTTTATGACACTGTTTTAATCGCTGGTATTCACAACTGTTTTTTAAATTAATCAGAAAACTGTGTTTAAGAAATAGAGTATACAAAACCTGACCTAAGCTATTTCGGCCTGACTTAACATTTTTCATTTGAGTGTTTGTAGACAGGGAATTTAGGTAGGAAATAGTTATTTATGTATTAAGAGCGCAAAGTATAGTTCGTGTCAGAAAGGAAAAGAGAGTGTCGGACCGGTTCAGGTAGGCCCGGGCAGCCCTAATCCGCTGTTGACACAACACCTATTGTCGTGAGGCCGGCCGGCGAGTTATTTCTTGAGTAATTCCTGGTATAAGGAATTTCGAAGCGGCCCGCAGTCAATGACACAGGCGTGGGGGCTGCCCACCCCCGTCGCCGGCCGGCCTCACAACAATAGGTGTTGTGACAACAGCGGATTAGGGCTGTCCGGGCCTACCTGGACCGGTCCGACACTCTCTTTTCCTTTCTGACACGAACTGTATGTCATTGCCGTTCGAGAATTGTAGATGGCCGCACGAAGCGTTATCTGAGGCAATGACTATTTGTGCTCGTCATACACACAATATTTTTCCTACCACCATTATTTAAACAGTTTAACTTATTAACTAACCTGTACACAAAAGTTCATCGAGGGTATGTTTGCTTATTCTATTGGAACGAACCGGAAGATAGAAACGGTGACAATGAAATCAGCTGATTTAAAACAAGGCAACTATAATTGAGTGTCATGGGATTTCTGACCAATAGAAACTGGTCTTTGGTGTTTTACGTCATAGTTATCTCTCTTGTGTGTCACCTTAACCTGATAAGTAACCCTGATTTATCGAGCGGGAATGTTCATTCTCGCGAGCGGGGATGAAATGAAAGCGGAAATGAACCGTTTTGCGTACTGTTTACAGGTGTGGCAATGTGATTATTTCCATGCAGTGGAAGGAAAAAGATGTTTGCCAGCATTTTGTTGGGTTATTAAGTGCACGTAGTTTTTAGCGTTTCAACAACTTAGTCCAGCACTTAAATCGACTGTGTGTAACTTTATTACACAAAAAAGTCACCTTAAAATTTTGGCCATCACATACATATCAAACATATTTTGAATTTTATCAAAAACAATGTTCATATTTATTACCTGGGTGGTGAATTAAATATATACGTAATTCTGTTTATATTTAATGTAAGTAATATCGAAATTATAGGCCTCGGGTAAACCTTAGCAAGTCACAAGGCTGAACCACAGAGAAGAAATAAGCAGAGTACGTATTCATATGGCAGTAGTGTTTCGGGTAACTGCGTGACACACAGGAAGTCAAACAATAGGGAGACAATAGACTTCCGGGCACCCCCCTACCCCCCGCGCCCACTCTACGGCACTGTTCGACACATAGCGAAACATTAGATGCGTCCTCTGTCTTATTTCTTCACTGTGGCTGAACCTATCAGAAATCTGTAATCTATTAGAACAACACAGGGATTTATTGAAACAAGTGGGAATATTGTACAATCCCCAGATGAAATTATATTTTTTTATGAGCTCATTTTCATGAGAGGGCATTCCCACGCCTATAATTGCTGTATATGGATGGTCATGTTAATATGATCTATGTCCCATTCAAACAAAATCAGCATCAGCACTACATATTATCATGTGTACGTACATGTATACTCTTCACGCTTTTTGACTGTTGAATAATCTAAAAATCTTAATTTTAAAAATTGAACAATCAACGGGTAAAATTGTTTATTTATTCTACTAATATTCATCCTACTATTTAACTACGTTTTAAGAAAGCCATATGTCAATATCTCGGATATGGCTTTGAATACCACAAAATTGAACAATTAACGGGTAATTTTTTTTATTTACTCTACTAAAATTCATCCTACTACTTAACTACATTTTAGGAAAACCATATGTCAATATCTATGATATGGCTTTCATCGGTACCACTTGTTTCATTTAAACAATGCAGACTTTTTTTTTAGATATCAAAGCTTTTTGAATGGAAGATATTTTATCTTATTTGTCGTTATCTGGCAAATTCCAAGAAACCACAACACTGTTCCTTAGTCCCTGAGGCCAAAATTTCAATTTGAGCACTGATTTATTGATTTGCCAAACACATACGATTTCAATATCAGTTACACAAATATATACATTTGTAATATTTTAGGTGATCTCCACATATGTATTTCACTACCCGGGTGCTACATTTCATGCTAATCTAGTATTTTATTCATGTAAATTACACCATCAGGTAAACATTTTTCGGCCATCGACAACGTGTTTAATCTAGCTCCTGCAACAGCCCACGTAACGATAATACGCAACCACGCACGAATAAAGAAAACAAGACCACTGCTTTGCTTTGTACTGTTTGTGTCTTGAACTTGCTTGTAACTGTAACACCGGTACGTGTTGCGTTTAGACACTGCAACACACAATCTGTATTCATTATTTTCTTTTATTTTTGTATATTTTTTTATTAAATAGCTGTACAGGGTGTTCACAAAAACGTTTCAAAACTTCGGAATGTGATTGCTTACACTTAAACTAAGAAAAAGGTAGTCAGTATGAAGGTATGTCCTCAAATGCATATTTACCCAGATATCCGCCAGTTTTTATTTTTCACAAAACATTTTTTATCTCCAAGGTTTTTGTACTAATTCTTTTGAAACTCGGCAAGTACCTTTAAATAGTAGAGGTCGGGTTTTCATTAAAAAATCAACATGGGTTAATGGTAAATTTCAAAAAAACGGCAGTTTAAAATCTTTGAACTTAAATAAATGAAAAACTGTAAGTTATACAAACAATTGCATATTTTAAGTTTTTTTGGAAAGTGCAATTTTTAATTTAAGAACATAAAAATTATTAAAATCGATTCATAAAATAACTAAGCTGTGCCTGAATCTGGCTAGCGAGTCAGAAAATGGGCATTTATATCAGGAATATTAATGCCCACTGTTGCGTTGAACCATGCGTTGACAAAGACCAATTGTGCGCCTTGTTGGCTAAATTCAATCATGGCTTATAAATTCAAGATCTTATTTACATAGTTCTTGCGGCATTAGGTGGGAAATAAAACTTTCTAAAAATATTCATTCATGATACTTTTCCGTAAATATTTCCATTTCCCGTTTTTTAAAGGTTTTTTACTGTCGCCATTTTGAAATCATCCCTTGGACCAAGTTGATTTTTTTATTTCTAACTGACCTTAACTATTTTCAAGTGTATAGGCCTACTGAGTTTCAGAATAATCGGCAAAAAATCCTTGGAAAGAAAGAATATGATGAAAATATATATATCGGATACCAATGTAAATATGCATTTTAGAACGTAACTTTAAGTTACCTGTTTTCCTAGTTTATGAGTAAGAAATCACATCCCGAAGCTCTGGAACGTTTTTATGGACACCCTGTATATAATTATTAAGCTGTATAAGTGTAAGAAAGAGCCATGTGGCCACAACTTTGCCCGATAAAATACATATTTTTTCATTTAATCCTCCCTCAAACGGAATTATAAAATTTTGTAAATTAATATGATTTTACTAATAAAAACTACTCCTATAAAGTTCTGAGTGTTCTCTTATCAAAGTGTTCACTAAATATACATCGTATTTGACAGGGATTGTGTCTTTTGGAGTCAAGTGCGGTTCGTTCGGCAAGCCGGGCGTCTACACAAGACTGACCCACTACCTGGACTGGCTCAAGAGGAAGCTCGGCGGCGAATATTGCCTGCCTTGAGATAAACCTTCAAGATAAAATATAGTGGTATAATTTAATTAGTTTTAGGTTACTTCTTGTGTATATAAATTTGCTTAAAACAAACCAAAACCGAGATTGATTGTTCTTACACATTATATAATGTTTTTGTGAATTTGTATCCTTATGAAAGAAATATTATTATTATTTCATTATTATTGTAGTAGCAATAGTGGCAATATCTGACGAAAACTTTTTATTTCCGGATCTATAAACGAATAAAAAATACCCCCAGTGATGCAGACCTGCATACTCAAGTTAATTACTAATGCTTATATAGATCATTTATATTTATACGGAGCCTCAAACCGAGTAAAATCGGCTTAAATCGTAAAATAAGCATACATTGCAACAATTTTCTCCTTAAGAATAACTTTGGAAATGAGTATGTAGGTTTGCTGCCTTGGACATGTGAAATTTAGACTTTTTTGCAATGATCCAGTAGATATCAACTAGATGAAGCCAAATACCAAGTTTTCTTCAGATGTGTTGAGAAATAAGCGGGATATATAATTTTATTTATTTTTCATAAGGTCCAACCAAAAAAAAACCACATACGATGGGTTTGAAATCGTTATTAGGACAACGTCCTGTGTTAACCACTAGCGGTGTCTTGGTAACCTATGGGCATGGAGCAGTAATTCAAAATACTAAATTATTTAATTTTTCTAGCAGAATTCATTGGTCTAGACCGGAATTTTATAATTTTTACTTTTCTATGATAAATAAACCAAAAATCGTTTTTGGATTTTTGGGGGATCATTTATACTCCCTTGCCTCGACTCTGATGGTCCTATCAGCCTGGTTTTCGAACTCGTCCGAATAATATACTACCTTACATGCCATGGGGCGAATTTCATTCCGATCCGCGAGTTATCGTGCTTAAGGACATGTAAATGAAAATTAAAGGATGGTGTTTTTTGACATCTAGGGACCTAAAAATTAAAATTGTGATGGTCTCGGGTTGAGGTCTTTCCTTAACACTGTAACAGCTTCTTCCCTTTGTGAATGATTCGGTAACATTTAACAAAAATTATTCGTCGGACATCGTTAGGAAAAAATATATTTTTCAAGGGGAATTAAGAAGATGGGGTCAGGTAAATGTGCACTTACTATCGTCGCTCCTGAATAAAGGGTTGGAGGGGTCGTAGGGTCAGTGGGGGCACAAATGGAGCATGTCGCTAAGTGAGGCTTGTCGTGCGCCTTTGTCCAATCCCTCTATTGTAGTCTAAATGCTCATAAACTCATCATCAACCCTCGCTCGGTATTGCGCGATCACGTCCACGTCTCTGGACACACGTGTGGGCGGTGCGGGCGCGTCCGTCTCTCCACACACATGAGGGCGGTGGCCCCGTCCGTCTCTCGACACACGCGTGGGCGGTGCGGTATAGGCCGCGTCCGTCTCCCCACACACGTGAGGGCGGTGCGGTATAGGCCGCGTCCGTCTCCCCACACACGTGACTTCAGGATCGTGCTTACGTACGGCCCTATTAAGTTATATGGCTGGACCTAAACCTCTGGCTTGGGCAGATCTCTCTGCATCCACGATGCAAGTTCCACGAATTTTTAAGTTTTCAGATTTCTGTGGATTATATTTTTATACTTGTAACCTGTTCAATTTATTATCGCGCTTATAGAGATGTAAAATTAAATACAAAATAAAATGTTCACAAAGATTTGTACAACTTCAATTTCTGGCTAGTAACATAAGAGCTTCGGTTGACCTTTCTTATTTGAGTTTAGCCATTTAAGATTATTCTTTACCACCTTTGATGTTATTAGAAGTGTATAAAAATGGACACATTATTTTATTAGATATTGGTAGTTAGTGGTCGCAATTTTAGTAGACAGATGAATTTTACTTTTTCTGCAGTTATTTCAGTTAAATATAATCTAGTCGAAGAATACATTACGGCTATAGACAAAATCTGTGGAAGGTCGAACTAAACCAAAAACGCTGTCCACCTTTTCCTCGTGCGGCGATGACATATTTAAGCCCTTCATACCCGAATGGAAAATATCCTGTCGTCGATCTCCTTCATTTACCTATTGCCAAAGAGATCCCTGGTACAATAATTCATTTTTAATGATCGGCTTCTCTTAACTGAGCAGACATTTGGTCGTAATCTCTTCATCGCATTACATAAGACGTGACGCCAGATACGATACGGCTGCGGTGGAAGTGGCTCAGTCGCTGTAGCTCAGTAGCTCCGTAGCCGTAGCTCAGTAGTTACCATGCGTTACATGCTACCATGTAGCAGTGTGTGTCTGCTAGTGCTCATCTCCGTGGGAACCTACGGTCGATCCGACACCGACATTTTCAATTTCACATTACCTATAAACCTGACCTCGTGGAGGATATCCCTGCACGAAGCCTTCAACCGCTCCTCGGCCAAGTCTCTGTCGCTCGGCGCGGCTGCTGCTCTCAACGACACTCTGGCCTGGCTGCGCAACGGCAGCGTCGGCTGCACTCCGCAGGGGGCGGAGGTAAGTGTTCACATCAAGATTTGAATACCTAGAGGTGTGCGAGAACTCGATTATCGAGCTTTTTCGTGCCGAGTTTACACTAATCGACTCCAAGCTTTGAAAAATACTCGGTAGTTCGAGTCGAGTGGTTACTCCCGCCGTTTACCCGGAAATTGATACGCGCGATCGCATTTTACAGCCGTTTGTTACAGTCAACACCAGTCATAAACAGCCACCACAAAACTTCCGTTATTTACTTGAATTAAAGTGGTTTTTGAGTTATTAAAATCATTAAATTTAGTTTTGCCTTTTTCCATTCTATAATTTGAGATATTTTCTTATTTATGTTCAAAGAGAGTGATTTATCTCTAAAATTTAAACAAAAAAAGTGTTACAAATACTCTGCTTTAAAGCAAACAAGTGCAGATGTAGCTTGGCTTTTCCCTTATAAGTCTGAAAGTTAAATAAAATATTGAGAGATGATAAAAAGTTGTTAAAGATGGCCTAAATTACCGTTTAATCTCATTTGAATATATATTTGCTTTTAACTCATACGAAGACTTGCCAGTTAATAACTAAAAAAATATTACATTTTATGTGATGAATAATAAGTATGATAACTATTAACTTCTACCATTCAAAACACTCGACTCGAAAAAACTAGAAACTCGCGAGTATTTTTTTTAAACTCGACTTAAAAAATCACTACTTGCATACCCCTAGTAATACCCGATCTTTCCGTCTTAGGAAATGCATTATCCGATTCCAGACTCGAAGCACAGTATAAAAATACCTCCCTTGCAGCAGACCTGCACACTCGGTCAATTTCAAGTGCTTAAAAAATATTCAGACGGAGGGTCGTATCGACTTAAATCGTAATGAGCATACAACAATGTTCTCCATAAGGATAACAATTGAAAATGAGTATGCAGGTTTGCTGCCAGGGGAATGTGAAATTAAGAGCTTCCAATAATCCAGTACATCTCAGCTAGATGAAGCCACATACCGAGTTTTAAACAGAAATGTTGAGAATTTTTTATTTCCCGTAGGCCTATAAGGTTAACATTGAGGCAATGCACTTTGTTTACCATTTACCACTAATGATCTCTCAGAATCCAACGGACAAAGAGCAATAATTCAAAATGCTTATTTGTTTTTTAGCTAAACTCAATGGTGAAAAAATATTTTATCACTTTATTTTTTCTTTTTAAAAAGTAAAAAAACTCATTTTTGCGGGTTAATTGCCCATAACCCCTTTCCCATGGTTCGGTCTGGCTGGTTTTGAACTCATCCGAATAAATACTTTACATGTCTATGCCAAATTTAATTATAATTAGGCCATTTTTATGCAAATTATCGTGCTTTTGACCTCAGTTATGAAAGTCTCGGGCTTAGGTCTTTTAATGAGACTTATTTTTAACAGTTCCTTTGGTAACAGCTTCTTCCCTATAAGGGAAATTCGCTAAAACACCCACAAGCCATGTTCACGTACATGGGGAATGTTTAAAAAGGGGTATGTAACTTTGGAGCCAATCATGCACATAAAAATCACTAAATCGCTAAAAACACAGACGCCTCAGTTAAAGTGAGGAAACTCAAAAATAAAGGTTTGAAACTAAACTACAATTTGCCCTTGTGAAGAACGTTTTGTGGTGACGATCGGTTGATTAGTCACAACGGCACAAATATTCACATTGGTCAAGTAGACACAAGCTCTTTCGGAATCCTTGCTCAGTAATATTCCATTTTTAATATTTCCATGCCTACAAAATAACATCAGTGTCATCATCGTTTTACATATTTTTTAATAATCCGTGCCATCTTCATTCCATATTCTGAAATAGTATTTATATTTGCAGATGGCTCTAGTTTACAAATAGCTGTCATTATATCTCCTTTGTTTCCGTTTGTGCTGTTAATTTCATCAGTGACATTTTAACTCATAAATCCCAATTTCAAATTGTTTCACAATTTTAAAAGGAATTCAAAATCAAAATTCCCCAATATAATGAATTTGTTTCGAAAAAAGTAATATCATTTTTTTATTTGCATAAGTTTTTATTTTTTTTTAATGTAGGCCTTTTATGTATATTAATTTTTAAGTCATTTTTTTTGCTTCCGTTAATGTAAGCAATTGAGACAAATATTTTGTAAAATTGTAATTGTACTTAAAATTTTTCTGGGGAAATAAAAATTGATTGATTGGATTCTCGGAGCCGTTTTTGAGATTATTGCGTAACCGTGACCAATCAAACAAGCGTTCAAGTGTACTGAAATTTTTTCTTAGGACATAATTAAATATATTTTTTTATCATTAACACTTATATTGCTTATATTAGAGCATAGGACATAAGCAAACATTATGTTTGTTTATCGTAAATTATACATAACTTTTTAAAATTAACAAATATTTTTAAAATCATTCTATTAGTCATTGAAATATTCCTTCCCAAATTATCAAATTTTTTGTTGGCTCAAAATTATTCCATTCAATGCTGGCACTGTTTAAGCATTTAATTTAGTACGTACATACCACTTACACATAAGTGTTTGAACATATCATTTTGCATTCAATAAATGGTAACTGAGAGTTTAGATTATTCTTCTACAATTCCGTGGCGATAACGGTTCCGTTTCTTACCAACAGGTAAGAAAGAGCAAATCTTGTTAAAAAATGCTTGAAATTCTTAATGTATCATTTATAAATTGATTCTTTTTTAATGCTTTAGTACAGCAATTTCGCCAATTATACCAAGCATGCATTAGGACATATCACAACTTAACATGCTTGAACACAGCAGCAGACAACTTAAAGCTAAACATTTACATTACAGAAATCAATAGTTTAGTGAAATCAATATAGGGGCCCCTAACAAGAACAAGAAATTACAATCTAAATATGAACTTAGCAATTACTAGCAAATTACATTTTTTTTAATTTTTGTTACTTAACAATTTAGTCTTAAATGTATTTATTGAGTCAAAAATATGTCAACTTCATGACAGTAACAGTTATAAAGCCTACAATATTGTTAATAGAAGAATTGTAACCTAGATTGGTCCTTGAATATTTTTGTGAAAAAAACATAAGTGCTGCAAGAGCCAAGGCGAGGGTCAGCAAAAGTGATCTGTAACATTAATGCATTATCATATGACCCTTTAACAACTTGTAAAGACACAAAAAAAGTATTTGACTTGTATCTTTTTGCCATACTAGACAATTCAAAGATTTCAAGTAGCTCAGTGTATGGTACCAAATTTGTATAAAACCCAAAAGATTTGTAATGAAGGAATTTCAAAAATCTTTTTTGAGCACTTTCAATCATTTCTAAAAGGTAATTGATATGATGATACAAAATTAATGAGCCATACTCAAGCTTCGATGGCACAAGTGCTAGATTTAATACTAGATTGCGATTTCTGGCTGTATTAAAATAATCTCAGCATTATTAACTGATTGATGACGCACGGCTTTCCATATTAAGCAAATTCAAAAATGCAATTTTTGTAGAGGACTGTGTAAGTTCAGCTGAGTTAGCTTTACGTAAATCAGAGAGAAACTCTAAAAAGGTTTAACTGAACAATAATTGTCAATAGAATGGACTAGGGCTCAACTCACTTGGCTAGAGAAGGGTACTGGAATCAAACTAGGGAATGCTACTATAGTATGATATGTTGATCAAAATGAAAATAGAACAGTTTACAAACAAGATTACAACGTTTCAAATTTGCAAGTAATTAAATAAAAAAGTTTAGATAACCAGCAATGCATTATCGAATTAAAATTCATTTTTGTTAAATTCAACCCTAGCAATCATTGTCAAGTTTGCTGGAGTGGTATTCATAAGATATTTAAAATAAATAAAGACCTCTCAAAATGAGGGTACTAAAAGCAGAAGGCATGATCTTAAGAAATTGGAACAAATTAAAGAGTTTTGGAAAACTACATAATTTACAAGAGGAATTAAAATTTAAATCTTAATCTTTGAATGCCAGGCTTGCTCTACATTACAATACACAGATATTAAACAATCTTACTTTAAACTATAATGTCCAGTTGGCTGCACTTCACCCAAGGCAACTCCTAGCCCCCGGACACGGCGAAGCTTCCTTCCTCGACCCTCAGCTCGGACTTCCCTCTTCCTCTCGAATCCTCTCTCCAAAATCGTCTCCCTCTCCTCCCACTCTCATTTCCGTCCACCAATCATCAATCACTTTCGTCATCACCCGACACTTCATTGTTTACCTTCCGCAACCTTGATCGCTGATCTAGATCCAGAACTCTGTCAGTTTCCTAAGTAGGTCGACCTCGTTTCCTAGATAAACAATTAAACTGCAAATTCAAGCTGAACTCTGATCTACTTGTTCCAATTAGGTGTTTGTCAATCTTCCTGGTTTGATTTTGAAATCTCAAACTGTAACTATCAGTTACATCCCACTGGTTTAAAAAGAAAAAACTGGGTTTTGTGTTTTCTTATTTTAAACAATTATAATACTGAATTTTGAATAGAAGTTCGAGAATTAGCGAAGTGTCGAGGTGGAAGTTGTGGCGGTGGTGACCCTGGTGGTGATGACAATAGTGGTGGTGACAAAGGTAGTGACATCTTCTGCTTGATCGTAAGAATGTGAATTCTGTAAGCAGCAATAACTAATAACATTTTGAGCACTGTACACCAAACCAAAAGCACATAAAGAATAACTCTTCTGTCGTCAACAATATCAGTCCACTTAGTAGCAAGATTAATATGTTTAAAGAGAGAAACGTTTTGTAGTTCAGAAGAAACAAATGTGGGTACAGTAATATTCCATTCTTGAAGCATATAGTTTGTGATGTTCTTGAATGCAGGTCTATCACGGTTGAATGGGTCCAGCTTCAGATAATCCAAGTTGGTCCATGGTAGCGGTACTAGATGAAAAGTTGCCGGTGTCTTATAGTCTCTGGAGTCACATGGTATCACAGTTGTTATAAGAGTTGAAGAGCCATCCAATAGTTCACAGTTGCAGGGTAGTTCAATTTTCATAGTACCAAATGTAATTTCAGAATTTTCGTAATGGCGGGGTTGTTATCGCATTTTACGTAGAGGTCGGTGCCATAATTCGTTATGAGACATTTATTGACCTGTAGTTGGGTAATAATAGCGTGTTTCGGTGCTTTATTACAGTGGAATTCACAGTGGTTCTTGAGTTCTGATAAGTTGGTACCGTTAATGAGGTGTTTTGCACAATTCGAGGCTGCAGTTGAAGATGAAAAGAAACGTGGTATTAAACACAGATTTGAAGTTCGATGATCACAATCGGGGTTGTCTTCCGTATCAATTATAAAGGTTGAGTGAGTAGAAGATTTCAACACGATAAAGTTATGTTCTGCCAATTTACATATGTTATTCTCCCACAGCATTGGTATAGGTTGATATTTGTATACTTCGTAAGTGACATTCGATGGTGTAAGGGGAATTTAATTTGTAATATAATGTTGCTATCCTCAAAATAACATCTGGCAATCGGTAGGCTGTACAACTTGTGTAATTTTTCATTTAATAAGGCAATGGATAGGTTTAGCGCTTGTAATTTCGCGGTAAGCTTTTGAAGGTCTGATCGTAAGGTCTAACAAATCTTCCGGAATAAAATTGTGCTGACAATCTTGTTCAATTTTATAAAGTGTTGCATAATGTGATCTTAAATAAATATAAGGCATTATTTATTTCTAAGTTGTTTTGAAGAAGTTTTTTATCTATGCTAGAACTGGTCACATTAATTTCCATATTCATGTTCTGTTCATATTTGAATAACGAAGCGTGTAACTGTCTTAGTACATGATTCATACTGCTCGTAAAGTTATTCATTCTATTTCTATTTTCTATTAATTTCTATTTTCTGTCCGAGTGTTCCGCCTTGACGTAATCTAGAAGATCGTTTAACTTGTTGTCAACCTGTTGTTCATTCGTTGATAAATCATGTAAGTTGGTCATTGTGGCAGTATTGCAACACCATGACATAGCATCACCAATAAAATTCAGTGCCCTTTTATGTCGTGAAGAAAAATTAAGATTTTCTGGTTTTAATTTGAATTCTGAGTTGAGGTTATTCTCATTTATGTTAAGAATTTCGTTAAGTTCATTTTGGATTTGCTGCAGATATTGTTTACTTGAACAGAAGGTGTCTGGGTTTACTAACGAGTTCTTACAAGTGGCTGCTTGGAATTTAGTAGTTGGTAACTTAGTTAAGGCTTTGGTGTGGTGAGGGAATTTATACAAAAGCTGAGTTGATGAATGATACGGGATGATGGTCGTCATTTGCACAAATCTTGCGCCTGATATCAGGTGTTTCCTCTGCACATTAGCCAATGCAGAGGTCAATATTTGTTGCCATAGTAAGAGGAGAGAGAAGACGTGTAAGTGTGTCATCGTGCTGAGCAGACGCTGCTGTAGAAGTGATGTCAGCAAGGCCGCACGTAGTACTACACAGCTGACTCAAAGGTCAATGGCGCACTTCTCTGAACCTGTATGGTCATAATTTGATTCCTGAGCAAAGCCTGCTAGTATAATAATTGCATTGCTGGTTTCACATATCATGATTGAAAATGTGCTCAGCGTCCAGAGAGTGTTATAATATATTTTTCCTCGTTATTACTGTTATATCAACCATTTATATTTATAGTTCATAAGCTAACTAATAACTTATGCTTTCATATTTAATCTTTCCTGAAAATAACAAAATGTTTATGTACATATATATTGTTTAAAATTTAAATAAATCCATTATACTATAAATATATATATATTAGGTATATTCAACATACAAAGTAATATAAGTCTTGTGCATTAGTAGAGTATGCATTCTTGATACTCCTATTACTCACGTCACTTTATGAGTTTAACACGTTCGTTATTTTCCAAAGTACATGTTTACTACTCTAGTTTGATATGCTGCGTCCAGCATTTCTGTAGGCCTACACTCGTTTGTTACTATCTCAAGTTTGGAACGTATTAAGGTTACTCAAATCGGAGCCACTCAAATAACAGGTGATCAGTCTGCTTTCAAGCGCTCAAGCTATTTTCGAGTACCCTAACATTATTGTCTATTCGCTCAAGCATATGTCATCCCCCAAGGTATGACAGAAATGTCTCTTTGCCATGGACAGTTATTAAAACATTAACATTTGTCGTCATTATTATTACCTTACATGGTAATTATTACTAGTCCCTGTCTAATTAGTTGATGATCTACTGTAATCACTGTGAGAAAAAAAATGAAAATGAAAATCGCTTTATTTCCCAATAATTTAGTTACAAGTTTACAATTGCTTGAAAAAGTTATAAACAAATGTAAAATTATCTAACAATATGCTGTCATAAAAATCTGCATGACTGCATCTTAGTACTGTAGTACTAATCTCTTCAATTCACTCTGTGTCGAGTACATTAACACGAGAATATTAACAACTCCCGTTTCACTGTCAAAGAAGACTACAGCAAACATGTCTATATAATAGTCCTTGTATTTTATTCACGTTTTTATTTATACACATTGTCACCTAAAATTTACATTCTCCTAAATAGCATAATGTTTTTATATTAATTTAATGAAATTTTCATTAAACTCAAAACTAATATGCTCTAATTTACTGTGCTCTAACCTAATGTGCGCACATTATTTACAAATTGACAACGAGTCCGAGAATCTAAAAGTTCGCCCCATCCTATGATTGCGGTGAAATACTGGCTTGCGCTTTTAGAGGAAAAATATTTTTTTTCATGTAACTTTCTCAGCTAACCAATATATTTTGAAGAAACTAAACAAGTATATCTAAACTTGTGGAGCATCAGTATTACTTTTCTTCTCTGGAACTGAGACATAATATCAATTTAGGACATGAGATTCTAAATCTAGAATTACAATTCTCAATACATAACAATTTACAATTCAACCCCTTCTGTGGTATAATTTTAATCTCTGTACATGCACTGTGTCTAACATAAACTTTCCGTTTTTAAATAATTATATCTCATATGATACAGGTGATACTTTCTTAGTAACAGTATAAGGTCCTTTATATTTGTAAGCAAATTTTGTTTGATTGTCTCTTAAATTCTTCGGAAACCTCATCGCCTGCCTTAAACTCAACATTATCCCTAAATTTATCATAATAAAATTTTTGTTTACGTTTTTCTTAGAAAATTTAGAAGGATTTGCGTGTTGGCCGAGAGCGATTTAGACTAAGTTCAAACAAATATAAAATTTCTACCGTAAATTTTCGCCTCAAGCTGCTAAGCCAGTGGCACAACAAAAATTAAAAATTTTGGGTAATCACGTGTCTTTATTTTTTTCCCTACACATTAATTTTATATTCTTTCTTGCAGTTTTTTGTATATTAATAAACATGCTAAATTAAGGTGGTAGGTCTATGGAGTCCGCCCTTTGCGGTGTTAAAATTTTCGATATTTAAATCAGTTATTCACCATATGGCTATTATTATTTTATATCAAATTGGCCGACAGGTTTTAGGGCAAAGTTCGGCGCAATGAACGTTCTTAGATGAAACCCCTGAAGTTGATCATTTTTTATTCAAACTATTATGAACCCAAGTTTATAATAGTTGCATAATAGATTAACTAGGAAATTTCAGTATCCTTAAAGCTAAACTGAAAAATTAGAATATACTAGCACATGGTAGCCAACTCATACCATTTGAGGTAAAAAGGAAAATTCATCGAGGAAACGTTTCATCTTCTCATGTCAGTCTGGGATGGAAATGCAACCTTAATTTGTAATTAAGCGCTTAAAAACGAGTAGTTCAGATAAAGTATTGAAATCAACAGTCTATTTGGAAATTTGTAAAAATTGCACATTAAAAATGACGTATAATTGAACCAAACATTTGTTCTAAAAAGCACCAACATTACAAAACCAAAAAAAAATTTACTATATGGGATAAGATTAAAGAATCCATGTGATTAAAATAAGAAAATGAAAGAACTATGGCCTAAACAATATTATTTACATATGATTTTTAGTGTTCAGTGTAATTAAACTGTTTAGGCCGGATATAATTGCACGTTCTCTTTTTACTTGGTTTTAATCACTTCTGTCAGTCCAAAAAAGATAAGCCTCAGAGTAGGAAGATAAAAATCAAGTTTTTCCTGGTTATTTTATTGAAAACTCGTTTGAAAATAGTAATCATATCTCAGTCCACGTAAGAAAACTGTTAAAATTTCACTCATAATGATTTTATAGTTCTACATCTTCATCCCTACCATGAAACATGCAGTTTTGTTTGTTTTCGTTGATCTGCCCCTAATGTTTGAGCATAAATCAAGTTATTTATAAGAATAAAAATGTTGCATATAATGTGAGTATTTTGCATAAACTTTACGACAAAATACTCACAGATGAGTTCTTAAGTCGGTATGTATCGATGAAATAACAAAACCCTACGTTATAACAAAAAAAATAACTTGATTTGAAACCTTCATCCACACGAGTACCGTACGGAACCTTTAAATGTCCCATGCGGTACCAGAAAACTTCAATTTAATTATGAAGTAATCATTGATAAACAATGAAAATCAGCGTTAAGTGGTTAAGAAATACGCCTTTCATTGCTACGTCTATTTTAAAAATCTCTTTTACAAATAGAATAAATATTAATCAAATTATAATGACATGTAATTTTGTGGTGTCCCGAACGGAACTAGCCTTCCATTAGTTTTCCAAGAATAATAAAGTGTTTGCAAAGTTTTTAAAACATATAACAAGTTAAGTGATACATCGACACTCAAGTAGGAGTATATTTTATCCTGTAAAACCATTTTAAATACTTTGCAAAGTCCATAAACTAGTTGTGAACATGGAATAACTGTACCGTACGGAACTTGGAATGGGTGACTTGGATTCTTTAATCATATCTCAAGTAAACAAGTAAATTGTTTGATTTTGATGTCGATTTTTTTGGGTTTTCATATTTTACACAAGCCCTCATTATTTAATCTAAGAAATAACGAGAACCGAACCTGACCTGAACCTAACCGAACAATCTGCTGAATAATAAAAAAAAACAACTTAAAACAGCTGAACGATCTTTTAATGAGCTGATCAGTGCAAATAAACTTACAACACAGCTGATTAATGTGGCTCACGAGCAGTGGTGTCACGTGGTAACAGCTGCTATTGACGCAAACTAATTTTCTTAAAAATAAGTTTTCTCCCTCATTTATGAACTGATTTTCTAAATTTTGGTATATTTGGATTTGTAATTTCATTCTCTACAAAAATGATAGAACTAAAATATTCTATATCGTTGCAGCAGACCTGTATACTCAACGAATTTAAAATGCTTAAATAAATGATTTTGAGGATATCTCACTTCAAGTCAAAGCAACGTACGTCCTGTAAATAAGCATGAAAAATATTCTCAATATGAACAACATTGGGAGTGAGTGTATATAATCCTTTATATTTCCACTAGATAAAGCCACATACCAAGTTTTATCAAAATATGTCCTAAAATAAGCAAACTATACAATATTAAAAAATTCCATAACGCTAACTTGGGGAATGAGTCAGGATTGCTAAAGGTTTAATATTCTTGATTAGAAATACATCAGTTGAATAATAGTATTAACAGATGCTGCAGCAGTGAGCAGTGAGCAGTATGCAGGCAGCAGTGAGCTGTGTAAGTTGTGAACAGTGCATGAGCAGTGAGCAGTGAGCAGTGAGCAGTGAGCAGTGAGCAGTGAGCAGTGAGCAGTGAACAGTGAGCGTGAGCAGTGAGCAGTAAGCATCCTTGTCATAAAAGTGAGTGCAACGAAGCTAAAAGGAAAATAAAGTCAATTCAGAGACATAATAAAGCAATAAATACTGCAACGCCAAAATAATGTTCACATTTTAAGATTTTTTAATTGCAAACTTAACGCTATTTAGTGGTAATAGTTAACTCCGTTTAGTGACGGTTTCTTTTTTAACTGAAAAATTGCATAACACGAAACTCATAGTGAACGTTTGCGCGGTCCGAGACAGTCGAGTTGTTTGTGCTACAGCGCACGGCCAATACAATTCTAGGCGATTCATTTGTCATATTTGAACGAATGATTCAGTGGCCCATTTGTAATTTTTCAAATAAAAATTATGTACATCGATTCATGTGTTCTGTTGTGATTTCGATCGGTTTGAATACCCCTTTAGTTTTTACAGTAATACTTGTTTTGATTCATACAGTTGTAACTGATAGTTACAGTTTGAGATTTCAAAATCAAACCAGGAAGATTGACAAACACCTAATTGGAACAAGTAGATCAGAGTTCAGCTTGAATTTGCAGTTAATTGTTTATCTAGGAAACGAGGTCGACCTACTTAGGAAACTGGCAGAGTTCTGGATCTAGATCTGCGATCAAGGTTGCGGATGGTAAACAATGAAGTGTCGGGTGATGACGAAAGTGATTGATGATTGGTGGACGGAAATGAGAGTGGGAGGAGAGGGAGACGACTTTGGAGAGAGGATTCGAGAGGAAGAGGGAAGTCCGAGCTGAGGGTCGAGGGAGGAAGCTTCGCCGTGTCCGGGGGCTAGAAGTCGCCTTGGGTGAAGTGCAGCCAACTGGACATTATAGTTTAAAGTAAGATTGTTTAATATCTTTGTATTTTAATGTAGAGCAAGCCTGGCATTCAAAGATTAAGATTTAAATTTTAATTCCTCTTGTAAAATATGTAGTTTTCCAAATCTCTTTAATTTGTTCCAATTTCTTAAGATCATGCCTTTTGCTTTTAGTACCCTCATTTTGAGAGGTCTTTATTTATTTTAAATATCTTATGAATACCACTCCAGCAAACTTGACAATGATTGCTAGGGTTGAATTTAACAAAAATGAATTTTAATTCGATAATGCATTGCTGGTTATCTAAACTTTTTTTATTTAATTACTTGCAAATTTGAAACGTTGTAATCTTGTTTGTAAACTGTTCTATTTTTATTTTGATCAATATATCATGTTATAGTAGCATTCCCTAGTTTGATTCCAGTACCCTTCTCTAGCCAAGTGAGTTGAGCCTTAGTCCATTCTATTGACAATTATTGTTCAGTTAAACCTTTTTAGAGTTTCTCTCTGATTTACGTAAAGCTAACTCAGCTAAACTTTACATGGTGGAGGCGTTATGTCCGTTAATTCGGAAAATGTTGTCTAGGTTTGTTGGAGTCTGGTAATATTTTAAGAAGGAATGTCCAGGCTCAAATCAGTGTCTTCTGTGGTAGTAGGTTTAGAATTTTTAGGATTTCTTATTATATTAATTATGCTAATATTTAATTAATTCTGTAGTGGAAACATAATCTAATTAATTTATGAAGGGTTTAAAAGTCATAAATCAATACCATAACAAAATGCAAAAAGTTAAGATTGATACTTAATTTTAGGGTCTGGTCCATAATATTACCTCCCTACCACATTTCCATCTAGCTGGCGGAATTACGGCATAAACTGTCACAAGTTAAATGATATTACTAGAGTAGGATATGGAGTTTAGGAATTTTCGAATCTGGCTTCACCGTACACAGATACTTTAAATTGCTATATTTATGGATTTCTCTATTACTGACACAGACATTTATGCTCTCATCAAAGATGAACTATCTTCACTTGCTCAACGTTATAAGCTTAATATTCCTGTAAATCCTAATGAAATAACTGTTGCTGAGCTTAGGCAAAAACTTTCACTAACCAAAGAAGTTTTTAAGAAGGCGAAACAGGACGAAGTATTAAAAGTAGCGTTGTCTGAGCTTCTACAGAGTAACGAGCTCTCAATTTCAGTGGTAATGATTTTCCTCTATTACAAGATTTTAGTCAGATCATAGAACATGTTTATAACGCAGTGTATTATGAGGGTTATCAACCTCCAATAACACAAAAACAAATCTCAGAAACAGCTTCAAATCTCCCTAATTACGAGAATACATCAAATAGTCCGAAGGATAAATTACTATCCCAAAGGAAAGTTTTAGGTTTCTCAGACAATACTACTCCTAAAAAGGTCCAAAGTTCCCCTAAAACACCTTCTCTAAAATTATTTGATTTCCATACATAGCCTGAACGTCCCAAAACAGAAAACACAACCTTAGGATCACAGAAACATTTTGACCTAAATTCAGTAAATATGGCACTCAACAACAATGAAAATATTCCTCTCATTAAATCTACAATTTTTCATGGACAGCAACATGAAAATGTTAGGGAATTTATAAAGAAATTTGAGTTAGCTGCTAGGTGTAACCGCTGGTCTGAAAGAACGAAATTGGACTTGTTCGGTACTTATATGTCAGGAATTGCATATTAATGGTACCCAGACTACATTGATTTAACCCATAGCGCAAGCTGGGCAGACCTAGTTAATGACCTTACAAAAGCGTTCGGTAACACAGGGTTTTCCTTTGACGTGCAAGTTACCCTAGAAAACAGAATACAAAATAAGAATGAAACTACATTACAATTCTTTTTTGAAATCCGTAATCTCTGTATGCAGTTAGAGCCAACTGTGTCAGATGAACAGATAATAAGCTACACTGTTAAAGGGTTGAGACCTAACTATTTTGAAGAAATCATGCGTATTGCGTATGGAACACAGAGATTTAAAACAATTCCAGGAAAACCTAGCAACATTGCAAACTAGACTTCAGATGAAACAGCAAAACACTAGGAAATATAATTTGCATTATGGTTACGACTATGTACAAACTGTAGGACAGACTAATACTCCCACACAATTTGTACACGACACCGGGACTAAGAAAGTTGAATTCCACCATTCATCACTAGGACATGAACAAAATGCCCCAAGCTTATTAAATGCAATTTCCGATCTACCTAAAGCAGTCCAGAAGTTGAACACTAATGCTAATTTTAGTTCATCTCCGAAATCAGACAGAAAACAGACTTACGATAGACATTCCCGCAATTACTATCGTAGGGACCGAAGTAGCTCACCGAGGTTTCACCGCAGACATGTATCACCCTCGCCGAAGAGACACTATGAAGTGGAGAGGTTTCAAAATTCAAGGAATACGGACAGAGTTAACCGAGACACTCGCACATCCAGGAACAATTCATGAGTGTACCTTAATAGTAATTATTCTCCACAGTATAATTCATATAACACCAAACGCCATAACTGTGACATTTGTCAGATGGATAACCACACCACTCAGAATTGCATTTATAACGTGAAAAGCCCTGGAAATTACCGCTCTCAAACTAAACGGCCTCGGGATCGTTCGATTGGAAGTAATTTCAACAAACCACAACGAAATCAATCTCCCCTTCCCCCTTTTCGAAAAAACTAACAATTGGGTGGGAAACTAGTGGGCGAAAACCGGTTTCTCACCCTCCTCGGAGAAAATCAATTACTCATAACACAAGTATTGCGCAAACCAATGATCAAGTATGTTCTGAGAATAATGTATTGAATTTACTTTCCACAATGAGTAATAATGTGTATGAGCAGGATGAAGAACCTTATTATGGTCAATCCTTATATTTTGAAAATAAAAACATACAGAATCAGGTGTTATTCCCTGAAGAAACATATAATGAAACATTCCCACCTTTGGAGAATTCACATAGAAGCAGAATGAAACCAGGTATATTCGATGTGACAACATCGTGCACAACAGAGGAAACACCGCGATGCCAGCGTAACGCAGAGACAGCAGTAATATCAAAGCCAACAAGTGCTAACCAGGAAATACCAACACTCACTTCTCCTATTTCGGTGTAGGACAACAATCAAGTTATGTCAACAAAACCAGCTGATGTGAAAGTAGCTGACCTCGTTAACTCAACAACCTCAGTTTTGGAAAGTGACAACAAATTAGACGGAATTCTTCTATCAATCAGCGATGCCGATACATTATCAGAAACAATAACAAAATGTATCCAAACAGAACAAGTAAAAGCGTATAACTTACGTAATCTTTTGAGAACAAACAAGCGGGAAACCGACTCAACTTTAACCGCTATTTATGAAACGATTTTTTCAGCGAACCAAAGAAGATCGATTTCCACACTAATTTTAAGGCACAAATACATGGCTTGAATGACAATATAAAATGTCATATAGATACTGGAACTATTTACTCATTTATAGCCTCACATTTAGTTAATGGGCTTCCACTCGATACTAACAATTTACCAACGATTGCAGCAGCAAACAATGTTTTAATACCGATATTGGGAAGGCTTCAGTTGACAATAATAATCTGTCGTAGGCGTTACACAATTCAATTTCTGGTAGTAAAGCGCTAGCACTGGATATAATTCTTGGTAATAGATTTTTGTTAGAAAACTCAATGGAAATTTCATTCAAGGATAAGGAGATTCGGATATTAAACAAGGAAACTTTGAAACCTGATGTGATACCAATGGATGAATCTTGGATAATTGATTTGTTAGACAGTAGTACACTCTCATCAATGGTAGGAGGTACCACACAGGTAAGGTCAGATGAAGAATACCACATTAAACTGAGACAACACTTAAAACTAATGGAAGTACCAAACCACGTTACCAATCTTGAATTTGAGCAGAATATCAACCTTCAAGATCGACGAAAGTTACATGCGTACATTGCTACAGATTTTAAGCCATCTAAGAAATACATTGGTGTTTATAATTCAGGTAATTCACCGAAGAGAATAAAACAAAATGCCTTATTTGGATATTTAAAAAGGGATGCACAGGTTAAACCTAATTCCATTATCGAGACGTTACCAATTGAGACCAAACATAGTAAAGTTAAGGAAGTAGAATATCGACTTGATCCGAACAAGATCCAAGTTTATGACAAAACGGAGACGTTCTTAATATTAATCCCAACCTGACAGTTGATCAGCATAATCAGGTTTTTTTTTTAAAAAAAAAGAGGGTGGCGGCCTCTTTTTACCTTGCATTTGCCCCCCCCCCACATGGGCCTCAGGCCTGTGCGTGGAAGTTATAAAGCAAACCCAAGGAGTGAGCCGGTACAATACAAGTATGAACAGTACTGCTAAAAGTAGGCGGCATCATCGGGACTCGATCCTGCGACGCTGCCGCCACAGAACCGGGGCCGAGTGCGCTACCAACTGCGCCACCGACTC
Organism: Flexamia atlantica; assembly: GCA_035578135.1. Taxonomy (NCBI): domain Eukaryota; kingdom Metazoa; phylum Arthropoda; class Insecta; order Hemiptera; family Cicadellidae; genus Flexamia; species Flexamia atlantica. The sequence continues at coordinate 11,568,401 of JAQJVK010000017.1, read as the reverse complement.
ACTTACAAACCTGAGACGGTAACCTGATGTCGGTGCGGGTTTTTTTGGTCTGCCTCAAGGAAAGACAGGACTATATCGGTGTTGCATATTGTTGTAAGAGTGCTTCAAAAATACACACACATGTTCACTAACAGAACTGAAGATTTAACACAAGCTAATTTACCACCTGTGAGACTTCGATTGAAGGAAAATGCGACACCGTGTCACATACCACCTTACAGGCAACCTTTAAGTCAAAAACAAGCATTACAAGAAGAACTAAACAAACTTATTCAAGCAGGAGTTCTGGAAGAGACCAAAGGATTTACCGAATTTCAATCACCAATATTTTTGGTAAACAATAAGGACGGAACTAGGAGATTAATATCTGACCTCAGGCAGATAAACTCTCGGATAGTACCGGAACAGTTTCCTCTATTATCAATACTAGCTTGTCTTCCAGGCATGACTTACTTCAGTAAGATCGATGTAAAAAAGTCATTCTTTCAAATTGCAGTAGACCCTAGAGACAGACATATACTAACTGTAGCTTCTGAAATTGGAAAATATCAGTACACTGTATTGCCACAAGGACTCTGTAACAGTACAGCAATATCCCAACGACTTCTGAACAAAATACTTTCAAAACATCTCTTTTCCAAAACATTAAGTTATATTGATGACTTAGCTGTTTTAGGAAACACTTTTGAAGCACAACTTGATAACTTAGATACTGTGCTGAGTGAATTGGATAAGTTTAACATTAAACTGAACACAAGCAAATCACAATTTATGACCGATGGTATTGAAAAGCTAGGATTTGAAATATCAAAACATGGTGTAAAGCCCCTTAAGAGGAACGTAGAAGCAATAACACAGCTACAGCGACCTAGGACGATTAAGCAAGTCCGTTCTGCTTTGGGAGCTTTTAATTTCTTCCGGACACACATAAAAAATTTTGCTGAGATAGCTACACCACTAACTAACCTTATAAAACATTATAATAAAACTAAGCAGTTCTGCGAAGATGCTTTTGAAAACCTAAAGAGAACCTTAACGACTGCAGCAGTATTGGCACATTTTGACCAGAATTTAGAAACAATAATATACACTGACGCAAGTAATGAAGCAGTCGGTGCTGTTTTATGTTATTATAATCCAGAAACAAAAGAAGAAAACCCCGTTCAGTACTTTAGCAGGAAGCTGAAACCTACACAAAAATCATTAACTGTCAGCGGAAAGGAATTTTTTGGACTTGTAACTGCGCTTTGCAAATGGCGCGAGTTTTGTCTAGGTAGAAAATCATGTTTACACGGATCATTAAGCCCTACAATTTTATCAGAATTTCAAAGGTTCTTCAAGCAGGTTAACAAGATTAGCATTGCATATAGTTGATTATAATATCGAAATACACAATAAAGCGGGGAAATTTTTGAGCCTACCAGATTACCTTTCTAGGAATCCAGTGCCATCTAAAGAAGATGACCAATTGAACGATATTGATTTAGAAACCCTAAACAAGTTGCTTCATGTTGACGTGGCACAACAACAAGATTAAGATCCAGAATTAAAACGGATAATAAATGCTATTTTAAACCCACAAAATGCCTCAAGGAAGGACAGGACTATATCACAACAATACAGAATTTTCAACGGAATTCTTTACAGAAGGAAACCAGGAGAGAACAGACATTATACATTGGTAATACCAACTTCTCTGAAAGAACAAATCCTAAAAGACTACCATGACGACCCTATGTCTGGTGGGCATTTGAATGCAGAAAAGACTTTCAGCAAGTTAAAGGAGAAATATTATTGGTATAAGATGAGAGCAGATATAGTATCATATGTGAGATCTTGTGATAGCTGCCAGAAACGTAAGATTCCGCCCAGGAAACCTTTTGGCCATCTCCAACCCATCCCACCAACCCTAAAACCTTTTACCCGTATCCAAGCAGACATTATTGGACCATTGTGTCCTAGTAATAGATTTAAATATATTCTTTGTGCTACATGTGTTTCAACACGAATGAGTTTTGTTTTTCCACTTATAAACGCTGATGCTAATTCTGTGGCGAAATGTCTACTAAAGTTAATTAATACATGTGGAATTTTCAATGTTTTACAAACAGATAGAGGCACAGCATTTACTGCTCAAATAATTCATCAATTGCATGTAGCCTTAGGCATGTGTCAAATTTTCAGTACAGCATACAGTCCTAATGTTAATGGTCTTGTGGAGGCATTTAATAAGACTTTAATTAACATATTGTCTCACTATGTATCAGAAAACCCCAGCAGTAGATGGCAACGGTATGTTTTAAAACAGCTGACATAGGCAAAATGATAAAATGGTGTCGTAATTGTGACGTATGGGTGACGTGTTTTATGACGTATTAGGTCAAAATGATAAAACAGTGTCGTACTTGAGGCGTATGGGTGACGTATTTTTGACGTATTGGTGAAGTATTTGATGACGGATGTGTGACGTAGTGATGACGTCACAGAAGCGATGTCGGGGTGGACGGCGCCGCCGAGAGGCCGGTGCGACGGGGGACGGTCGGAGTTGCAGTGCGGTGCCGGGCGGTTACCGTATCGTCGGTGTCAAAGCTACCGGTCGGAGAACTGAGGCTTGGAAAATAAATCGAGGTTTTATCGTAAAGTATGAGATATAGTCGAAATATAAAGGAAAGAATTTTCCGCTCAAGTAGTTTCCAAGTAGTAGTGGAAAAGTGGCGTTTCTGGGCCAAAACGCATTAATCAAAATTGACAGCTACATCCGGTCTGGTGACGTCAGAGGCTGTGACGTAGCTGTGACGTGTAGGGTGGGCATTTAAAGGTTAAATGAGCGGAAATGGGTCAAGGTCAGGTGTGGATGTTTTTAAAAAGATCTTGCATTTTCGGAAAATCCGAAAATGCAAGATATTTTATTTGTTTTCTTTTTTTACAAACTGTTTCTTAATTGTTGGTTTGTTGATTTTCATTTCTGTTAAAATACCATGTAAAAAATGGAATCGATAAGTTAACAAGAAAATATCCTGCTACAAAGTATCCAAATAAAGATGCAATTACATAAACATAAACTTTAAAATATAGCGAATGTTCTTCCTCTTTATCTGTTAGCATTTCCTGAACAAGGTAACCAAAATTGTAACCACATAAAATGAAAGTAGGCAAATAACTAATTTCGACGGGTTCACCAAAACCAAGTTGTAAAGTCGTGAATCTCTTTCTTCTTCCATTGTTGAATTTTTAGTCGAAACCAATTAATGATAACAGCATTGCTTGCGCATCAGAACTAACAGTTGATGAAATTTCATTTACTTGTATAGTTGTAGTAGTTTCATTTGTAGTAGGTAATTGTTAGGAAGTTGGTATAGATGTAGAAGAAACAGTATTATCTTGAAGCTCAGAGTCCATGTGTGCTCGGGTGAAGAGCTGAAGCTTTAATGACGTGTGGTAGCCCTGTCCTATTCCGTGTCAGCAGTTGTTGGTGGTGGGGGGTCGTTAGGTTCATGCACTGAAATGTAGATGGAATCATAATTTTCTGGAGGATGTACTAAAGTTTGTTGTACAGGATCCGCATCAATAGTGAAACTTTGAGTTTCAATGCAAAGTCCATCTTTAATAAAAGAAACATAAAATTGAACTCATGTTTATTTTGATGTTTACTGAGCAAGTCCTACCGGCAAACTGATGTGTTGGTAGTGGCTCAGTGACCTCCCTCGACATGGCATGTGTAGGACGGAACATCTGCTGCACACCTGCCTCCCCCCACCACCATAAAAGACTCCTCGCAATTTTTAGATATGTTGTGTTAGTTGTAATGTAGGGTCAGTATCTCAGTGCTGCTAAACAAATGTTCTTAACATCTGGTTTGAAAATATTTGCAATCAAATATTGTTTTGAAATACTTATTTAACTTTGTACGAGTTACAATATTTTTAAAGATGCTACTTTATTATATTACCTTAATACTTAGTTAAAATATTTAGTTGAAGAAATGCAAACTAAACAACAGTTGCGATTAAATAGAAACATGGTTTCTTAACATTTGGCTTAAGAAATATTTGCAATAAAATATCGTAAGAAAATTGTTAGAACATATTTGAATTATTATGTTTAAAAACCCTATCATGCGAGTTTTAAAAATAGGGGAAATAAAAGATAAATGAAAAAGGTTTAATAAAACCAACGAGACCAAGTGGGCCAGGTTTATATTCCTGGTGACCTCACATGCTTTCGCTTGCTGCCGACCAGTTAGCAATCAATACAAGTCGTCGACCTTGTTGCGTCAAGCTATCGCATGCGGGCGGCCAGTTGGTAATCAATACAAGTCGTCGTCCTTGTTGCATCACCTGGCACACCAGGTGCTGAAGTTATTGATTAATTAACACACTCTACACTCTACACTAGGCAAGTTATTCTTTCCTTTGCCGCCGACCTAACAACACCTACTTCAATTTCAATATGAACCGCTCCGAGTACACCAAGATTTGGTATAACTGGTTTTCCTATCTTCAACTGCTAGGGGTACGAATTATTCAATCGAATAACAATCGTGATTGGTATGATGTTACAACCACTATTGCTCGAAAACCTTTTCAGCAAGTTGGAAAGAACATTCTTACTGGCAGCAAAATAGAGTTGTTACTTTCCGAAGACGCGGGAATGAAATAGTTTTTTCCCGTACCGCCGGCAACAAAACTATCGATCGGAGACCTTGGACTTGGAAAATAAACGGTATAGTTAATCAACTACCTCACACACACGCCATCCACACGAGACCCATTACAGCACAATTTTCTAATGTTGGTTAGGTTAGCTCGTCTAAATTAATCCATTGATATCTCAGTGCGCCGTGCGGTCGGCAAGTGAGGCGTCGGAAAACCTGGACTTATAAAATAAACGGAATATTCGTACCTTACGTCTTCGTCGTAGTGAGTTTTTATATAGAGTGTTGCATCGTAGCTTGGTAGCGTACTTGGTGTCATGGTGAGTTTAGATGCGAAGCGTAGCGTCGTCGTCGGTGCAAATTATGTCTATATTGTCGCGTAAATAGAGAAGTCACGGAAAGTAACAGTATATTTATATTGACACTTTCCGAAGACGCGGGAATGAAATAGTTTTTTTCGTACTGCCGGAAACAAAACTACCGGACGGAGAACTTGGACTTGGAAAAATAAATTAGGGTTTTACCGAACTGTTGTGAAATGTGGGTCAAGGCCACCTAGAGTTGTTTTAAAAAAAATTTATTTTTTCAAAACTACATTACAGAATTTGTTATAGCTAAGTAATTTACAAATTTGGAAAACACGACAATTATCCACAGTGAGTTGAAAGTTGAACTATTCTGTTTGATCTGGTCCGGTGTTTTGCGGCACATCATTAGGTGGGTACACGGGATCCGAAGTCTCGTCGTCGGTGCCTGTTGATTCTTCCGGTGGAACGTTTTCGGTTGTTGATACTTCAATCGTAGGTGACGCTGTGGGTTCCGGAGACCATTCGGGGGCGTGTTGAGAACAAGAGGACGACGAAGAATCTACCCATCCGGAAAGATTGCTGTCGAACTCCACGGTGACCTTCAGTTGTATCGGTGGATGGTTCGCTATTAAGTGTAGAAGTGTCTCATGTAGAATTCCTAGATCGATCTCGTCACAAATGACCAGTTGGAACTGCATGGTGCTTGGCGGTGCGGGGTCTTGGGGATCGCTGATGTCGGCAGGTTCGCTGACGAGGGAAGAATGGCGACTGGCGACGTCCACTCCGCGTATTTATGCATGTAGGGGTGGGGGTGGGGGAGAGGGAGGCACGTGTTCTCCAGGCACTGTTTTAAGGTCACCGTAGGAGGTTTTTAAAAAACTGTGTAATTTAATATGGCTAAAGCAAAATGATACATAAAAAACTAAACCTACGGAAATAAACATGAGTACGAAATAACTAAACTACAATTATTTAATTACTTATAGAGTAAACATGAGTAAAACTAAGATGAACTATTTACATGGAGAGTAATCTCGGTAGAGTTGTTCGCTGAAGGGCCGTGTAAGACTAAGTAGAATGATCCTGGCTTAGTAGCATCTAAGTCCTCGTTCATAAGCACACTGACAAATCGTTTCGGGAGGTAGACTTGGAACTTTGGTGAATCGCCTTCTTTGTACGGTGAATCGCCAAGAACAGCGAGGACCGCTTCGCCAACTAATGTGTCCATTTTCCTCATCGCGTGAACTGTGTAGAGTTTCTTCTCTTGTAGTTCGCTGCATTTTTTTATAGTTATGAGGTCGGATTTTGAATGTTGGTTGAACTTATCGGCTAGGGATTGCAATTTTTCCATCGATGTCATGGTGAGATGTTAGATGTTTCCCGTGTCGCGATCTGGGTACGAATGATTATACCACATGTCTTGTTACGTATATATATGTGGTATTTCCCCCTCCACTAGTTACTGGACATCAACGCACCGACCTTGTACGCACGAGATAATGCACAATTAGTGTTCTTATGATGAGGATTTTTCACTCCGATGCATAGACCGTTTAAATGCGTTGCAAATTCTTTGCCTAGTGTAACATTTGTTACGTTACACTTACAGTATTTTTCGATCCATTTGGTTTTTTCACTTCCGGTAGTGTAAATTTCGTTGTACTGTCGACAGTAGTGACGCATTATATTGTGGAGCTCCTTGTACTGTGTAAAACCTTCATCCCATTCGATGTGGTTGAGATGTGTTGTTATCCAAATGTTGGTTCTTGCACTCTTACTGTTCAAAAGTCTAAAAGGGTAAGGCGGTTTAAATAGAAAATAATTTACAACATTAGTTGATATATCGAAAAATGCAAGCTCTATAATTACAAACTGGTTTCGATTGTTCCTAAATGCCTGAAATTCTACAGCACATCCTTTGGGAGGTTGTGTGATTTCATCGTAAAATGTAACCGTCCTGTCCATTTTTCTGAGCAACTTGATGACACTGACGCAAATATGGAAGTGTAATATGTTTTATCCACTGTCTTATTTAAGAGGACCAATCGTTGCTATTTTTACAATGTTTTAATTTACATTCACAGAGCGGCTTAGGAAAACAAGTGGAACAAGGATACGATAAATCTTCATAATGAAACTTGGAACACGTTTCTTCACAGCAAGTCCAAAAATGTGGAGTCTTATAGATTTTAGAGTGACAGGCTTTGGTGTTTCAGCTTTAAACGATTCGCAAAGAAATCTGCAAAAACCAAAGTTCTCACAACGCCTACACGCCATCCCATCTACTTGACATATGGGCCGAGTAAAACACTTACTTTCACAACAGTATCTGATCATACTTGTTTGAGAGTTTTTCTCCATGATCACTGAGTAAAGACTGACAACGTTTTCGACTTGCACCATATTTATTACAGGAGAGAAGAATAATAATTTTCGTGCCTTGTTTATTTTTCAAGGTCATGCAAAAGGCGTTTTAAAAAAGCGGGCATTTCAGTACTTTACCACTTACAAAGTGTTATTTTCATCGGCCTCGTTTTGCTCTCGTCTTCATGATCGTTCGTAGCAGGTTCTTCATTCTTGTCTTCAGAGACGTTAGTCGTAGAGTCTTCCGGTTTGACGATTTCGCTTTTGAGCTGATTGCGCAAAATTTCTGTTTTTCTGAAATACGACACTTCTTGAGGCAAGCGGTTGTATACAGAGCTATCCAACGGCCCGTAGAGCAATGGGACTTTAGGGTTTCTGATCATACAACTATCGAGATAGTCAAAGATAATCGAACTGTATGACGTGAGCTGTTATAAGTATCTGATTATTACAGGTGTCAGATTGGAGAGGATACAAAATTCCTCATAAGTCAAAAGTATCTTTTTATTGTGTCTGGACAAGTCCCTGAATCTCACATATTGGGATCCTCTGAGTTGGATATTGTCGATTTCCAAGTCTGATTCGTCAAACCCCATCGCTGTTTTTCTCCCAGTCAAATTGTTGAAAAGATATGCTTCAATAATGGAGATGTATTTGGTAAATCTGTCTCACATTTCAACGGTAAGCACTACAGATGTTTTTCCACTTTGGTTAAGAAGAACTACGGGTTTAAAGTTCAACGATTTAAATACTCCAGCCGTGATAGTCTTATCCATGTTTTCGTTCAACGGGTACATAGCACGTAGAAATATACCCGTTGTTAACATAAAATTATCTTCATCTTCAAATTTCTTCCTTTTTGTTGGAGGATTATTTTCATTGAACTTTATAAACTCTAGTAGTTCCTCTTTGATTTCTTTTGAAGATCTTGTATCATCGTTTACGTTGAGTTCCTCGGTAAACTTGTTTTCCAAAACTGTCGTTGTAGAAGGTGCTTCAGTGTCTGTATTATCAACATTTTCATTCGAACTTACGTCTGCTTCAATTTTTCTAGGATCACGACTCATCGGATTTCCAGTGGATGTTGTGGTCGGCTCCAAGTTTTTTTCGGTTGAGATTTCCTTTGCACTATCTAACGGCGTATTATCCATTGTTTGGATGCGATGTTACCACTCTGCTGACAGAAGATAAACTAATGTACCAACGATTGACTTCGCTTTTATGAGCTCGGTGTTGATGGTGGGGGGAAAATAATGAAATCTATAACATTCTCCTTACAACTCCTGTCAAGGGGGTATACGTTATGATTGTATCATGAAGTATCAAGCAATATGCTGTTGTCTGTTCAGGAATGTTTTCCTCCAACTCAAATTCTATCCGAATATCAACTGTAGACGTTTTAACAGATTCGTTTTGTTTTGAACAGTCTATTACTACAATAGGTGCGATGTCCTTAAACATTTTGGCGTTCAGAAGAGGCGAATTAGTTCTTCCATAATATGACGATTGGAATCTGGCGTACATATCATACAAAATTCCAAATCAATCCTTTGAAAACATAACATTCAAGTTGTCGTAAGGAAATAATTGTGAATTTAGGAACAACTTGACATTTGTTAGTTTACAATGGTCAAAACTACCTGCGTTAGCTGTGATTAGCTGTAGTATTGGCCATTCATGCATTTCCCAGTTTCTAAACGGGACAACTATATCTCTGTCAGAATTGAGCATCTGTAATAGTCCTACTCTCCGTTCGTCAGCCAATCGTACATGCGGCACTCTCCAAACAACTTTATCTAGAGTTAGCTTCCAATCAAGTGTTGTTGTTGACGTTCCAGAGTCAGCTACTATCACATCCGTATCGCAGGATGATCGCAATAAAACCAATTCTTGCTTAACATTAATTATTATCCTTTTATAGTCCTCAGCAAATCCTAATAAAAGTTTTAAAGGAACGCAAAAATCGAAATAACCATTTGTATTTGGTGCGAATTTCGTTTCACTTGCCAATACCCATCCACTTGTTATCAAAGAGTTTGATTCAATTGGTGACAGTGAAACCAATCCTTTTATTGTACTGCTAACTCCAACTTTCTTTGTGTAGTCAACAACGATCCCTGATAATTCGTATCGAATTTCTTCAAATAAAAAAGCCATGGGATTGTTAGTGAAAGGCACTTTTGATCCAGCGTTCCCATTTGTCGTTGTTACTCTTCCTTCAATATAAATATAACTTTCACAAGGCAATGTATAAGCATCTTGATGTTGTATTGGAATTCGTATCTCATCATTGTTTCCCAATTTCGATGAAGCGTAAGGGTTGTGTGTGTGATACTACTTCTCGCATAACGTTTCGTCGAAAACTGGACCATTTTCTATGTCCAGTATGTCCATATTTGTTAACTGTAAATCCGAGTCTTTCCAGAAATTGCACGTTCTCTCTACTTAGTCCCTCCTCGTTCCGAGTGGTACTGAACTTCTCTGAAGTTTCTTTGGTATTATATACGAAATTAAGACCCATCGTTACCTTACAACACTTGCCTAATATGTAGGCGTATAATTATAACTTCTCCTCTAAAATCTACTTCGTCTCCGTCTTGATCTCGTACGTTCAGCACGATATCCGATATGTGACTGGTGTTTAATGGGAGATAAATTAGGTTATGTGGTTTTTCAACTATCTTAAATTCTGGTGGTACAGTTGGGTAAAACGAATGTAATATATGCTGATTTGACCCATCCTTATAAGCACCTTGAACCATGTTGCAGGTAATATTGATTACGTTAACTTTAACAATATTTACAGTTTTTGGACTTGTGTGATAAACGTTTGGTTCAAGTATTGATGAAAAGGGTGGAAATCCTAACAAGGAACCGATCGAAGTCGGTTGAGTAAAGTCGATGAAATATTTGCACTTAATTTCACTTCTTAAGTTGTTGTTATTAGCTCGCAGTTCAATAACATCATTTCCCAGACGGATCTGAAATTCTTTGTTAATATCTGTAATTTCATAAGAACCGGTTGTAATCTCAACAACCTCAGTCTCTCCATACGATTCTTGACTATTTTGTATTACGAATGTAGTGAAGCTTATTGTTGACTCCTTCTATTATGTTTGGAATTGAATTATATGTAGAAAGATCCAACAGTGCAACTTCCCACTGTCTGTTAGGTGTCAGTTGCAATGGTGGGAAAAGGGTGCTCCGTAAAGTTGACGAACAACCATTAATGGTTACTGTACAAGACGCCATCATGAAGTTGACTAACGCTAGTAGCTAGAAACTCCAAACATAAATGTCCACAAAGGTTTTTGATCGTAGTTGTAAAAGATTTTAGATCCTTCACCGAAATATTGCTTTAGCTCTATTGGAGGGGGAAGATTTCCAAAACTGTCAAAATAATAAACAGAATCCATGATTTTTTTGTAACAGACCCAGTGTGTACCAACACAATGGGTATCATCAATATTTACAATTGCAGTTTCGTTTTTCCAAATATTCTTTGGCAAGTCATTGCGCATAAACACCCCCCTAAAAAATGGAATTTTTAGGCAAAATGCGTATTTTTCTAAATCCGTGTTGCTCAGTGCTTTATTTGGTACTATTAACTTATGTTTCTCACTCAGTATACACGGTAAGGTTTTAAATACAAGCCTCTTCCGTTTACCTTTTTTTAGAGCATTTATAGGATCTTTTTCCCTTTCGCTTGCCACGGGAATTAGTATTTTTAGCTCTCTTGCCTCCTCCAGAAACTTTTCTTTTGCGTACATTTCGTTTTCTCCTTCTCGATCCACCTCCCACTGCAGTCTTTGCTTTCATGGCTGCTGTTACCACTAGAGCGGCTGCTCGTTCATCAAGACTAGCGTCACTAGACTTAACTCTTTGCCAAGCTCTCTCGGCCAAAGCCCTGTCAGCAATCGCTCTTCTTTCGGTATCGGTGTAATTCGAATATGCTATATCGTGTTCCTTGCAGGCCTCGTCCAATTTATTAATACCAGGGTCCCCACAAGCCAATCGCTGACGTAATTTGGTCCCTGGTCCACAATACTGATATCCACCCGGGATATGAAGTTCTATTGGCAAGGCGTCGATAGCTTTGTTCACAAGATTTCCTGTTGGTAAAGTGTCAATGGCTTTTTTGAAAATAGAAACTGCAGAACAAGTGAGTCCTCCTCCTCTTCTCATGGGAGTTAAACAACAAATGAATCCATTGTCATTTCTCATTGTATTTTATACAATGAGATTAACGTGAGGCTTTTCATGTGAATGCGGAAGAGGTAATGCGTCATTTTTCTCATTTGTAACATTATATGCGTAATATATATTGTTCGAGTTTTCTTTGTCACTTTTAGCAACGGAACTAATGGTAAGTGGAACTGTAGATGGCAATTTTTCAAGTTTATCGTATAGGTCTTGTTTTAGTTTGTTTATTTCTTGAGAAAGAAGTGCAAAATTTACAGCGTCCGTGTCATTTACGGCAGTAGCTACGTTTTTTATTAATTTTTTTAGCATCAAACATGCCATCGTTACCGTCACAGTGTAAGGAAATTGTAAGGATAGTTTTCAGGTTTACGGCTTCTTACTATCAATAGCATCTGCTAAATTACAAATACGTTTCCTTTTCAGGTCATAATGACCATCCTGCGTTAAATAGAATCCTTCACAAGGAGGACCTCTTAAAACTTCACGAGCAACAGAGGACTCGTGGTGACCGAACTTATCCACACTCATTTTAAGACTGAGTGTTTACACTACAAACCCCCTACTTTTCAACTCCTCTGTTAATGTTACCATTTTACTATCTAATCCATTGTGTCCAGCCTGAATTGATTCATACAACAACCGCATTCTATCAACCAGTTTGTTCACATCGTTATAATAAATTATATTAGTCTAGTACATTGATTTCATCGTCATCCCCTTACCTTTAACGGAACGACTTTTACCTCTATATTTAGAAAACAGCTTTGCGATTATGTTTCTGTACTTTTCAGATCTGTTCCTATGTATAGGGGTGGAAGGAGAGTACGCCTTCCTATGAGAATTCGTTAGTATACCAATTTTTTGAAGTTATTTAAATCATTTCTTGAGTACTTTGTAGGAATAGGTTTGAATATCAACTCTAACAACCCAGTCGTACCTTTAAATATTTGGCCTTTTATAATTATATTATCTTTATCATCGACAGATAAGTTACTATCACCTATTCTGAGTCCATCGTTTTCTAGACGTGCACCGTACACGTGATATTTTGCACTTTTACGACCACTGTGTAACATTTTTAATATATATTTTCTTGACAATGGTCCTTTATTCCCGATTTCCTGACTCAAAATACTGATGTTGTTGGTGATTCAGGTTGATCTTCAGAATGTTCATGAGGTCCCTCTTCTGTTAACTTCCCTTATTTTTCCTCTTCCTCTTCCTCCTCCTCCTCCTCCTCCTCCTCCTCCTCCTCCTCCTCCTCTATAATGTCACTTGATTTACTAAACGATTCTGTATCATTAGCAGAACTTTCCGTTTCGGTTGTCTTAAGTTCTTTTTTAGGTGATATTTCATCTGTCAATAGAGATGGTTTTTTTAACGTATCATTCAATTTGTTAAGAGGGTCGACAATCGGTTTAAATGTTTCTTCTAAAAACCGGTTTCTTTCCGTAAGACCTACTTTTAATGCTTGATGTTTCTTTCGTATTGAGTCACTTTGCTTTTATTTCACTTAACAACTCCTTTCGACCAGTCATGATAGTTGTCCTCTTTACTCCACGACTTCGAAAGATATACTAACGGTTAAATATACTTACGTACTTTTAATGTACAATTACAGTGATCGAATCCAATCCTGTGGCGACCTTTATCCATTGGCCTTTCTTTGACGATACAATAAAACCATATTTTTCTTTCCAAGCTTTTCCACAAATTTCACGAAATTTCTCAAAACTCATGTCAGCTCCAACGTGATCACTGTACACATGTTTAAGATTTTTCTCATTCTGCTTGAAAGCAATTAAAAAGTTTACATTGTCTCTGATTAACTGTTTGGGTATTTTGCTATACTTTTGTCCTATGTAAATGGAATCGATTTGATTATGTCTACCCATTGAAAAATACGATCTTATTCTTTCGTGGTTCTCGCTTGAAACATCGTCGAAAGTAAAAATTGAGTGCGGCTTAGCTTCATTTGGTTCCATAATCTCACTGCTAGCATCAAACTTTTAAAATGAAACGTCTGGCACATCATCTAAAATCCTCTGTAATGAGAGGTATTTTGGTTAACTTAAAGACTTCGAAAATATATATATATTATCGAAACTGAGTCCGTTTTGTTTAGTTATCAAATTAAAAACTACATTAGTCTTTCCACAATTTGATGGTCCGCTGATAATACACCTAACCGAGTCTAGAAACAAAGTTCCGTGCTTACTTACAGCGTTATTAAAGTTATCTGGAGTCAAATGATCTATTTTATTTATATAAAGTTTTTCATTTTGCCTTATAACCTCCATTTCACAATGAAACTTGTAATTACTCGATCAAGTGTTACTTTCCTACTGACAACATAATTTTAAAGCAAGTCCTTTTTGTTTATCCACGAATCTTCCGATTTATCAAATCCTAACCAACGGTCCAAAATTCGATCTCCTTTTCTTTTTAAAATCTTTTCCACTAAATAAACATTTCCTGATCTGATCTGATCTTGACATTTCATGACCGTAAATTCCTCCCTGCAAAATTTCACCTTTACTATCTTTAAGTATATAAGTTTCAGGGATAGTAGGTTGCACTCTGTGAACGCTAAATACTTCGTTTGTCCAATTCGGAAGATATCCTTTAGCGAACACGTGTTTATATTTGCTCAATCTTACTTTATCCCCTATAGCAAATTTGGGAGGTTTTCTTTTGTCAGTGGCTGGTTTGGTTTTATTTTTTATGCGCTTTATCAAGTCAGATTCGTGTTTTTTCTTTACTTCAATAGGTTTCATCCCGATTGTAAGGTGTTTTCTTTCATTGTAGTCATTTATCAGCATGGGGAGCATATCATGCCATTTTATCTTTCAGAGGAACAGCATAAGCTACCTTCGTGAAACAATTAAGAACGGTTAAGATATATTTGAATCCTTTATCTTCTCTGCTGTGAGGTATTAATTCCACTAGATCTCCTTGGTATAGGTCGTTTATGCCTTTCAAGACTGTCTGTCGCCTAGGAAAGTTTTTTCGGGCAGGTTTGTGCAATTCTTCAATAATAAGATTTCTAATATCCATCGTACTACTCTTATTTACAAAGAAAGCGTAATGACAAAACTTACAGAGGGTTGTATGATTTTAAGGCCTTTCACAGGGGCGCAAGTGAGTGTTATACGAGTGACATTTGTTGGCCTTGAGAAAGACCTTTTTTATGGTTATATTTAGCAAGTAGGGCATTAAGAGGGTATCAAACAGTGTTTTTCTTCAAAATGTTCAATGAATTCCCCTCAGTGAATAATGACCGTAAGGAAGAATGTGAATGTTATCGTGAAGGATCACTCGCTTGTCATCGTTTGCTGAGAGTGATTTTTTAGTCACTATGATACTAAATAGATTGTGGTTGAAGCTCCGAATTGTGTTGAACGTTGCATTGTACTCAGTCCCTCTGAAGAAACAGTTGTAGTAGTGTTCGAATTTAACATTTCTCGTAAGATATAACTTCTTAACTCCTTTTACTTTTTTGACTTTTCCTCTCTCTTCGTCGTCCACTTGTCTCGAAGTTGACGTATCATTGATAAATCATTTTAACGCATACATTTTGGACATGAGTGCTACAACCTCTTCCAGGGGTATTCCACATGTCTCATCCTTAAACGTCCCAAGAACTTTCTTGTTGACTTAATTATCGTATGTTTTATGATCAGTCGGATAGTCGGAAAAGTCGAAATCACCCCTATAAGGGAAGGTCTTCAGATCATCGTATAGGTCCAGAGTCTTTATCCAATAAATGATTCCTTCTGTGTCCATATAGCTAATACCAATTCGATCTCTTTTGTAAAATTTTACCATCTTGTTATAATGAAAATCAGACATGTGCGTCTTTGAAATATCAAGCACGCACATACCAACGTAGAGAGGTCTATCCAACACAATATTTGTCTTACTCATGCATACAGCAACGAGAGAGTCATTTATAATAATAGATGTTTTGAAGTTTGCTTTTTGAACTAATTTCAAAAAACCTCTTTTTGTCATTAACAAGTCTTAAATTCATGTAATTTCTTTTGTTCTCTAGACATTTTCCATAGACGCTGTTATTCATAAGTTTGAAGAATTCCTTTTGAAAAGTTGACGTTGCAGCTGCTCTTCTAGAGGTGTTTGAATCAATGTATTTCTTCAGCCAACAGCTCTGTGAAAATTGAAGTACTCGATTAACCTTCAAAATTCTTATTCCTAAATCTATAGCTTGCTGCACGGTCCAGTAGTGAGCAATATAACTGTTCTTGTTTTCTAGGGTGGTCAAAAGTTTTTTATGCTTTCCCGTGGGAGGCATTTCTGACCTCGGTAATAGGGGCAAATCATAATGTTCGTCGTGAAGATATTCAGGATATTAAAATCAAAGTCCAAAATATCACCCACATCACCATATTTAGGAATGCTAAGAATGTCCCCTAGATTATCAGGATCTACCCAACAAAAGCCACCGTGTGGAATTGGCTGGCACATGCTAAGACCGTAAAGGATATTTGAATCGAAGTAACCTATGTAGACTGACTCTTCGTTGGGTTTGAAATTCGGGATATCCTTATTATTCGCTTTAACATATCGAGTAACAGCATTTGTAAGCCCACCTCGAACTCCGGCTTCCACCATGAGAACCATGTCAATATCTGTCAGAGGTTGAAGTTCACATTTCGTCTTTTTCATCATGGCTTGCCATGCTAATCCTGGAGAGGTATAGTAATAAAAGCAATCTAGTCCATAAGCTGACATACACACATTTCGAAACTGTTCCATAACATCACAAAGTAAAGTTACATTCAATCGGATATAGAAGTCGTTGTAATCTCCTAATGTTGACATATTGAGCTCTCTCCAAACTCTCATGGCGTGGTCGTTATCTTCTGGGTCAATTTCCGATTCATTGAGTTTGCTGTGAAACATTTCCGGAGGTGGTAGGGACGTTTCTTCGAATCTCTCCCGGGAATCTATGTAATCGTAAGGAAAAACTCCCTTTCTCAGCATCAGGTCCATCTTGTCATCCGGAACCAGCTTTCTTGTCTCAACAAAGTCATCCCTCTGCAGGTTTTTGGAAAGAGTGCTCAAAGTAAAGGGCAGAAATCTCAAGGAATCGATGAATCGTAATTTTATATCTTTATAAGTTTTCGTGAAACTAATAAATTTTTCTGTTGTCAAGGCCAGTACGTCAATATGACCTTTTTCCTTCCCAAGTTGCGGTATTATGAAGTGCGCATCATATCCACTTAAATTATGCAGCACTACAGGGACAAAATTAGGTAATTTATAGTTACTTTTACAAGCGTTGCAAGCAGCTCCTCTGTAGTCTCCTGTCAAATGATCGTGCTCGTAGACTTTAATGTTGTTATCAGTAAATGCATGTCCGCATAAGTAACAAGTGTCAGAAACTTGATGAGATAATTCTTGTAGATCTGTAAGGTCTTTCATTGGAACACTGTACAAAGATGATACTTTTACAGCTATACTGTTAAGGTCACTTACGAATCTCTTTGCAGCTTCTTGTCCACGATAAAGTATTGGTTCTGTTGGAATGTTGTATTGTTGGAGATATTCATTCGAAAGTGTCGATTTAACCAGAATACAGTAGCTGTTTGGTGCATGTCTTTGGTACTTTCCGTTGTGTGGTGCGTCAGGATCTTCATTTTCCATGGGAATCAGACAAGACTCAAAGTCTGAGTAGATAACAATTAGGATCTTGTATTGGTTATGTACTTTGTTAAATTTTAATATTGATCTTTCTCTTGCAGGTAGTACAACCTTTACGGCAGAATGGTTGCCACAAAGTCTTGTGTGTTCTGCAAGCCATCTACGACCTCCGTTATTGTTTCTTTTGAAACAGAGACATCTTTTGCATACCGTGATTGCATATTTGTTTTTCGTTAACTGACTATGTACGAGTTTGTTAAAATCTTTTATGTACACATAATGTGAAACTTTATCACTAGTAATTAATAGCAAATCAGTGTGATTGGTTAACTCTTGAGGAACATCGTTCAAAGGGTATACATTGTTGCCATCATCTAGACTGAACAAATTAACTGAAACACCTAGATTCCTTTTTTCAAATCGCTTGATATCTGCCAGAGATACAGGATAGTGCAGACCGTTGAAGTTGTATCTATTATTATAAGCTTGGAATCTTGCATTTGGCCTGTGTCCGTTACATTCATGGTCGTTAATTAAGAATTTTACCAACATTGAATACCGGAAGCTTTCGTTATCATGATTTTTAACATTAATACATGAGCGAGTACTTTTTATCTTCTTGGGTAGGGGGATGTAACTACTCCCACGATCTCCGTATCCATGTTTATGCACTCGCAAATCCAGACTATTTACGGTCGACAAGGACCATCCTGAACCACGTGCTTCATCCTCCGTTATTTTAAGAATTATTTCCTGGATGCATTCTTCCAAAACTTCAGACAAATCAGTGATTTCAATAACATTTCGATTTCTAGAAATAAAGCCCCTGTTAGATTCCTCTCCATCGATGTTAATAAAAGTAGTATCCAAGAGCAATCCGAATTTCATAAAATGTAATCGATTACGCTCATACTGCAATCGTTCTAGAATAAGAGTCTTCACTCGTGTCAAAAATGTGTCTAAATCGAGAGTACTGTTATTCCTTACTCGATAGTGTCTTACTACTGAGCCCTCAAAAGCTTGAGCCAATAGTTCACCTGTTACTGCAGGTTCATTGCTCTCTTGGAGGAGCATAAGCAATAACGCTGGGTCTGTTGTACTGCTGGGTTTCCTCTGTCTCGATGAGAAAATTCTCAAAATCAGGATGTGTCTCACAGTCAGATAAATCTCCTTGAGGAATGTTATGAAATAATTCACAGTGAGAGAGATAAATAGTCTCATCTGTGAATTCCTCATTGCATATTTGACACTGGTACATCTTGGAGTAACAAAATTATGATTTGATGTGGTATATATGGCTGTAGATCAGGTAATGAGAATTAAATTCAACATTTCGTGGCTTTATAACAAATGCTGACGTCAGCGCTACCTTCTCATTGGTTAATTAATTTGTCACATCAGCACTTTCTTTTGATTGGATGGTTTATAATCTTATCTTACATCAATGTGACAAGCAAATGACCCGTTATTTCAATGGTATCACTTGTGCAGAGATGTCTCAAGCTTTACAGGTCTCAGAAGTATCTACCACTACCCCACCGTTTTAACAAGAACCATCCGTCTCAAATCGTATTAGTGAAGACCAGCCTATCCAGGAAAACAAAATTTCAAGCACAATCCCATTACATTCAGGGGACGTAATAGCAGCAATGGAAAGGTTGGTAGGCACAGACCACTTGTCTGACAGTGAAGGTAATGGTTAGTAAAAAGAAACACTATTGAAAAACATTCGCTTAGCCGGACACAATACATTTACTCAGTAAGTTCAATATTTTACTTACTACAGTAGGTCAAATATAATTATTAAGGTGTAAGAGTTAGTCAGAATGGTACTGATGGAATTTTTGAAAGTATCGGGTGTAGGTCGTTACTTGACTGAGTTATAAACTATAACTATTGGAGGCCTTAACATAATTTTAAAGATGACCACGGTCAAATGCAATAGTTTTAGGAGGGGAATACTGAATGCAAGGATTGAAAACATCGGGTATTGCCAGTTAGCGTGTCTGAGTTAAAATACGAGAACAATTGGTGGCCTTTACAAAGGCCATTTTTATAAACCAGTAAAATTATACTGATACCCACTTCGCTCTGACTTTCTTGCGACAGTGCCCATCTCGAAGCTCTTCAATCTCGAGGTAGGTGTTTGCACTTGTCTCTGATGGTCCAACCACGCCAACAAGTAGAGTAGTTCGGACCAGATCCTTCCTGCGCCCGAGTAAAACTTCTCTACGCTGTCCATTTGTTCGGTAGTCAACCAGGCGATATTGTCCCGACTTCAGCTTCCAAAAGCGGTGGCCTCTTTCTCCGGGAAACGCTGTCGACCAAGTGTGACGATCAGCTCTGCGATGCGAAGGCTCAATTACCGGGATCCGATAGCCGTCCTCGGGAATCATCGGGTTGCTAGTCGGCAGCACTGTACTGGCGTGCAGCTTGTACATTTTGGCCGCTTCCGGACCGTGACTCTCGGAAAGAATCTCCCGGAGTATGCTGTGGGCATCTGCGGCATAGCTGGAAACTATTATCCGGCGAGGCAGGTCGGCGAATTGCACCCGCTTGCGTGGCTCTGTACTCGGACGGTCGCCAGATGGTTGCAGGTCGGGGCGTCGTAAATCAGACTTGGTCCGCTTGGCGGCCAGCTGCTGAGATGGGTCTCGGCGGGGCAGGGTGACCATCGTTGGACGGGTAGGCTTCCTCAACATGATGGTAGGTGCGTCAGAGCAGCAGTAATTAATTGTCTCCCAGAGCCACGGTGCTAGTCGTTGACCATATCCCGTCTCCCATTGGTCGAGACATTGTAACCAATGAGGAGGCTGTATTTTCTGCTGACTCAGCGGGAAAGTTGACAAAACTGGGTCGCACACTGAGTCGGCATCACTCGACGAGCCGACTGCACCGGGGCAAGCCAAGTATCTTCAGACCTCCACAGAAGACCTGCAGCGAAACGGCGGAGATCTTCGAGGAAGAAGCGAGGCGAGATCCCACTTCAAGACGCATCCCCAGCTGCGTGGTAACCGCCTTGAATGGAACCTCGCGCATACCACAGTAACAGTGTAGGTCACTGCGCTCATCGCTTCTAACCTACGTGGCTTTCCGTCCCGATCGCCGTGGGCCTCTTGAGCTGACTTGCGACATCGTCGGGGTGTTGTTGCCATGCCTGGGAAATACAGCCCCACCGTTGGACAAGTCTGCTGCGGAGCTGAGGCTGCTTGTCTGATCCCGGGGCAGTTTGGCCCTGTCGGGTCGATGCCTTGCCTTCTCTCTTTTCTGTCCTTTTCTGCTATTTGGCTTGCGCTTTGCATGAGGTACTCGTATAACTACTACTAACCATTTATTCCCAAAGTGTAAAACATAAACTCTGTCCCATTACCTTTCTCCCGTCACGTCCTAAAAGCCCGGGCGGCTATAGCAATGTGTTTGCTACCACCCAAAACCCACCTGGGGGGTCTTCCAGTCGGGGCCGTGAAGGCACTATGGTAGACCCTTCATTACCTGTCTGGTCGCCAACGTGAAGTTGGTACAGTCGGGATCCTTTTTTTATCATTATTCATTGACCTTAAACCTGTTTGAACACGTTTAGGAACAAAAAGTTACCAAACTTCATGCGCAACGAGCACTCGCGGCTGCGGGTCCCCAGTCTATCTTTGAAAATTGATTAACTCAACCTTCAATAATAACTGTGTTATAGAACGTCAGTTTCACATGTACTCTTAAACGCCAAGGTTTAAAACAGTACCTTTTATGCTCGTGCCTCATTTGTGCATTTAACATAAAACACCAAATTTTAATAATAACTATTTACTAGAATCCCGATTTTACAACTACTAATAAATATTCAAGATTTTTTCTGCGATCGTCTGAAAATAATGAAATTATTAAAGGCAAGTCGGATTTATATGAATACCTTGTTGTTTTGTTGAAATGCATTAAATTTGCAAACACAAATATCAACCTTATCACTTGTAAACATATTAAAACGTCAACTAAGTACTGTAATAACGTAAACCTAGTAAGTTACAACATAATTTATCTAAAATATGCTAGAGTAGACTATGCATAAATTCGGCTCTTTTCCTTTTAATATTTACATTAGTTCAAAATATCTATGAGTACTGATCATGGCGCACCAAAGACCTACAGTTTTCATATGAATAATATTTTAGGTTGCGGAAGAAAACCTTTAGTTGTAATATTGCAGAAGTTTCCCTTTCCTGCTAGTTTTATGCTAAAATATATTTCGTTGACAATGTTTCCAGCAAAGCAGAATTCCAAGCTTAGGCCTAAGTTTGCAATAATTTAATAATAATACGTCTACTTTCGTTTTTACCAGCTTAGACGACGCATTCTTTCTCATGTTATACCGTACAGCCCCGGCAAATTGTTGTACCTAATCCTACACGGACCAAACGTTACTAAAAAGCCGAAAATGTGACTGAGAAAGTATTTACCAACTAAATATTTCATCAAAATTTCAAAACTTGTAACGACCGACCGCACCGCGTGTGACAAATCTATCAGGTTTACAGGTTTGCTTATCGTGCGTTGGATAGGACTAAACATTAAATTCGGCATAAGAACAACCTTTAGAAACAACATATATCACCTCAAAATTTACAAATCAAATCAAATCAAATTTATTTCGATATTAATCATACAAAAGAAATATTGCACATCTACCGAAATTAGTCCCCACATAAGCCACATTGGCTTGTGCGTGGGTGACGAGTTCCTTTATAAGAAATAAGTGCACTCTTAAAATACGTTTTAAAGAAATTACATTAAATATGAATAATTATTACTAAGTTTCAAATATTAAGAAAAAAGAGGGACAGTTACAGACAGACGTTAATTTTTTTGTATTAAGAGGCAAAAAGAGGAATATAATCAAAATTAATAGAAAAAATTAATCATTAAATAACAAAGTCCAAAATAACCACAAGATACGTTTGAGGCGTCATTAAAGTTAACAAATATTGTTTTGTTTTAGAAGCGAACTGTAAGTAATGTGAAGTAGAAGTAGGTTATTGAATGGTTAAAGCAGGAGTAACAGATATGGCGAAGTTAATTTCAGTGAACGCAGTCAAGTAGAGGGGGTGGTCCAAGGAACAGCCAGGCGGGATGCTGAGTACTCGGGTCCGACCTCCAACAGCCAGGCAGTGACGCGCTTTTTATACACCGCCAACGTGACCTGCGGATTTCTGAAGTCTGCAGGAATTCTTCTGAGTAATAAATTTGTTGTGTAAATGACATTTGTAAAGTTAATAGATTTTACGACTCTCGGAATCCGCAGGCCAAGCCGGACAGCGCTCCTCGTCGCGTGATCATGTTCGATTGGTGTTAAGACGAGATCCCCACGTGAAAAGGTGTAGACCAGAATAGATTTGATATAGAGTTGTCTTAAAGAAAGTAGACCGGATTCTTTAAATAACAAGGAAGAGGGAAATCGTCTGTTCTTTTTAATAGCTGCCTTGATAATTGATTTTTGGACAACAGAGAGAGGTTCAATTATATTTTGGAAGGAATTCCCCCACACAAGGATTCCATACTGCAGCAATGGGATCTTTTCCGTTAATTCACCAACACTACTTTTTTGCTCATGATTCCGTTAATTCACCACCAATACTATTTTAAATTAAAGTAGGTTTAGTTTACAGCATTTTACAGTATTTCCTATTTAAAAACAACAAGAAAAGGGTTTTTCTGTTATACCTCGCATTTACAAACTAATATCCATAGACTGAGAATTAATCAGGATGGAACTAATAATGCGAAATAATATATTTACTCACCATTTAAACGTTTAATTGTTCGAAAAAGAGTACAACTTTACAAAGATAACAACTTTTTAACATTATTCTTGACACACAAACACAAAAACAATACACATATTAATTACGTTGTTACACTTTAATAGTAGTTTTCATTACTAGCCCCGCAATAGCACTTTTGAGACGAGTAATGAACATTATTTTTTATTACGATATTGAAAAACGTGTAAACAACATGAATATTTTTAACAAACAATCCGTCACAACGACTATAACCTAACTGACAATGTCAATATTTACTAAGCGATGAAACGGTTTAGTTTGAACAACAATGCAACAGCTGATCGGCCTAATGCAACAGCTGATCGGTCTGCACCGCAAAATCCCATAACGGTTACTTTCCGTCCACCACATACGGGCATGGAAAGTTAACGCTATGTAATTTTGCCGTGCAACAGCGGGAATAACCTATTTTCTTAGCTCATTTTACGTTTAGAAAGTGTACTTTCGGATGTAGAGTAATGAAAAGTTACTTTGGTAGCCAGAACTACATAATGTATTTGATGAGTTGGTTAGGTTAGGTTAGGTTATGTTAGGTCTTAACATCGACTGATAACCAATACTACGAAACGCCGCACAGTGGGGAAATTTAGCTGATTAGGAGTGCAAAAGTCAATATTTGAAATAAAGCCAATAAGTACAGTATTTATCGGTTAAAAAGTGTTTATAAAGAAGAAAATTACCATCTAACAAAAGAGTGGAGCGCAACTGAAAGATAGGAACGCGTATACAGGTCTTAAATTCAAAATAACGCGTATACAGCCCAATGTAAAATCACGTACGTTATTTTCATGTTCCACATTACTAAACAGTGTTGTTATAATATTTAAATTAAATTTTGACTGGCTAATTATAAGTATTTATATTAAATTAAACTGTTCACAAACATAGAATGGGAGTTATTTAAACAAAGACAAGGTAAGCGAATTATGAAATATAGTAAGATGAATAAATTGGAAAAATTGCGTACTTCCTTAACATAGTTTTTAGAACACATTACTTAACGTTCATGATATACTAGCTGCTAGTGTATCATACTCGCTACAAAAATTAAAATATGTTTATCAATATGTGAAAGAATAGATATTTCATCTTCATCTAAGTTTGATGTTTGCGAAACTCTTTGCCAATTTTTCAAGGACATAATTCATAACATCAGCATTGTTTCTTAGATCAATCTTTTGGTCTACCAGAAATAAAATAAAACTTTCTTTTTGATAGAAATTGTCCCTTAAATAAAATATATTTAATAGTATAATGGTTTAAAAATTAAGACTATATTTTATCAAATTCGCAGCTATGAAAGAAAACAAATCGTTAAAACGAAAGCACACTATACATTGCGTTAAATTATTGTAAGTTTATACTTTAAATATGCCATTAAACACGAACACACCTACCTGAAACATCAAGCACCTTTCATTAGGGAAAATAAGTGAAAAGCATCGGGATTAAGAATATAATAGCATTTAGGTAACATTTTGATAGTTCATAAAAATGTTTGGTAATTTCTATGAAAATAACATGAAAATTTAATTCGGTGTTTGCTACCATGAGGGAAAACTATTTTGAGTTTTAGGTAAATTCTAAGAAACTTTAACCAAAGGGCCTTTAATTTTACAGAAATTAGTTTCTTCATATGCTTTTTCGTGTCAATGAAAATTAATATTTCTTATATCCATTAAAACTTTATTAATTGGAAAATGTACCGTTCTAAGTCATGCCAAATTTATTTTGGAAATGAAATTGTGGTCATGAAACATTTTAAAATACGTTCTATAGTTAAATTATATGTCGCAATTAAAAGCACACGTGCTTCGTGACCAATCAAAACACATCTTCAAAAAAAGATGGGATGGGAAGAAATGTATTCGTCGAAAAAAAACATGATAGGATGTACGGGGGCAAGTTGTGGCATATTAAACCACTATAAACATGATAAATAGACTTTAAATTTTCAGACTATGCAATTCCTACGGCGAACGAGGGCGAACGAAGCATAGAAATGCATACTTGTATGTAAAAACTTTTTCATTGTGATAACTATGAAACTTTATAGTTTTTGTGTACATAAATAAAAATAAATATAGTAATGTACGATTGTTTTTACCTCTTAATGGATCTGCCAACTCAAATACAATCACAGAATAACAATAAAATAGCTCGTAATTTGATGCAAGTTATTCTAACAGTAATATCTTCCTCGATGTCACAAAGGTTAGTGAGCGTGAGCACAGGTATGTCGGGTTATCTGACCTTTTAAAATAGATTTAAAATATAACAAAGGCCGATTCCATATCACTAAACTATCTAGGATTCCTCTGATAGCAATTATACTGCCGAAATATAACTTTCGATTTTTCACTTTTGCTCTCCTAGATAACATTGTTTTCCCCACTGTGCGCCGGTGCCAATGAATGTAAAAAACGCACAGAACTCTCCCCACTGTTTCATTCACTTGCGACACTTAAAAAATTCATTGTTGCCGCTCGCTAATCACAGTATATAGACGGGCCGCTGAGCGTGCGATAAGATAAGGCTTTCACGAATACTGCAGGTAAATGAAACCCCGAATTCAATATTCTTAATTACTCCGAACGACTTTCTTTACTCTTTTTTAGATTCTAAATGGTGGTGAACTAACGGAAAACAAAAAAATAGTGGTGGTGAACTAACGGAACAGATCCCAGCAATGATTGCACATGGGCATAATACACTATTTTAATTTCATCAAGTGATAAAAATTGATTAAGTTGAAAAAAAAAAAATTTTCTAAGTTTTGCTTTTAACTTTGCAATGTGTTCATCCCACCTTAGCTTAGAATCAATTATAATTCCCAAATATTTATATTGATCTACCCTTTCCACTGTGGGACAACTACAAGAGGCCCCGGCCGAACCACCGCACGAGTGCACGACCAGGCTAAGATCTGCGGGCGGCTCACCCGCGGGGCGCAGTGCGATAGGCATACATTTTGATTTTGAAAGATTCATTGTTAGAATATATAGATCAAACCATGTTTTGATAATGGTGAGTTCTCTGGTGGCACTCCTAAAAACATGGTCTCAACTACCTCCCTCAAATACTACCAGCGTGTCATCAGCAAAAGGTTGTATTTTTCCAGTTATATTTAAATGCTTCAGGTTAATTATGTATATTAAAAACAATAAAGGTCTAAGAGTGCTGCCTTGGACAACCCCATAATCAACCTTCCTGGGGTCACTCATGATTTTTTCTAAAGATACAATCTGTTTACGGTCCGATAAATAGCTTTTAAACCAATTGAGTGCCACCCCGCGCACCCCGATGCATTCTAGCTTAGAAAAAAGAATATTCCTGTCAATTGAGTCGAAAGCTTTGGCAAGATCAATAAATACCAATAAAATTTTCGTTGATTTGTTAATATTTTCCATCAAAATGTTAGAAAAACTAAAAAAAAGCATCAGTAGTATTTTTATCCCTCCTAAAACCAAATTGAGACCCTGAAATAAGGTTGTTGTGCTCTAGAAAATCTTGGATTTGACATTTGACACATTTCTCAAGAACCTTAGATATAACACTGAGCAGAGAGATTGGTCTGTAATTGTTCATATCTGATTTACTTTTAGCTTTATAAATAGGGATGACTTTTGCTGTTTTAAATTTGTTAGGGAAAATTCCGGTAGTAATACTAAGATTAATTATATGTTTAACTGGCAAAAGCAAACAGTCGATATGTTTTTTTAGAAATGTTATACTAAAGTCATCAACCCCCGAGGCGGAGCCACCACGCATCTCCTGTACGCACCTCACTATCTGACTGTCAGAGACCGGCTCCAACCGGAACTCGAGATCGAGTGTGTGCGCGGCGTCGTCGACCACCGGCGGACCGGAGGGAGGCGGCAAACTCCGCGCCAGATTTTGTCCAACATCAGCAAAGAATTCATTAAAGGAATTTGCTAAACCTCGGACCTCCTCTTCATCGCGACAAGATCCGTCCAAGAAGTGCTTTAAAGAAAAACTAGTTATGTTTGTTTTGAGACCACTACACTCTTTAATGGTACGCCAAAACAGTTTTGGATTGCCAGACGCTTTCAAAATTTGTTCTTTGTAGTACAAGGTTTTTGCCTTTTTCATTTTTTTTAAATAAATTATTTCTAAAAGTGTGAAAATACGTTTTTAAATTGTCATTAAAAGGTTGTTTTTTTAAAAGTTTACTTAATTTATCACGTTTTCTAATTCCATGAATTAAATCTAACGAAATCCAAGGTTTAATTTTCTTATAAAGAGTAGAAAACTTCTTATTACGGACAGAGTTTAAGTTTGTGCATTCAAAAATGTTGAAAAATACATCACAGCTTGTATTAGGATCAAATTCAGACAAAACAGGATACCAATTCTGGCTCATTAACTCCTCACTGACCATCCTAAAGTCCAAGTAAGTGTGAGTACCGTTATCACAAGTTGTGTCGATTCTGTGGCCCAAGTCAAATTTCGCAATTACTGCATAATAATCAGTCGTGTCAGTTTGTAGAACACCCGCAGTAATCGTGCTAGAGTCATTATGTTTTACAAATATATGGTCAAGACATGTCTGTGAGTGAGCAGTAACTCTTGTAGGTTTATCAATCCCCTCAATAAATCCTGCCTCGTAAAGTATGTTCAAATAAGCGTCTTTGTCCTCGTTAGGTTGGTAATTACAGTCAGTAAGTAGGTCGATATTTATGTCCCCAAGGAAAATATAAGTGGTTTTGTTTTTCATGGTCGAGTAAAAGTTTTGCAAGTCATTGAGGAAAAGCCCAAAGTCCACAGAGGGGCTCCTGTACACGGCCATTTGTTTTCATCTAACCACGCTTCGGTAAAAATTACAATATCAAATTTTATGTCCAAACTTTCAAGTAATATTAGAACACTATCAAAATTCTTGTAATAACTACGAATATTAAAGTGAATTATCTTGAGGTTTTCAATTTCCTCCTTCAAAAATATTTGTAAATTTAAGAGATCGCTTATTTCCTCACATTGAATATGTCTGTAACCGTCAAGTTCTTGTCCTAAGTCTGTTTGGTCCATGTCCAGTAGATGTGCCGTCACGTCGTCGTGCCGTTCGTCATAGTGAGTGTGTTTGAAAAAGTCAAGTACTTTAAATAATAAGGAGAGCGAATGGCAATTATTCGTTAGCTTAAAAAAGAATAATAAGCCAAAAATACGTATCTTAGGTGGTTTTACATAATGTATTATTTAAACTGCAAAATTAACAGACGTAAGTTATCTAATTGGTGAAAAGAGTTTTGCGATTTTTCTTAACTATTAATCCTGTTGTAAAAAGAAACAAAACTAAAAGTAGTAAGATTGGTTTTACCTATTTCAATAGATTATAAGTGGCTACTTTATTTTTTAGCAAATAACAATTAGTTGTCAGGCACCTGTGTAATTTATTCCAACAAAATTTGCAATTTGGTATTCATGTTAAGGCTTAAGATACATTTATTTATATATACAAATTAGTTACATGAAATAGGCTGAGGAAGTATATTGAAAGAAAGTTAATCTGTTTTCTAAATAAATGCCTAAAAATATATGTATAATCAGGGTATAGAAAATTACAATTAAAGTAAGCGTTATTAATGTTATTTAATAAAGTTGTAAATGTAAACTAAAATGATAGCAATTCTAAGAAAACACTGACAATATAAATTTATGAGTTCAAAATAACTAAAGATAATAACGGAAATTTTCAAAATATATCAACAAAAAGAGTACTTTCGCACTTGTAGGAAATGTATTGTATAGCAATTTGTTGCTTAATGCGAACACTTAAAGCTAAACTAAAAAGAAAATGTATGAAACACCATATATTATGTACAGTGAAAATAAAGTCAAGGACAGCCCTGCGCATCACTCTACAGACTACAAAATAAAACTAATATACATTTGTGAACTCAGAAGCTAAGAACGAAAAATAATTTGTGTTTACTAGCCTCTTGGGAAAACCCTTTATTTGTAAGTATAGAATATTGTATGAATAAAATTATCGCATGTGAATTTAGTTTTAAGAATGTACTATAGGGATCAAGATAAAGAAATACATTTATTTAGGTCGCTAACACAACAGATAACAAAAAAAATATATATACATCCACAACAAAGAACATTTTTTACGAACACGAACTATCCTATAATACAACCAGTTCTTACGTAATTTCTGGATGTAAGCAATTACGAAAAAAAACAAAAAAAACAATCCAACTTCCAAATTTTAATACTAACTTAATTGCTTCCGCAAATGTTATAAAAAATTATAATACTCTAGTGCTAGAAGAAAGTTTGGAAGGATATGAAAGTAAAATAAAATAAATACCTTTGTATAGTGGAACTAAATTACTAAGAGTAAATGAAGAAACTGTAATTTTAGTCCCAGCTAGGTTTATTTGTTGGAGACGATGTTGGCCAATTCCTCCGGCGAACTGACGATGGTGGGGCGAGTTCCGGGCTCCGCTGACTTCCGCACAAAATTAAGGCCTAAGGACCACAACGTTAATAATGTAAATAATGTTTATTAAAAATTAAATTCGTTGCAGTTGTGACTGTAAGTAATTGTGAAAATAGCAATTATGAGCAAACATCTAGACTTGAAGTAATTTACCCTGAGTTAAACAATCGTTATAAATAACTATGGTTAAACTAAGAATCGGAAAATAAATAATTTTCTGATAATTATAATTGTTTTCAGACTTGTGCAAGAAACGTTATAAGTGTCGTAGCCACATGCTGTAATTGGGCACTTCATGAAGTGCCCAGCTCACCTGGGCACATAGTGTAATTGAACGGTTTCATTAAAAGTTACAGTATGTGACCAACAAAACTGGGCACTTCATGAAGTGCCCAACGCTCGTTGGGCACATGCTGTAATTATTTATTTTACACTATGTGTCCAGCTTAGATGCTAGGCACTTGATGTAAACATATAAAACTGCTGTTTACGTTTCTGTTCGTAGTATCTGATGTATTATTTTTAATAAAACCAAATAGGAACATTTTTTAAGGATTAGTCAGAATAAGATTGTCTGCCACTAAACCAGAGAATTCTGGCCTGTATGTTTTTATCATGGTTTCTTTTATGTTTTCTGAGTTATTTTGGCTGCTCATAATTATTAAATTATTATTATTGAAACAAAAAACGGTTTTATAATTTTATATTGTTTAAATAATAATATTAATGGTGAAGTGAAGCCAAAATAACTCAGAAAACATGAACTAGACTTCTTAAATCTACTGGATGTAATTTGAATTTTATGCTTTAATAAAATAAAGTACGTTTGACGACCTTTAATAAAATAAGGTACATGTTTCATATACATGAAACATTTTATTTGACACATTTATATGTAACATAACACATAAACATTGACATTAACCTATTTTTTATGTTTCAATTGATTAACTTCTTACTTGGTCACTCTTAATAAAACGTATACCAAATCAAAATATGGCAAGGTAAAACATATTTACAGAGAGAAACAGTCTTGAAAAAATAATAAAAAAAATTCTTTAGTTTCTTTTTTATATCAAAATTGACAGCAGTTAATTTTTATGCAATTTTACTATTTCGTTTGTTATTTTTACAATTTTATTAGTATTAACGACAATTTACGTTTAATTTGTTATTCATGTCAGTATGAATAAATTAACATAACATTCTTTGTTTGAAATTCATTGTCGGTGATGGTGATTTTATATTTTGATTAGGATTTTTGCGGACATTTGCCATCACTGATTAGTAAAAAACAAGTTTCACGACGTTTCGGGATCTGGAATCTGATCCCGTCTTCAGGTGGAAGAAAACCTAGAACATAACAAGATTAGTAACACATAGCCAGGAAAACCTGGACAAAAACACAGCTAAAACAGAGAACTGTTCAAGCAGTCACGAAAACAATAAGCTGAAAAGAAAAACAATACACAAAATAACACAGGAATCACAAGTGTCAAGAATCACCAGACAGGAGAGAGCACGTCCACACCCAATCAGAGCTGAGCTGAGACTGGTGGGAGGAAAGCAAATGGCGGCGGCAACGGAAATGGCGGCGCCCACAGCCAACCAAATCACGGCGCGCTACTGGTGGCGAAAACCTGAAACAGAGACATGTGATATGCAAATTCCGTGTGTCTGTTTGTGTTTTTTAGTTAATTTTTAACCTGATTTTGCCCCTTGGCCTTGCTACGGGTTAACATGTTATGAGAATTTTGAACAGAATTGTTAGTAATTACCCTACATGCTGACACTTTATTTTCCCTGTCTTTCAATTCTTTGTTTAATATTGGTAGCCATACTGGCCTTATTTCAAGTGAAGATTGACTGATTGGTTGACTGATTGGTCTGTTCAGACACACGGAATTTGCATATCACATGTCTCTGTTTCAGGTTTTCGCCACCGGTAGCGCGCCGTGATTTGGTTGGCTGTGGGCGCCGCCATTTCCGTTGCCGCCGCCATTTGCTTTCCTCCCACCAGTCTCAGCTCAGCTCTGATTGGGTGTGGACGTGCTCTCTCCTGTCTGGTGATTCTTGACACTTGTGATTCCTGTGTTATTTTGTGTATTGTTTTTCTTTTCAGCTTATTGTTTTCGTGACTGCTTTTACAGTTCTCTGTTTTAGCTGTGTTTTTGTCCAGGTTTTCCTGGCTATGTGTTACTAATCTTGTTATGTTCTAGGTTTTCTTCCACCTGAAGACGGGATCAGATTCCAGATCCCGAAACGTCGTGAAACTTGTTTTTTACTAATCAGTGATGGCAAATGTCCGCAAAAATCCTAATCAAAATATAAAATCACCATCACCAACAATGAATTTCAAACAAAGAATTGATTCTCGGTACGGACCCGGAGTAAGTAATCAATTAAGTGAACTTGAACAAATGCACCTAAAGTTGGCTAGGCACACCAACCATTCAACTTTTCTCACTAAGTGCAAACTCGAAAATCTAATACCGCAGATTTTCAGAATTAAACCTCCTTTTAGTAGTTTTAAAGCCAGCAAAATAATGTCTGCAGCTTCAAAATCTCTCCTAATTGAAAGAATAAACTTTCATCGTACGGAAAAGAGAACCCTCAAAATCAGTATTGAAAATAAGAAATCTGAATTGGCAACTCAAATCAAATCAAAAATCCTTTATTGAACCACAGTAAACTGTACAATAGTGTCATTTTTTCTAACTAAAATAACAATAATCCCTTGTTATAAAATATAAGATTTCTTAGCTACAGCTCATAAAAATCCCTAACACTGTAAATAGCCTGCTCACTCAACAAACGTTTTACCTTTCGGCCAAATCGTCCCGCGTCTTGCTCAGCCCTGATAGTCTCTGGGAGTGCATTAAAAAGCTTGATGCCGTTAAAATGCACGTGTTTCTCAAAGAACACCGTTTTGTGTTGAGGAATCCTGATAAAGTTACTATTTCTAAGATTGTACTGTGTTTGGTGAAAAGGTGGTGTTAAAAGATTTTTGTTTTGGTGGAAAAAAGTCAAGCAACTGTAGATGTAAATTGATGGAAAAGTTAAAATTCTGTTTTCTTTGAAAATAGGCTTACAAGATGATCGGTGCGGTATTTTAAAGACGGCTCTCAAAGCCTTCTTCTGTAGTCTGAATACGAACTTGGTACGGACACTCTCGCATCCCCAGATAGCAACTACATATGAAAGGTATGGATAGATGAGTCCATAATAGGCGGCCAGAGTCACTTGGGTGTCAGCAATTTTAGAAAGGCTTCTAATGGCAAAAATTCCACAACTTAGCTTTTTACAGACGTGATCTATGTGATCATAAAATTTGAGTTGGCTGTCTAGAATCAGGCCCAGGAATTTTGTGTTGTCACAGGAAGAAAGCGCCTCGTCACCTAGCCATACAGTCAGTGGAGAAACATGATCGGAATTGTTTATCTGAAATTGAACAATGTTCGATTTTGCAGTGTTTAAAATGAGGTTGTTGTTCTGAAACCATTGCAAAACTTTGTTGGAACTTTAAAATGCTAATGTCTTCAAACTTGCCTGTTTTTTTGCGGAAATGGTGAGGGAGGTATCATCAGCGAATAAACAGACATTTACATTTAAACTTGGGTCTGATACAAAATCGGGTAAATCGTTGATGAATAAAAGAGAGAGGATGGGGCCAAGGATGGAGCCCTGAGGAACTCCTGCAGACACTTCGGAAGAAGCAGAGGTAACTTGCTTGCGGTTTCCTTGGGCATCAACAAAAGGCAATCGGACAGATTGTGTTCTACCTCTAAGATAAGAAGATATCCAATCGTGAGACACGCCTCGCACCCCAATAGCTAATAGTTTGTTCAGGAGGATGCTGTGACTAACCATGTCAAATGCCTTATGGAGATCAAAGAACATACCTAAGGCTACCTCCCCAGAATCAAGAGCACTTGATAAAGTGGAAATGATATTGTTTATGGCGTCGAGGGTCGATTTACCTTTTGTAAATCCAAATTGGTTTGGAGATATGATGGAATTGTCCTCGAGGAATGACACAAGACGGCTGAGAAAAACCCGCTCGAAAATCTTTGAAAATGTAGAGATCAAAGAAATTGGCCGATAGTTGTTGCAACTGACTTTTGTTCCTCTTTTATGGATTGGTCGAACTATGGCATGTTTTAAAGAAGAGGGAAAGCAACCTTCCTGAAAGGAGACATTAATCAAGTACGCTAAAGGAGCAGAGATTATATCCACAACCTGCTAAAGAAGTTTGGAAGAGAAGCCGTCTGCGCCACTGGATGACTTTGATTTGAGAGAGAGTATAACTTTGGCTACTTCATCTTTGGTGGTTGGGGCTAGAAAGAGAGAGTTGCCCTTGGTTGTATGACAGAAATGGTCCCACCTATCAGTATCACTCCCTTGACTGACACTTGAGAAGAAGCTATTGAACATATTTGCAACCTCTTTGGGTTCGTCCAACCCAACTTTAATTGGTTCTGAGTTTCAGAACATTTTTAAAGTATCCAAAATAGGTTTGACAAAGAATCGGTTGATATTAAATCCAGACAACAATCAAAGCTAGAAAAATTAAGACCTGTCGAAATTAGTAATAACTCTAAAAATGATGAACAGATTAATGATGCAAATAATCAGGTTGTGAATCTTTCTTCACGAAATTTAAATTCAAAGGAAATTTCCGTTTTGTCTAAAGGGCTGAACTTTTCTGTTGTGCCTAAATCAGTGAGGGCGCTTGACTTTGTTACGGGAATTGAGTCCGCTGTGTCTCAGCTCCCTGAGACTCAGGGGGATCAGTTTCGGTGCGAGGCCAGCATCTTACTGAATAAAATTCCTGTCCCAAAGCCCAACCTAAAGAAAGAGGAATTCAAGGCAGTATCTATCCTTGGGAAAGATGATACTATAAAAATTTTGCCCGCGGATAAAGGAAACGCTACTGTTGTCTTGGACACAGTAACATATAAAGAGAAAATATTGGAAACTCTCCAAGCTGGTAAATATACTGAACTAAATAAAGATCCTACAGAAAGTTTCGAGCGTAAAGTTGCAAGCACTCTTAGGAAGCATAAACAGTTTTTTTCTGATAAACAAAGAACTCGTTTAACACCGCATCACTCGAAAATCCCACACATGTATGGGTTACCTAAAATTCATAAAACTGATGTACCTCTTAGGCCTATAATTAGCTCTCGCGACTCACCGTGTAGGGAACTGTCTAAAGTCCTCCTGGACATCCTAAAACCATTGGTAGGAAAAACTGACTCGTACATAAAAAATTCTAAAGACTTCGCTGAAAAGTCAAAGGACATAGTGCTGGCTGAGACGGATAAGCTGGTTAGTTTTGATGTTGAAAGTCTGTTCACGAATGTCCCAGTTCCTGAAACCTTAAAAATAATCGAGTCTCGGCTCGAAAAAGATGAAAGTCTAACTGAACGTACTAAACTTCCTGTTTTAAATGGTTAAATGTTTAAACCTACACGTCATCGCCTCAGTGACATAATCACTACGTAACACATCCGTCATCAAATACGTCACCAATACGTCAAAAACACGTCACCAATACGTCACAATTACGACATTATTTTATAATTTTGCCTATGTCAGCTGGCCTGGCTAGCTCCAACAACCCCTACTCAGATTATTCTTTTAGTAAATGGAATTCCTATTTTTGTCCCTTTAAATGTTTCCTTATATTAATTGATATGAGACCTTCCATTGATATTTTGTAATTACAGTATATCTATTGAAACTGAAAAGGCCGCCATTTTGAATTTTTGTATTTACCTTACTTTAGTCATTCTTGAGTAAACATGTTAAAATCCTTCATTAGAATGCACCTAGAGCCTATAAAGAATATTTGAGCCAAGATTCATGACCTAAAGCCCTTCCTTTTCTTTGAGAAAATAAGCTTTGAAAACTAAAAGCGGCCGCCATTTTGAATTTTATAATATACCCTATTTTAGACTTTTGAGAGAAAACATCTTAAAATCCTTCCTTAGTACGCATCTAGAGCCTTTATAGAATATCTGTGCCAAGTTTCATGGCCCAAAGCCTGATAGTTTTTGAGAAACTGTGATCAGTGAGTCAGACAGTCAGTCAACCGTTTTTGGCTTTTATAAAGCCCTCACTACTTATCCAAGGAATAACGAGGGTATTATTAACTGAACCAGGAAGTTGATTGGAAAAAATCTCGAAACTACTGATTGATCCTTCAATCAGCTGATCAGTGCAAATAAAATTAACACAGCTGATTTATGTGGCTCATTAGCGGTGGTTGTTTTACAAAATAACAGCTGATACTGACGCAATAAAATTAAAAATGAGTTTTCTCCCTTGTTTATGGTGTGATTTTCTTAATTTTGATATCATTGGATTTGTAATCATATTCTCTACAAAAATATAAGAACTGAAGGTTTTTTATCCTGTGAAGTTATTAAGATACTTACGTTTGAAATCTTTAAGCAGCCGCCATTTTATAAATAAACATCGAAATAAACTATTTTTTCCGTATTTTTTCTGTACTTTTTTAACTTTCAGTTAAAAAGTTTTATTCCAAGTTTCATTATATTACAACAAACCGTTCTTACAGAAAAAAATATTTGCTGAAAAACTAAATGGCGGCTGTACGAGTTAATTTTGATATTTCGAAATAATTAATTTGATATTTTTCTTGTATATGATCCAGGAACAATTCCAAAAAGAATTGATAGAGAGTTCCGGGAGACCTTTTAAAGTATACCCACGTGATCAAAAAGTGGATGCTGATTGTGCTGATATAAAATTTTTAAAATCTTTGCAAGTACTTCGTATGGTATGAGGTGGACTTCTATTTCCTACACATAAAGAGAAATAATTAAAAAATACCTGTAAAATTTGCTAATCTAATGAAACGTTTCTGATTCTGACTCCAGAACTGTTCTGAATGTTACAGTGCATTCCGGAGGTGCCGTCGTGTTGTCCCTCGACAGTGAGCGGCCACTACGGCAGCGTCGAGGACGAGGACCTACAGTGTCTCCCCGGCGACGGCGTCTACCGTTGCACGGCGCTGACGGACTCCTGGGACGTCGCCGGCCAGCGGCTGAACGCCCTGGAGTACGGCGACAGCGCGGGCCAGCTGCAGTCCCACCCCTGGGTCGACAGCTGGGAGTTCCAGTCCAGGAGCGAGGCCGAGAGAGAAGAGCTGCAAGCCCTCCAGGAGGAAGAGTGGAAGAAGAACTTCAAACCGAGCGAACAAGAGAACGCTTGGGTCAAGCTCTATAACAAGATTAAAAAGGAAGCTTTGGACGCGTGGAAGGATTTGAGGAAGATGAAAAAGCTTAAGGAAGTAAAGGACTCGTTGTTGGACAAGAAGAGGAAGAAGTCGGAGCCGACTGTGCCGCCAGTAGAGCAGGAAGGTTCCGTGAGCCGGGCGCCGGCGAGGGTGCTGTACCCTGACGAAGTCTCGGGGGAGGCCCCTGATGACAAGGCCCGAACAGGGGAAGAAAGTGAAGAAAGTATGATCAAATTCTCCGACGAACTGCCGAAACGTGGTAAGAAAATAGACTTTAGAATAGACGATATAATAAAAGATGCCATCGATTTGGCGGGTCGAAAATTCGAGAAGCCCACTAAACAGGGTCAGCCTTTAGAAAAAGGTTCCGCTGTTCCCTCTGTAGCCTCGGAGGAAGAACTTCTTCGTCTCGACGAAATCCAAGGAACCGTCGATAAGTTGATGAAGGAAGTAAACGATCTGAAAGCGCCGAAGACTCGACAAGATGACATGGAAAATCAGAAAGACGGAGTTCTAAACAAATTGACCGGACCCCACATAGACGACCTTATCAAGAAACATGTGCACAATATATTAGAAGAAAAGAGAAGACTATATGAACTGAGAAAAATAGAGGAATCGAAAAGACTGAAACTGGAGGGTTTCAAAACGTGAATTTTTCCAAATTTTATTTATTACAATAGATTTAATATCTGTATCTGTCACTCAAAATGTATATTTCTAACTAAAGTTTTAGTATAGTTTTGCATTCTTCAAAGATAATGTGTAAAGCTTTCCTAGAAGCTATGCCCACTGTACAAATATGTCACATTGAATCAATGACAGCTTTAACTGTGTAGAATAGCTATTGTTTATTTATATAAAAAAATAAAGTATTAATAATTTGTAAAATTGCAGATACAATTTATTTTCCCCTCCCTAACCAATAGTTATGGCTCTACGTTAGTCCAACAGCCTCATAGGCCCTCATAAGGAGGGAAGCAATTTATTGGGTTAGTAAGGCGAGATATAAAAAACTTTAAGTGGTACGTAAACATTAAATGTTGAGAACGCTAAACTAAATAAAATTATATATTATAGGATAATTTCCCCCTGACCAATTGCTTGCTAGCTTGGCACCTGTATTACCATGGACAACACCATATTCGACTGTAGGTAACAAATCTCAACCTTTAATAACTTTGCTTCAAAGTTTTTTATGCATATAATGAATACTAAAGGTGACAATGTATGTATTATTAAATCTATATTACAACTTGGTTCAGAGAGAAAAAATACATCCGAGTCCAAAGAAATGGAGCTCAAACTGTTCACTCTTTCCGGCAATCCTAAGACCACTGGTGACATTCTAATATAATTTTAATCATTAAATATCATATCCTGAAATATAACATGAGAAAATATTTTTTGAACTATTAAAACAACATAATTATTTTTCAATCAAAGTAAGACATTCAGGTAAATAGAAAAATCACAAAAGTTTCAACCTTTCTAATGCTAATTTCGCATGATAACCCATTCAACTTTAATCGGGTACACAGTTGTGTCTAATAATTGTTTTGAATATTTTTAGTGTAATAAGACAATCTTGAGGTTTTTAACATTTGTTAATTTGGTCAATTTCTTGGATCAAGTTTCCGAGGAATTCGTTTCATTAATTAATATATTATTATCTGGGGCTTCACTCATCAGGGGCAAGCTCTAAAGCCTTTACCAAATTAGCTCAATTTTTGAGAAATGGGGACGCTGCAAAATGCTAGTCACCATGATTGTACAAGGTTGACATGGTTGTACTTCGTTGTTTCCTTGGAGATTTCATGAAGAGAAAATTGGCCCTCAATCTGATGTGTCAGGGATTAGGAGAGATTCCTGATCACTCATATTTGCTATTGAACTAATTGACAGTGATAGTTATTTAAAGGGTCTCCAATATATTTTCTTAATTATTTAGTAAATATTAGATATGAGTTAATATAAATAAAGGTTGGGAATTAGTTGTAGATCAAAATTGTGTTGAAAAGTAAGTGAACATTTCTAGATACAAAATAATGTAAACACACAATGTAAACATTCAATAAATAGAATAAATGGAATGAGGTACAGGCCACTGACAAAGCCATATGATATTGCTACAAAATAAACATCGCTCGAGACGGGTTTTGAGTTTTCTTAAGACTGGGGTAGGGCTTTCTTAAGTTCGATCCCTCAACTTAATGTATCGAATCCCTCCAAGACTCGGAGTTCGGGATCAGATAGCTTATCGGTAACTGGGCTAACAAGCCACATCGAAATCTGATAAGCGTTATCGGCCGCGAGTGGCGCGGGGCATTGTGGCGATGGGAGGTGGCACTCTGTGGCTGTGGTGTTCTGCGGTGGTGTTGCGATTCGGAGGGCTGTGGGGCTGCAATGTCCGGGAGCTCGGCGAGATGGTGCAGAGGAGGTTCCGGGAGGAGGTGGCGGCGCAGTGCGGCTCTGTTGGGGACAAGGTGAGGAAGAATCGACTAATAGTCCAGTGAAACGTACGAAGAAGATATTAGGGTTGCTGTGCAAAAGGTCGGGTAGTGGCCATTTTTGGATATGTTGTTAGTGCTTAGCTATTGCTTCTTATCATAATCCAAGTTTCCGACCTCGAGCTTCCTCGGGTTGCCACAGTGCGCGTCACTTTCTGGCAATTTTTTTTCAAATTTTAACAAATATTTAAAAAAACTGTGCATCCTACAGATATTTTCCAAATTAAAATTCAAAGAAGATCAAATTCCCTATAATTCAAGTGCTTTTCCAGATCTGTAGGTTGTATCCTCAAATACGGTCCTTCAATGATAAAAACATTGTTCCATTCGATTAAAATAGGATAATTCGAAGATTTCGGAGGACATTGGGGCGGAGCCCTAAACAGTTCTTCAGCCCTAAACCTTTCTTCACTTTCTGCACGCAACGTTCGGCTGCACCATTCGAGGCTGGGTGATACGGAGGAGAGAGAGTTAATTTGACGCTATTTTTCCGAAGGAACTCTCAGAACTCTAGGCTAGTGAAAGAAGGGCCATTGTCACAGACTAACTCTTCAGGCAACCCATACGCTGAAAATAGGGTACGGAGTTTCTCGATAGCCCTAGCAGATGATATTGAACTCATCAAAAACACCTCGATCCATTTTGAGCAGCTATCTACTAATATTAACATTTGCTGCCTTGTTGAGCTGTCCTCGGCAAAATCGATATGCACCCTACGCCACGCTCCGATGCCAATGGCCACTGCTGAAGAGGTATCTTTGGTTCTGTATTCCTGGTACTCTGACAAATTATACAAGCAGAAAGTGTGTCCTCAATACTCTGTTGAGTGCCTGGCGGGCCAACAGCTTCATTCGTGTGATGCCAGGATAATGGTCATGCAGCATCTGGATCACCCTATCTCGAAGCATGGTTGGTATCACCACTCTGCTGCCCCACAATATGCAATTTTTGTCAACCGACAACTCATTTCGCCTTCTAAGAAATGGAACAAACATGGGATCTTGGGTTTCTCGCCAACCATGTAGCACAAAATCTCTCACCTTGGAAAGTACAGGGTCATTATCGGTTAATTTACCAACAACCCAACACTCAACATGTGAAACATAATTATCTTCCAACTCCAAAGGTTCATCCTCCGGTAGTGGTAGACTTGACAAGGCGTCAGCATGTGGCAAATCAGACGACCTTCTAATCGTAGAAAATGCCGAGGAGCAGTTAGCGTTATTTTTGACGTAACTGTTCCACCGACTAGGCGGAACCGTATTAGTCCGTGCCGATGCCGTTCCGCAGAGAATCTGGAACAAATAGAACAAACTGTGCCGTTCCGTTCCGGTTCCATGCAAAGCTAACTTAGTATTCTGAAGACTGAAGTACAGTATAATGATTGAAGGTGAAGGGAAGAACCTATCTCATCTCTCCCTACCCTGATTCCTGTATAAGGAGATAAGGAGAAAGACTTTTACTATAGGAAGTTTTGTATTAAACTATGTTAATATTCAAACTCTGGATTATTAGTTATCATTTTAAAACATCCTGTTTAATAATTCATTATTACGGAAATTTTTTTAAAGGAATGTAAACTTCTACAAATATTTAATAGTAGCCTCCATAACTAACTCAGTGTAAAGCCAGTGGGCCTAGGCCTAATACAGTAATCAAATTATGGGCTGTGTTGAAATACAATGTTAGTTTAATCTAAAGGTAAGAAGAATAAGAAGAATAAGAATAATTTATTTTCTCCATAATTAATTACATTACATTAATTTTAAAATTACAAAATTAACAGATTTCCCTCTACAATAAAAACAATAATTATTAACAATAACACATAGAGTCTTTTATATTGTCCTCTCAATGTCCTCAATACACACTCGTCAGACTGACTTCTGAAAAAACAAAAATTACAATTACAATTACTTATTCAATGAACATTAAATTAAACAATGAAAATTAATATAACAAAAAAAATCTGTCATGCACTTATAGAGAAAATATAGGGCCTCTAAGGCTTAGCCTGTTTGGAGGTTCCTTCACTTACTGTAACAGAAAAACACTCAGCGTTCAGACAAAAAATATAATATAAAATTTAACTAAAGCGATCTCCTGATAATAATTATTTGTGCCATTTTATTTTATTTATGAATAATAAAATACAATATTATCTAATATTATATGTTTTGAAATTTTCAAAACGCGAACCGCACCCTGCTACCAGGCGGCTCATGGCACCTTCCCTGCGGTGCCGTCAAAGGTCATAGCATTCAATGCTTAGTCCCTGTGTAGCAAGGCTCGCCAAAGTACGCCCTTATAAACATATAACCAATAATGCTAGCATATATTTACTTTAAAATAAAGAACAAAAAATCTACTTCTTCTAAACTAAAAAGCCATTTTTCAATTTTTGTATAAAAATTATTTAGTTCATAGAGTTTTTTATCTCATCTGGTAACAGATTATAAAATTTTGGTGCAGCAAAGCTGTAGGTTTTCGTAAAAAAAGTATTGTTTGGTTTAGGTAAAATGAGTTTTTCAGCATTCCTAAGCCTTTTTTTATATAAGTTTTTATTACAAAGTCTATCACCACTTCTGCTATAAAACGTCTTTAAAACCTTAAAAACAAATAAATATTTCAGCGGTAATATTTTTTTACTAACAAATAGAGGACGAGATGGCTCAAATTTTCCTTTATATGAAATTAATCTTAAAAAATGTTTTGTTTAATATTGATAGAATTTAAATGAGTTTCATATGCATTGCCCCAAAAAATTATCCCGTACTCAATTCTACTCTGCCCAATGGAAAAGTACAATGTGCGGAGGAAATTTTCGGTTGCCATATCTTTCAGAAAATAAAAATACCGCAAAATGGAATTTAATTGATTTTTTAATTTGGAAATATGTACTTTCCAGCTAATTTCATTGTCCAAATACACCCCCAAATATATTAAACTATTTACTTGTCTAACTATTTCACAGGTGCTTGGGCAAAACTTTTGCTGTTGTCCAATACATTTAGAACTGTATCATTTTGAAAATCAAAATTTTTTCGAAGGCTAAAATTTATATATTTGGTTTTTTCAGCACTCAGCAGCATACGATTTGCAGTAAACCACCACTGTAGTGCTTTTAAATCATTGTTCATTGCTAAATTGTTTATCTTATTGCTGCAATGTAATTAGCTTAAGCTGTTTTGTAGCATTAAATGAAAATAAATAAATTAATTGAATCATTATCCTTTTCTACATGGCAAAGGGCTGTGTCATCTGCAAATGATGTTAATTTACCACAGAAGTTTGCTTCACAAAGGTCATT
Source organism: Flexamia atlantica (assembly GCA_035578135.1). NCBI lineage: Eukaryota > Metazoa > Arthropoda > Insecta > Hemiptera > Cicadellidae > Flexamia > Flexamia atlantica. Next base: position 11,525,821 of record JAQJVK010000017.1, on the reverse strand, counting down.
TATATAAATTATAAATAAAATTGCTCCAAGGACTGAGCCTTGTGGAACACCACTTTTAACCAGTCCCATTTGACTACAGACATAATTCATTCTCACACACTGCTTTCTTTCTATCAGGTAACTACTAAACCATTTTTGAGCAACACCCCTTATCCCACACTGATATAATTTGTTTAATAAAATATTGTGATCAACTGTGTCAAAAGCTTGCTTAATATCCAAGAACAACCCACTAACAATTTTCCCTTCATTAAGACCATCATGAACGTTTTGTAAAAAATTTAAAAGTGCATGTTCAGTGCTGAGATGATATCTAAATCCAAATTGGTTGTTGCTAAAAAAATTTACAGAATCGAGATATCTTAATAATTTTTGCTTCATGACCTTCTCAAACAGCTCAGAAAAACAGGATAGCAACTATATTGGTCTATAATTATTGCACTGCAATTTAGAACCGTTTTTGTAGATAGGAATTACAACTGCATTTTTCAGTTTGGTTGGAAAAACTCCGCTTTGAAAACTAAAATTAATAATATATAGTAAAACACTTGAAATTGCATCTGCAACTTCTTTAATTACTTTAGAACTTATACCATCTATTCCTGGACTTTTATTAATTTTTAAGCTATTGATTGCAGCCGAAAGTTCTTCCGGCCTTACCTCATCTAGAAAAAAAGAACTTACTTCACTCTTACTGAGAAATATATTTTTATAATCTAGCAATAAAAAATCTTGAGATACGGTAGTACTTAATTTCAACTTTTCTACGACACTCAAAAAATAATCATTAAATTCCTCTGACACCACAACTGAATCATCTACTAAAACATTATTTACTTCCAATTATATTTTTCTATCTTGGACTCTGGTTTGGCCTGTTATTTCATTTAAATTTTCCATGTCAATTTAGAATTACCTTGACAATTTTGGAATTTTTGTTTGTAATAATTATCTTTTAAGGACTTAATATCTTTTTGCAAATTATTCCTGTATGTTTTATAGTAATTTCTTAAATCTTCATTATTTGGATGTTTTTGACGATACTGAAAATTTTAATTCTTTTTTTTAATCCTGAAACAAATAGCCTCATTGATCCAAGGTTTTAATTTCTTTAAATTATTGCTGGTATTAATTAACGTTTTGCATTGAACCTCGTAATTTTGAAAAATATTTAAAAATACATCAAAAGCTGCCGAAGCATCAGATTGATTATACACACTTATCCAATCTTCATTATTTAACATTTGCCTGAGTAGAGCGTAGTCAGAGCGGTAGCGGGCAGGGGACGAGGAGGAGGCGGTCGACCCACCCCCCCCCCCGCACCACCAACATCTTACATAGCAGTGATCTATACAACTTCCAGACTTATCAGTGATTCTAGTAGACTCTGTTATCATACACTCTAAACCATTAATTGCCATTAACGAAATGTAATTTTCAATAGGCGTTAATTCACTATTTGTTATATTAATATTTATGTCTCCGAGCCAAAATAAATTTTTAATACTCTTAAACTATTTCTTTGACTAAATATTTCCTGAAATTCATTGACAAAAGTATCTATAGTTTTAAAACCATGCCTATAAACTGCAATTAAATGGAATGAGCATTTTAATATATTGAAGGCTAAAAATACTACATCAGCTGAATTACATTCTAAGGCAATACTATTAACATTTGATTACTATTAACATACACTGCCACACCTCCAGATCTGTAGTTATCATTACATTTGTGAAATAATTTATAGTTAGGTATGTTATAAAAATTAGTTTCATCAGAATAAATCCATGTTTCCGATAACACTATAATGTCTAGGGAAAAATTATTAACTTCTAGATCTGCTAAAAACAGATCAACATTTTTTCTCAAACTTCTTATATTTTGATGAACTATAGAAAATTGCTCAACCATTATTTAAAATAAGACAACAATATATTTTAAACTGACATTTATTGACATAAAACAACTTAATTACAGTAAAAAAATTAAAGAATAAAAAAAATTGAATATTCTTAAAATTTTCCTTGATAAATGTTTTAAACTAAAGCTGGACTTACAGTTTATCTAAGTCAGTCTGACACCCGATCTGGACCACCGGCGCCGATTCTTCTTTCCTCATGAAGATCTTGCCTCCCCTCACCCACAGGTACTTGAAGTGCTTGTCCCGCTTAGCCTGCCGCGCCGCTGCGAACAGCTTCCGCCTGGCCGGTGACAGCGCCTCGTTGACGTAGACGGGCTGGTCCATGGGTAGATTCAGGTGTCTAGTTGAGAAGCTGCTCTTCACTCGTCTTCGGCGAAGCATCTCTTCCTTGTCGAATCTCCGCAGAAATTTAACAATAATTCCCAGCGGTTTGTTGTTAGGCCCGGGGGTCTTTCCCAGCCTATGGCAGGCGTCTATCATTGTATCGGAGATGTTGAAATCTAGTGCTGTCCCTACTCCCTGAACCACACTCAGGACATCTTCATTATTTTGGAAGGGTATGCCATGGATCTCCACACAGTTTACACGAGAATATTGCTCCATATCCTCTACTCTTCTTTCCAAATCAATAACTTTTTTGTTTAATCTTTGGTTTTCTTGGACAAGATCATTTATTACTTTTAAATTATTATCAAGTGCCGTTTTTTGTTCCTTAGATAAATTGATGTTTTCATCTAATTTCTCCTGTAGAGCCTCATAGGATCTGTTAAAGTTAACCTCTTGTATTGTTTGTTTTTCCACCATTTCATTTATCTTTTTCAATAAATCATCTAAAGTTAGCTTACCCTTTTGCGCGTCGACGTCAAACCTTAAGCTTTTTCGTCTAGTTTCCGCACATGGTTGACATCCCCAGGGTAGTCCTTCCGAGGTGAGGCACTCTACTTCAGCCTTAGTCATCTTGAGGCACGCAGCGTGAAACTCGCGCTTACAGTCACTGCATCCTAATTTTAGCTGTTTCGAAGATATCGATTTAACACACAATCCACAAGTTGCCATGTTTGTAGGTTTTTGTTAAGGTAAACCAAGATTGCTGTAAAATTAATCAAACACAGGTCACGCTATTCACACACTAGTAAGAATAATAATAATGTGTTGAGTTCCTCTAGCTAATCAAAACACGGCACCATTTCAATAGAAAACCATAACAAAACAACAACAAACTTAAACAATTTAACAAAACAAACTTTTGTAGCAAATCGTTCTAACTTAAGTGTTGCAAGATGGGTAGGCAAGAGATTAGGAAAGGAAACAAAGAAATTGCGGCACTCTAATCTTAATAATCAGAATCGCGGCGTCAGTCAACTGTGACCTATTACTAGCAAGTAACTGGAACTTCGGACCAATTTAACTGCTCCTTTGGATGAAACAGATACATGACAATGACACTACTGCGCATGCGCAACCGTTGCGGAATTTTCTAAGATCAGAGCATTCGGTCGTGCAAATAAGAGCCTTTCCTATACCTAACCTCAAAATTGTACGCCGATAGTATCAGAGCCCATTGTTGGAGTCTCGCTGCTGCTAGGCTAGGGACACCCCGCTTGGAACCGAAGATGGCCGCCAATGGGTGGTGATCACTCTGCAAAATACAATTCTTACGCCCACATATATATTTATGGAACTTCTTAACGCCGAAAATCAAGGCTAGTGCTTCCTTATGCAGCTGAGAATAGTTTTTCTCACTTGGGCTAAGCGTTTTGGACGCAAACGCTATAAGCCGTTCTTCACCGTCAATGATGTGGGACAAAATGGCTGAAACACCTTTAGGACTCGCATCGCAGGTTACTACTAAAGGTTTGTTAACATCATAGTGCACTAAAACATTCGAGCACAAAACCCATGATTTACTTTCTTTGAAAGTGCGTGAACACTCTTCCGACCAGTGCCAAGGAACATCTTTTTTCAATAACTCATAAAAACAATGAATTTTTTGCAGATAGGTTGTTAATGAACTTGCCATAGTAATTAATCAAACCTACATAGGCCCTTGAGTCATCCTTATTAGTAGGCTCCTGTGCATTCTGAATCGCTGAGACGATACCTGGTTGCGGGCTGATTCCTGTCGCTGAAATGACATAGCCTAAATATTCAACTTTAGTTTGCGAAAACTTACATTTGCTCTCATTTACCCTAACACCATATTCCTGTAGGACTCCCAACAGCTTCTCCAACCTAGCATAGGCTTCTTCACGGGATGCACCCCCTACGAGAACATCATCAAGATAGGCTACCATACCTGGTAGACCATGCACTATCTTATCTATGGCGGCTTGAAAAATAGCCGGGGCTGATGCCAAACCATACGGAAGGCGCCTTAGCCTATACAGACCCTTGTGTGTCATCAGTGTTATTAAATGTTGAGATTCTTCCGCAACGGCCAACTGCTGATAGGCATCAGTCAAGTCCAGCACTGAAAAGTAAGTACATCCAGCCAAAGAAGCGAAAATATCATCCGGTTGAGGCTGAGGGTAATGTTCAGATTGCAACACTTGATTAAGAGTCACTTTGAAGTCAGCACATAACCTAATACCATTAGGCTTAGGCCCTGTTACCAGGAGCGTAGCCCATTCAAAACTTGAAATATAGGCTATATTGTCCGCTACCCAGCGGTCCAATTCTTGCTCAACCTTATCCCTTAGTGAAAAAGGTACAGGCATATACTTGCAAAATTTAGGTACTGCATTGTCCTTAAGAACTATCTAAGCAGAAACACCCTTAATTTCCCCGGCTCCGACTTGGAACACAGAAGCAAACTTTTTCTTCAACGAAACTAAATCATCATCTAGATTAACACTAAGTTGTTGATTATTACAACTAGGCCTAGTAGACACACTTATAGGCTGGTCTGTATTGCCTTTAAGTCCCACACTTGCACTCGATTTAACAGAAATAGACTTCCAGTCTATTTTCAATTGTGATAGCCAGTTCTACCGAGCAACAAAGGTCGACCCTTACGACCCATTTCTACCACTAACAGCGGCAAACACACCTTTTGGTTAAAATATGTGACATTAACTTCAGCTTGTCCTGCTACGGGTACTCCCTCACCCGTGTAAGTGAGTAGCTTTAATGTGACAGGTTTCAAGGCAACAAGAGAAAAATGTTCGGTAAAAAAATCGTACGGATATACAGACACTGCCGAGCCGCTATCAATTTCCACCCCGGTTTTAACATTTTCTATCTCGAGACTTACCTGATAAGGCTCTGAGCCATTACGAAGGCACATCTCATATAGGCTTAATTCTTGCCCTGAGTTCTCTTCCAGCACCATTTGATGGACCTTATTTGAGCCCCATTTACCTTTATTAGGCTTAAAACTCTACTTGATATGTTTATTGTTGGACCTGCAAGCCTTTAACAGATGACCTACTTTACTACATCCATTGCACTTATAAGAAGAATATGGGCATTCATTTGCCTTATGTTCAACAGACAAACACCTGAAACATTTTACTTTAGACACATTAGTGTTATTGCTATGATTAGGCCTTACACCACTTGCCATTGTAGATTTACTATTCCCCAAAAAAGAACTATTACTGGATTTACCAAACTTGGTTTGCAACTTGAACACATCATGTTTGTGAGAAAACATGTTTGTTTGCTTTTCCGCCTGCTCTAACCTGAGCGCAAACTCATATGCTTTGTCAAACTCAAAATCTTCTGAGAACTTTTGTCTAATAAATTCATTTTGAATGTCAGAAGTCAATTTATCCCTAAGGGCATCTTTAAGAAAAGATCCAATTTTACAAGTGTTCGACAAATGTTTAGTTGCTACAACAAACTCAGCAATGCTTTCATTTTGCTTTTGAACTCGAGAGTAAGAAGTGTAGCGTTCCGCCATCACCAATTTCTTAGGCGAAAAATAGTCCTTTAGAACTGTCTCCAATTCCTCATAACTTTTACTATCAACTGCATCCGGAGACAAAATATCTGATAAAATCGTCAAGATTTTTGGCCCTAAAACCGTAGTTAAAACAGATACCTTACTGCCGTCTTTTATGCTGTTAGCTTTGAAAAAATGCTTCAGTCGCATCAAATACGACTAAATGGCTTCCTCTTGCGGATTAAACTCTCCTACTTGGCCGATTCCTGTCATCTTGACCTCTTTGCTTTCAGATTTTTCTTCAATATTCATTGATTCATCTTCACTTCCCATCAAAAATACTTTTTAAAACACTCACTCGGAACTTGGTCCGTATTTAATATAAAAAACTGCGCCAATTTAATGATTACTAGAATATTAAATCTTTAGAATAGAACTCATAACATAGGATGCAACCAACCTGGTTCATAGTTAGTGAGAAATAATCCGCTTTTGCTCTAGCCGTGACGTATGAGTTGGTAGCAGTGCAGCCAACATTAAAACTAAATTTCCCTTCTATATATTTAAATAATATACTACACTATTGATTAAAGTTGAGGAAAAGACGAGCTTTTATTTATTTTTGTTATTTTTTCTGTACTGTTTACTCATATTTGGTTTTCTGTGTCTGTGATGGTTGGGTGGTTTGTCCTTTGTAAAGGGGAAGTATTTGAGCATGTTGTGTGAGTAGACTGGAATTGTTATTAAACAGACTCTTGTTATGCTGACTGACTGACAGCTCAGGCTTTAAGTAGGTCAGGGAACAAGAGGATGGGGTCATTTGCTTAGGAGGGGTTTTTGGGTGTGTGTTGGAGGACTGAGGGGCCTCAGGGCTCGTGGCCCATCAGGCCAGGGCCCACGTAAGTAATCTTAGTGTTTTTCCAAATTTAAATGATAGGTCTTTTAAATCTTACAGATTCCAGGCTGCTCACTCTTTGAGTTTTCTTTAATTCAATTCAATCCTTTGAAATAACAATAAAAGTAATGAGTAATGTTTGTTTGGTTTTGAGTTTTAATTGTACTAAAATCTTAGTTTTTATAAAGTATTTCAGTTGTCTGAGTACTTTGGTTTTAGCCTGGGAATTAAACGTATTTTCATTGTCAAGCATGTCTCTTTATTTAGTAGAGCTACGTTCCCAATGTGGTCATGTACGGGACTCCTTAGTTTACAGCCAACAGAGGGGTTTCGTACACGTCACATGTCTGTATGTACGTCTTTACAAGTATAGGTTAAGCATAAACCTATAGCTACCGAGGGAATCCCTATTAAGTGATGTCTTAGGACAACGGCAGGCATTATAAGGAGAGCAAAAATTAAGTATGGGTATAACGGGTTTTCTATGTGAGATAAACTTTAAGAGAAACCAAGGATCATTCAATGTTAAATAAATTCAGTTTCAAACCTTTAGTTAAGTTTGTCAGGAAAGGTATGTATGTAAGTTATGTTGTATTCAGTAATGGTTTCCAAATTATAAAATTATTGTTTTTTTGAGTTTTGAATTCAAACTTTTTAGATATATAGTAATCTACCACTTATATTTTTTATGATGATATATTAAATCATACTGATTGAAAAAAGGCCTAGTGTAGTTGAATAGCGCATAGTTGTAGAAGATTTTTGAGAATTAATAGCATTTATTTGAGAGCTTTGTGAGAGAAATTCACATTTGAAATTATTTTTATTTTTTCATTGCAAATATTTGTTGCCAAAAAAGTGTGTGTGTGGATGGATGATGATGATATTGAAACGAATAATAATATAGGTTAAATGTATCAATAAATCGGTATCTTGCTTCGATACTATCGAAAAATCTATATTCTTGGTCCGATGTTTAAACATAGTAGTTTTTTCGAAGTTTGTTTGAAATGCCTTTAAATTTGTTAAACTACTTTTTTCTCTGTATCGGGCTAATTTACAACATATCTGAATAGAACATGGTGGGTGATTTGAGATTTCTTTACATGCTGTAGATCTACTGAGTACTGGCCTGAAATCCCCCACTCATAAATTTCGGTGGCAGCAAACTTGCGTACTTCTTTCCCAATGTTAACCTTATGGGAAATAAATAAAATGTTACTTTTTGACATATCCTAATATAACTTGGTATGTAGCTTCATCTAATGGAAAATTCTAAAAATCTTTGAGTAAAATCTCTCACTTTTTTCAGGTACAGCAAACCTGCACATTTACTTTCCATGATATTCTTTGGAGAATGTCCTTGTATGCTCATTTTGGAATTTAAGTTAACTATAACTTGATTTGAAACTTCGTTCAAATGATTAATTAAGCATTTAAAATTCTCTGGGTATGTAGGTCTGCTGCAACGAGGGTATTATTACATATTGGCTGCATACGTAACAAATAAATAAAGGAATTTAAAAAGCATTATTTAAACAATATATAACATGAGGAAAAATATTGTTTGTTCTTTTATAGATTTAAACATATTTTCATTCACTTGATATTTAAAATATCTACTGATTAACAAATTAAGTGTTTTCTGGTAGTTTGAAGAAATGAAACAAGTAGCTAAAGCCTTTAGAAACCTAACAACACGTTCAAAATATATACGCTTTTAAATACTCAACGCTGCGCACTTTATGAAGTTGAAGGAGTTGGCTTGAGCTTTTAAAACGCCAACAAGGTTTTGTAAATTAAGTTTATCTGGCTATAACGTTCTTTGTTTGTCTGAAGTTTGGGTTTCAAGAAATAATATAAGATCTAAAACTTTTTTAAATAACACATTTATTGGCTTGGTTGTTGCTATTGACATAACATTACTAATGGTAAACACAAGCCTCTGACAATCATGAAAATTAAGTGGTGTGATGGATTTGTTCTCGGACTGATAAAAGTTGCAAAGTCTAATTTGGTTGTGATGAGGAGAAAGAATTGGAGAAACGTAGGAACCTTACAAATATACTTATAATGGTTTAAATGCCTGCAATTCAGTAATCCACTTGTTGCTGGTGGCCACAGTACCTCTAATTACTGAATTGCAGGTATTTAAACCATTATAAGTATTCAAACGTAATCCGGAGGCTAACAACTTTGAAAAATGAAGTTACAAAAATAAATGCTGGAAGATAAATTCACCAAAGTCATTTCAGAATTTCTATCTTATACTCTTACATAATAATGTTTGTTTGAATGCTTACACAGTTATCTCGAAAACGGTTACAAAATAAACCGGGGTATCCTTCAAAATAAAATAAAAACTGATTTCTGGCTCATAAACGTATTCTATGCAGGTTATTTGACCAGAGAAAATCTATTAACGTAATAAAACGAATTTTAATGTCAAAGAAAATTATCATTGAGCCTTATAGGTTGCCATGCTAGCAACGAAATTAACAATATGAGCTATAAGCCATCTAGGGAAAGTACAGCTGAATTAAAATTCCATAGAGTAATAAAAATGTTTTTCATAAATATTATGGCACTAAAATGTGTTGTAAAATTTATAAAACATAGTTAATAAACATATTTTAAGTTTATAGTAATAAACATTAAATAATACCGAACAAGGCTCCACCAAGTACTGTATTGTTGAAAGGAGGGGAAAGAGGGGCCTAAAATATATCGCCTTACGGTCTAAAAAAGGTCTTACATTTTTCATCAACGTGCACTTAGCATTTTAAGACACCCAGAAATTAAATATTTTCAATAAAATAACGGACGTTATATAATTATATACGAAATTTAACAAGACGCTGTTATATAATGGTCACGACACAAAATATATCACTTTGTTCAAAAATCCTCAGCCAAGGGATCTTAGTTTTGTCTTGAGGGGGAGGGGAATGTTGCTGGTGGTGATTTAAATTTTTTGTGTGAAAGGATGAGGCTGAATTTGATATAAAAATATTTATTTTAAAATTACAGTGCCACATTTCAATTATTAAAATCAATTTTAATAATTGAAATTTCAGGACATTTCAATTATTAAAATGATTTTATTTTGAATTATGTTTTGTTAGAGGTTACGTGGTAGAGATGACTTGCAAGTCCTAACTTCTCCTTTTAAATAAGGACTTTTAATTTTTATTCCATTTTAATGGTAACCAAAGAATTATAGTACATTTTTTACAATTTTTTGTCAGATTTAGGGGGTGAAGTAGGTTAATACGGGTGAATGACCTCTGATAAACGTTAAGTAGTGCCAGTTACAAACTAAAGATTAAGTCTTAGTCAAAAAACAAAGTTGTGTAAAAATATAAATCTATTGCACTCGATATTTTCTAGTGTATCTTTCCAGAAAATCTTATGAAACGGTCCTTATACAGTTAAAGTTATCTTAAGCAAGACCAATTCGTGTAATGTTTCTCGTTCGATATATAAAATAAGTAAATTTTACCTTTAGTTGTCCTAGAACCGAGATCAAATTTAGATAAACGAAAACACTAATTATTGACCACAATAACGATCGATTATCATTGTAATTATTATTTCTGTTTAATTTCTTGTACCCGCTGGCTGTTACAGTGTTCCTTCGACCGTGAGTGCTGCAAGGGCCTGGAATGCTCCATGTCCGCTTCCAAGGGCGGGGTAGGTCTTTCCTGCCAGAGGGCGTGGTTGAAGGACCCCGACCGAGGGGACATGCAGTGGGAGGCACCGGAGGAGTCGCAGCGGGAGCCCCAGAGCGAAGACGTCGATTGGATGGTCATAAAGTCAGAAGAGGCTAAGGACACAGGGGAGGAACTTCGGGGCAGCACCGACGACAACAGCGAGAAAATGTATCCCACAGACATGCTGTCAGAGATAGAGAACCTCCAGGAGAAGAAGAAACTAAAACTCCTACGCGAGAACTACGAGCTCGAGAAATTGTTTACGGAGAGAGAAGAAAAAGAACTGGAGAAGCTGAGGGCGCTTAGAGAAGACGCCGAGTTGGACGAACTGCGGAAGCTGAAAGAGCTCAGACTCAAGAGAAAACTGCAATTGATCAAGGAACTCAAGGAACTAAGGGGACTGAGAGCGGAAAAGGAATTAAATACGTTGGACGAATTTAAGAAACAAGCCAATGCCAGTAAACACGAAGAATATACCTCGATTTATAATCAAACTGATGGCTTAGGGTATAATTTAAGCGGTAATCATAACCCGAGCACCACGTCGACAGACCGAGGGGAGTCACTGGAGGAAGCGGCAGAGCCTCGAGAGGGAGGAGGCGCACCGGCGAAGCACAAGCAAGGCATCCATGAAGTCCGCCACAAGAAGAAACATCACCATCATAAAAAGAAGGACTCGACGGGCCAACCTGAAACTGTAGCTCCTGGAAAGGAAGAAAATGCGACTGAATACAACGCAGGATGAATAAATGTAATGTATTGTTACTTCAAAATGTTTGGTTGATTTCTTCCTTTATCGAATGAAGTCCTATGGGTGACGCCTTGTTGTTTTTTATTGAAAATATTTAGTTTCCGGATTATTTTATTGGTAAGCGCACGTTGGTGTAAAATGTAAGACATAGCGTGTAGATTTTTTAAACCGTGTGACAAAATATAATGGGCTTCTTTTCTATTCCCTTTAAACAAGATTTCGGAATACCGAATTGATTTTCGTGAAATATTTTACCATACAATTTTGTAAAAGGCAGACTTACTTTTATATTTATTGTAAACTTTCATATTTTTAGTACTTCAAGTGTATTTGGAACAGTTGTGGTGCAGCCGAAATATTTTTAAAATTGTACACAAACCTGTTGTAAAATTGTAGTTTTAATATCTCATCACTATAACTAATTTAATGCATATTTTGTTATACAATGACTATGTCTTTGGAACTAAATTAAGGTAAAATATATTTCTAATTATTAAAACCTTCCAATACTTTAATTAGGTATTCAAACTGGCGGTCCGTTACTAGCAGCATTAGCTTAATCTGTAGCCTTGTTTGCCCTTTGGCACCAAACATTTTATTTGAGAAACACACCTAATTAAAGTTTAAGTTTTATATATAAAAAAAGTGTATTTGAAAGTTAAAATATTGTTTACATCACCATAAATGATATCTTAATGTTTTTACCTTCGCACACCTTAAAAACCCTCTAAAACATTAGGACACATGTATTTGTTCTTGAAATAATAATTTTTTTTATACTTTATTTGCAAAAAACAACCAATTACATTCATATATATATATATATATATATATATATATATATATATATATATATATATATATATATATATATATACAAGCATTCATATATATTTATAGCCCTTATGTAGTTTGTTTGAAAAATACAATAATAATTCACTCAAACATTGCATTATAGGCCTACTGCATGTTTTATAAATATAAATATTTAACTGTACTATACATTGTACCTTTAAGAACTGTCGAACATCATTATGACAAAGATATATCGGAATTATTACACATAGTTCCACTTTCTGTACGAACATTTTCTCTTGATACTCAATTTACACCAACTCCAGATTGATAGAGTTTCTCTCAGTCCGAAAGACAACAATGAAAAGATATATTTTGTGGACAGGAGATCGCTCTTGTTGCATTCTATTGTTACATTCAACGACTATAGTATTTAGTGAGCATGTTAAAAATTGAGTTTGTTTACGTATCACTTAATGGCATTAATAGTTATTTGTATGTTGAAGAAGTGAATCACAGTACATTGTCTCATGATTGAAAATATTGTAGCTCGAGCTTACCGAGGGCAACAATTTTCACGAGGGAAACAATGTACATTATTCCCGAAACACACACGTTTCCTTTGCCTGTGCGGATAAATAAATAGAAAACAGAAAAATGTATTGTATTGGGATGAAAAACACGATATTAAGCACAACTTGGTTGTATTGTATTGATTAACACAACCTCAAAACCGTAATTGTCACAAGCTGAGCGTTCTCTTCCGTTACCGCAGTAAGCCAATGCCTCTATCAGCTGACAGCACACGCATTCGTTGGGCTGCAGCATAATTACATGTATGCGTGAAAATCTGAAGGCGCTCAATGATTGAATTAATTATCTCAATATTTTGCTCTGTGTTTACTTTGTCTCTCACCGAGAGACAAAGAGATAGATTTACTCCTGCTGGGAGACAAATCATTGTTTTACTTAAATACTTATTCATGACGAAGAGTAAAAGGGTCTAAACATAGCAGGCTAAAACTCCTGCTATGTTTAGACGGCGCGGTACGGCGAGAGAAAAGTGATTACTTTACTCCCGGCGGAAGTAAACCCAATAAGAATAATATTAAACAATAACTTAAAAATCTAACAGCTTCAAAATTGTAAGCACACATGTAAATATGTTGCAACGCATTACAGTCGCTAAGGGCCAGTCGCTAACAGCTGATCAGGGTCGTATGACATTAGAGCAACTTGGTTTCGCGAAACATTCACGAAACCATGTTAAGTATATTTATGTAAATACCCCCGTTGCAGCAGACCTGCATACTCAGCGAATTTCAAATGCAAAAGAACATATATCAATCCAAGGTAGTAAGATGTTTTTGTAAGCTCCATAAGAATAATATGGAGAATGAGTATGGCAGGTTTGCTGCTACAGGTCCGTTAATACTGGGTGGTTTTAATTCAATATTTCGTAGATCTGAACTAGGAGAAACCATATATCAACTTTTATCAAGATATGTCAAAAAAATAAGAAAGATATAGAATGTTTTTTATTTCCCATAAGGATAACATGGGGAATGAGTATGCAGGTTTGCTGCCACAAAATTGGAAATTTCGGGGGTTTTAGACTAAAATACTTTAGGTCTTATCTAGATGAAGCCATAAACCAAGTTTTATTAAGATATGTTGAGAAATAAGGGAGATATAGAATTTTACTTATTTCCCATAAGGTTAACATTGGAACAACGTACTGTGTTTACCACTTAGAATATCTCGGTAACCAATGGACATAGAGCAATGATTCAAAATACTAAATTGTTTGTTTTTTTAGCTGAATTCAATGGTGCTAACTAAAATTGGATTATGTTTATTTTTATATGTGAAAATCCCGAAAAACCCATTTTTGGGGGGGTTTATCCCCCTTTACCCCCCCCCCTTCCAGTGGTCCGATTGGGCTGGTTTTCGAACTCATCCGAATAATTACTACTTTACACGCCTTTGCCAAATTTCATTCTGATCGGACCATTTTTGCGAGCGCTATCGTGCTTACATACTATATATATATTTGAACGAATGGTGTTTTTGGTATCTGGGGGCACCAAAACGAAAAGTTATGATGGTCCCGCGCTTAGGTCTTACCATGAGACCTACGGTAATAGCTTCTTCCCTATAGGGAAAATTCGCTAAAATGACGCGAAATATTTCATCAAGAAAATCTAAATCATAGCCCTATTAAAATACATTGTTTCGCGGTAATTTGCAGAAATATTCAGACGTTTTTTGTTTCGCCTGAAATAGTACACCCGAAGTATTGCACTAATGTCAAACGACCCTAGTGACTCGAACAGGAAACTAGATCAAACAGCTGATGCCTTGTGAAAGTGAAGGTTTTTAGGTTATG
>JAQJVK010000017.1:11471468-11506468 GCA_035578135.1 Flexamia atlantica | reverse complement strand
AATTTATGTGGTGGTCCCATTTAAGACGCTTATCTATATATAGTCCCAAATATTTAACATAATCTACTACTTCTATAATACTACACTTACATTCATAAATACATTGGTGCTTGTGACAAAAAAGATTAAATTCTTGCTATAATTGTTCATTAGATAGGTGATGGTCAAAAAATATTAAGCATTTAGATTTAGTAGGATTTATCAGAAGCCGGTTGGAAGATAACCAGTGAGACACCTTCTGTAGATCTGTATCAATCTTAAGTTGTAGTGATTGCTTATTGTAGGCAGAGCACGCTAATGCAGTGTCATAAGCATAAGCAAACACAGATGAGTACAAATCTAAATCTAACAGGTCATTTTTATATAGTAAGAAAATAACAGGTCCTAACACCCCACCTTGAGCTGTTCCAAAGTACAATTCTAAGGGATCGCTTAATATATTGTTAATTTTCACAACTTGCTTTCTACCTTTACAAAAAGACTTCAACCAGGACAGAGCCAGACCACCTATACCATAATGCCTAAATTTACTAAGTAAAATATCGATGTCCAGAACATCAAAAGCTTTTTGAAAATCAAGATAGACCACTACTGTATATTCATATTTATCAGATGCTTTGACAATTTTACTAATATGGTTTTTAACAGCTAAATCCGTTCCTTTACCAGGCAGGAACCCATATTGGTTAGAGGAAAAAAGTGACCTCTGGCAAAAATAATCTAATATCTTATTCTTAATCAGAGTCTCAAAAATCTTAGCTACAACACTAATTACTGAAATAGGACGATACGAAGACATATCTGAGCTATCACCGGACTTAAAAATAGGGACCACTGAGGCTATCTTAAACTCATCAGGCACTTGACCCTGTTCCAAGGGGTTTTTAAACATACAAAATAACAAAGGAGCAAAAACATCCAGAGCCGGCTCTACCATATAGGCGAACTAGGCGACCGCCTAGGGTGCCAGGGCCTGAGGGGCGCCAAAGGGGGCGCTAAGCGGCTCTTTTTTTTTTCAAAAAGTAAGGTGCAAATAAAACACTTTTAATTTGTTAACGAAATTCATGAAAGAAGCCTAATCTTCAATTTATTTTATTAAATTATAAGTTTGTAGTTTGGGAATAGGTCGCGGGAATATTCTCTGCTTGTTACTTTTTTAAACACTTTAAAACTATAAACTTAACTCCAATGGTTGAAAATCCTACCCTTCTAAACTTATGGTTATATACCAATACTAAGCATGCGACAATCTCTGCGCCGTAGGCGCCCTCGACGCTGCACAGGAGTTTATGTTTCTTGTTATCTTGACAGCCAAAATTCAATACCGGTTCACTGTGGTAGTCCACCATTTTCCCAATGCTGGCAAGTAGTATGTTTTTGTTTTGTAAATTATTGTTCCCATTAACTTGGCTAACAATTTTTAATTGTTTGAGTTTCATATTAATTATATTATTTTTATTTTGATAAACGGTTGAAAGCATATATTATTTAAATCTCCAAACACCCATACTCAGAAAAATATTTTTTTTAAATATTTTTTCCAAAGAACCAACTCAGTCTCAATTTTATAACGCCTCATTTAATGAGCACAATTTTTCAAATAGTATGTGTGTCATTGACTTATACATTCAAAGTCAATGGTATGTGTCTATTGAAAACTCGATGTGCAGTCTCCAATTGAATGAAGTACGGTAAAAACGTAGGAGCTAAAAATTTATAATTAATTATAACAGAACTTTCGACTTATTTCGTTTTTATTTTGTTATTAACCTGAAAACCCCTGAGGTCCAACGCTGAATATATAATTTTTCTCTCAAATTCCTTTTATTATCTACGCCAAGCGATTTTTCCCAGCGGTGTGACTTCCACAAATCACGTTTTTAGTTAGAAATGAGACAGCATTTTCATAATTTGAAGGAAATATTTAAAGCAGTTTTTTTCCAAGATAATTGTACAATCAAGCATCACACATAAGAGAATACACGCAGGCGGTATTATACGCGTATAATGACACTGATAAAGTGTGATTTCTCTTCAAATTCGCTGGTTTAAATATTGTTGTTGGCTACCGAGAATTCCTATCTAATTAATGAAAAACGGCCCTGATGATGCCCCTGAATCAAAAGAGGCGAATTTATTGTTCACATTTCAATAAACTGGATTGCTTAAACCGAGAGGTTTTTCATTAATCACTGGTTTAAACTCTGATCAAAATTTTCTAGTTTTAGGTCTTTCCTTGGGGATACTAAAATAACACGAATTCATTTTCTTTTCATTACAATAAATATTCACTTTTAAACAAGAAATTTCGAGAAAAAACTAAGAAACTTCGAGAAAAAACCAACAAGTTTCAAAAAGAATTTCCTGAAACCATAACTGTTTCATTCCTTAGTGTTATTGAAAAAATCTGCTATTGGCTGTTTAGAGTTTTATCTTTATAGTAAGTAAAATCGATAGGGGAATATACACTAATCGACCCCTCGACTCCAATGACCCCAAGCAACTGACGCACTTATTCCATCTGCGGTTTTTACCGCGGTAGTATATATACTAGTCAAATCAAACAATTTAAGTTCCCAAAAAATACGTTTGAAGTAATAAATAATGAAGTGAAAAATGTTTAATCCTAAAATATATTAACAAACAAATCCTTCAAATCTCATAATAGGACGAATCGATTTATAACTTCATTTAAACTTTATAACAATAATATGTCAATCACCCCTGAGAAATGTGACAAAGCATTAGGCGAAAAAATTGTAATTCATCTACGATACTGCAAGTCTCTTCACGTTTCGTTTAAATTTGAAATAAAAGCACTAAAACTTAAATATTTCAATAGTTGGATTTTTTCATGGTACTGTATATAAGTTTGTTCTCTAGCCCTGATAGTAACATACCCTTTTGCTGAACTTTTAGAAAGTGGGGGGGGCGCCAAACGATACTTACGCCTAGGGCGCCAAAAACTCTTGAGCCGGCCCTGAAAACATCAATATTTTGTTTAACAGTAAAAATATTAATTCCATCTATACCAGAGCAACGCTTGTTTTTCATTGAATTAATAACATTAACAACCTCTTCATATGTACAATTAAAACTATTAAATAACGCATTTTCCTCATTGTAATTATCCAGGAACAGATCACACCCAAAAGCTTCATATTTTAGCTTAGAAATCACAGATGTATAATATTTATTAAATTCATTCGCAACTTCAAACTTCAAACTCATTGCCATTTACATCAACTAACCTATCATTAATTTTTATGACATCTAAGCGTTTATTTTTATTTTTTACAATTCCTTTAATTAATTACACTCCAGTACTTTCTTGTGTCATTTTTACAGTCATCAACTAGAGAATAATAATAATCCATTTTAGCTTTTCGAATTTGCCCAGTTACAAATCTAGAAAAATTAATATATTCATCTTTCAGAACTAAATTACATTTGTTCCTACAGTATTTCTTATACAAATTATTTTTCCTATTTATTAATCTTATTAGTCTATCTGTAACCCAAACGTTTCTTTTCCTGTTTTTGCTGTTTAATTTTTTCAGGGTACAGGAGGTCACATAACAAGCATTATAAATTTTGTAAAAATTTTTCACACATAAATCAACATTATTTACATTGTAAACATCATTCCAATCAGCTGTTTGTATCTGCCTTCTGAACATGTTGTGATCCAATAACTTACAATACTTTGGGCGGTCATTAATTTTCACAATCTCAGAAAATGAAATATTTAAAGCATAGTGATCAGTAATACAAATGGAAACAACATTACAATCTACTTTGAACTGTAAAGTATTTCTTAAAAGTACGTGGTCAATGCAAGATATACTGTTATTTACAACTCTAGTAGCTGTATTAATTAAGCTCTCAAATCCAAATGATGAAATTAAGTTTAAATACTCTTTAGCTGAATTATTATTTTTTAACAAACAAATATTAATATCCCCTGTAATAATTGTAGGATTAGTAGTTTTATTCAATATAGATTCAAAATCAGGCTTAAATTGATTAAATGTAAATTTACACTGTCGATAAATGCTAAACACAGAGATCTGTAGATTTTTATTGTTGTGAATAACGTTCAAAGTAATGTTAATCACCTAAGCCGTCGGGAGTAGGATCAGCTGATAAAGAGTATCGCAGTGTAAACTCGACGTACATGCAGACACCGCCCGCCTGTCCGTCTGGCCTTGGTTGCAGCAACAAGTCATAGCCCGGCAGCTGATACTTATCCTCCTCGCCACTTTTAATCCAGACTTCCGTGAGAATAATTAAATTGTATGTTTGAGGTAAACTTTGAAGATAAATACAGAGTTCATCAAAATGTTTTCGTAGGCTTCGGATGTTTAAAACAAAGGTTTTTAAATCATTTATTTGATTGAGTATTGAATTACTCTGCATAAAAATAAAATCCTTTAGACCAGTTTATTGTTTAATTTACACCTTTTATTCCACAGACGCCTGCTTATTCACACGTAGAAGTTCGTCAATCTGTGCCAAGGATTGAATACGTATAGCCTTCCCTTGTTCAAACTTTTTAGCAAATATTTTGCCTTCCTTGGACCAGACATACTTCCACCCAGATTGCTTTAACTTTTTAGCGTTAAACATTAGTGTTTTATTACCCGGTGTTAAGTGTTCATTAACATACACATTTGTCAGTGGTACATTTACATCAAAGTCGGTCGATTTTACTCTTGATTTTTTTGCCTTACTTAGGAATAAGTCTCGAGTTTGCCTATTAGAAAATTATACAATAATGGGTTTTGGCCCCGATTCACGCATAGTAGGAATCCTGTGCATTGCCTGGATATCAGTATTAGTGTTTACCGGGACACCGATAATATCTGACAGTTTTTTAACAACATCACTCACATTTTCATTGTCATTTTCAGGCACCCCATCAATCTGAATATTCCTATATCTGATATATTGCTCCAAATCATCCAATTGCAATTTATACTGGGCAACATTTTTTTTAAGTTCCTCATTTTCCTTCACTAAAAAATCTTGAGATTCTTTCAGAGCTTTAACTTGAGAACTATAACTTTTAACTTGTTTCTCATACCCATCAATTTTGATTGAAAAAAAGTCCATTGATTCCTTAAATTCACTTAACTGAGTACCAACGTTTTGTTCATATAGGGCAAACTGTGATTTAATAGTTTCCTCCAACTTATTCAAAAATTCTTCGTGCAATTTATCTATAGAAACTTGACCACTATTAGCAGAGTCTTTAGTTTGCTTAACCTGTTTAGGTTTACTTCCAATACACTTACTGCGTTTCCAGTTTTCACGTCGCGCCTGCCCCAGTCTGTCTGTCTGTGTGTGTGTGTGTGTGTGTGTGTGTGTGTGTGTGTGTGTGTGTGTGTGTGTGTGTGTGTGTGTGTGCGTGTGCGTGTAAGTGTGTGAGTGTGTGAGTGTGTGAGTGTGTGAGTGTGTGAGTGTGTGAGTGTGTGAGTGTGTGAGTGTGTGAGTGTGTGAGTGTGTGAGTGTGTGAGTGTGTATGTGTGTGTGTGTGTGTGTGTGTGTGTGTGTGTGTGTGTGTGTGTGTGTGTGTGTGTGTGTGTGAGTGAGTGTGTGTGTGTGTATGTGTGTGTGTGTGTGTGTGTGTGTGTGTGTGTGTGTGTGTGTGTGTGTGTGTGTGTGTGTGTGTGTGTGTGTGTGTGTGTGTGTGTGTGTGTGTGTGTGTTTTCAAGTTCAAGTTCAAGTTCAAAAATCCTTTATTCAGGAAAAAAACAAATACATACAATGATTACAAATCATTCCCAATGCACCTACAAGGGCGCGTGCGGGAATACAGTTGGCAATATATGTTCTTCAACAATTATTATAGTCCTGCTGCAGTCTTAAGGCTTATCTCACACACTATAAACTAGAATATTCTATGGTTTCAACTACTTCACCATTAGCAAACATCAATTAAGGAATGAATATTAATAACAGAGAGTAACAGTCATCAGCAGAGTAAACTATAAATAGATAATAATTAATAAACACGATAACAATAACAATAACAATATTAAAGACGATAACAATAACAATATTATTTACCAACAATGAAACAATAACCAAATAAATTATAACAATATAACAATACAAGTAACTACATAACATGAAACAACGATTTTATGATGATAATAAATAATAACAAATAATTTGTATGTATAAAATAGAAACCTCACATTTTTATAAATTCCAACAATTTCATTTTTACTTTATGTTTTTTTTCAAAGATAATTTCATTTCCACAAAAAACTATAAACCTGTTATAAATTGTTGGTCCTAGACTATAAAATTAATGCTTGCTAATTTCCTTGGCTAAGAACGGAGTTGAAATTGACATAAACTGACTAGCTCTGGTTAATCTATTGCGCTGTTTAAACTCGAAGTTTTGTAAATATTTTTGGATATACATAACTATTGAATATTTGTATAGCTGCTCAAATATTAAAATATTTTTCTCAGCGAATAAATAGCTTAACCTATCATTATTTTTTACACCATATATAATACGCAAAGCGTGCCTTTGATTCATCACAACTGGCTTTGTAATGAATGGTTGGGTAGGTACCTCCAAAGTGCACAATTCCATATCTTAGCACACTCTCAAACCAAGACATATAAATTCGCTTTAATTGGTCTTCTTTTAAGTATCCTCTCAAATGATAGAGCGCATAGTTTATTTTTCTTAATTTTTTTGATAAGTGATTTATATGCTGTCCCCATTTTAAATTTTGATCAATGTAAACCCCTAGATATCTAACAAACTCCACTACCTCAATAAATGAACAAGAACAATGGTATGTACAATGATGCATATGACAAAATAATTTAAACATATCTGTAAGCTTATCTTTAGTCTCAAGGTAGTCAAAAAACATTATACATTTAGATTTACTAGTATTTATCAATAATTTATTACTAATTAGCCATTGTGATATTTTTTCTAGATCACAGTTTATTTTATATTGTAGTGCTTGTCTATTATATGCTGCACTGAGAAAAATTTTGTCCTGAAATACGTGGAAAATACACGTAAATAAGGGTGTGCGGGTTACCCACTGCAATCTGGACCCGGCTCAATGCTCCAGCAGTGAGACCGCCACACGGAAAATCAGGACTTAGTTTGTCTACATAGTTATGATGTCACTGGCTATGACGTCATTACTGTCGGTTGTAAGTCCTGCCGATCAGAGTTGGCTCTCGTAATTGCAGAGACTTTTCTCAGAATATCCTGCGATTCATGTTGCCTTTACCACAGTTTATCACAGAATGTACAGTCCTATTCTCCTAAAATACAACCGATTTCTATGCACTGACTTGCCTAGTCTCTGCATTTACCGGAGTAGGGTGATCATCTATGTTTTACCCCCGCACCGAGCAGCCGGAGCAGCCGGAGCAGACCTTAAAAATAATGAAATAAAAGTATTTTAAGAGATTTTTTTTATTTATTTAAGACCATTGGAAGATTTAGTCCTATGTAGGGGAGTAATTACAGTACAAACAGCCTTTTATAGTGTTCAGTAAGTAGAAATGTTTAACAACCAATTTTTTTTTCAAACTATTTTTTATTTTACAATACTAATTTTATTTTACTCAATCATAAGTTCTTTCCTATGCTCGAGTGGTGGTAAATCATTATAGGCATTAAAGGCTTACGGTGGATGCCGTCTCGGTCGTTCCTAATCCGTGAAGCGTGCAGCCACACCAGAGCAGGGAGCAGCCGCACCCGAGCAGGGAGCAGCCGCACCCGAGCAGGGAGCAGCCGCACCCGAACAGGGAGCAGATCTTAAAAAAATAAAATAAAAGTATTTTAAGAGATTTTTAATTTATTTAAGACCATTGGAAGATGTAGTCATGTGTACGGGAGTAATTACACTATAAACAGCCTTTATAGTGTTCAGTAGGCTAAGTTAAAATGTTTTACAAGAATTTTTTTCAATTTATTTTCTTCTTTTACAATACTAATTTTATTTTATTCAATCACAAGTTTCTTTCCTATGCTCGAGTGGTGGTAAGTCATTATAGGTATTAAAGGCTTTCGGTGGATGCCGTCTCGGTCAGTCCTAATCTACTTGGTGCTCCATGTATCCAGCAACCCCTAAATTAGTATCAGTAAATGATTACATCTTTTGTTTAATTTACATTTTAAGAAGAAATTCTACAATATAGGTGTGGTTGAGTAGATCTTAAAAATTTCACTTTGATGTGCGATGAGGGTTAAAATTGCCATAACAGCTTAAAATTTAATCTAAAATAAAATTTTTAATATCACCTTACTGCACCTCATACTTTGGGTGTTGCAAGGTTAGCGCAGTGAAACTGTGATTTTTTGCTTGGAAAGAATGTTTGTAGCAGTATAGAATTTGGGCTGATCCCGCGGTCGCGTTACGGTCGTCTTTTGGGGTCAACTGTGTTTTTGATATTAACTGATATTTCTGTTTATGGATGAAGTTAATGTGTGTAAAGAAAACTGTTATTTAAAACATTCAATTAACTTGTACTATATGTTTGATTAGGCCTATGTTAATAATTTATTTAGTTCGTAGTAGGGTGAAGATGTATGTTTTATGAGCGACCAGAGCACAAGAGCACATCTCTGGAGCACAACAGAGCACAACAGAGCATCCCCTAAATTATGAAAAACTTGAAAAAAATATATAAGAAAAGTGTTTTAAGAGATTTTGAGAAAGTAGTAGAATTGTTTGATCTCAAATTAAATTTTGAATTTCACCTCACAGCACATATTATGGGTGTTGAGTAGGGTATGTATGTATGTACTTCTTGGGTGTGTGATGAGAACCAGGAGAATTATGAAATAAACCCTCAAAACACCAAAATAACTATTTAGTTTCTTAATAGATTGTGTTGCTTCTAGATTCTTGCAAGAGTATTTACATTTCTCTGCAAGCTACAATGTTCTAAAAAGAAAGAAACCTTTTACAATATTATTGTGATTTTTTAAATCGTAAGTTTCTCCCTGTGCTAGGATGGTGGAAGGAAGGAAATGACCGGTTACACTACTGGTAGCTTTTTTTTGTGAGGAGCCTCGAGGTGAAATGTGAATACATTTTTGTTCATTTTGTTAAATCTTAAAACTTTGGTTCTGTCAAGCTAAAAAATAATGAAAATGTCAAATTAGCATATAATTCATTCAAAATTGGAATTCTGAATTCATACCTCACTACACCTGACATCAATGCTACTGCATTGTCAGTGGGGCCGGAATTGTATGCTCGTCTATTGAGGGGACAAATGTATCCGTACATATAAAACTTTTGATTTGTATGCTATTTTTAAATTTTAGTTTGATAACGCAGAAATTGATTTTTAATGAACCATCAATTCAATTCTCATAAAATAGCTTATTTCACACATGTTATTTTAACGGTTTCAATTTACGACCCAACTTATATCGGATCATTCCTTGCACAAAAGCGGCTTCAACCTCAAAACATATTTTTTTATCTTAAATTGTGTTTTTTTTCACACAATGTTTATCCCTCGCTGATTGTCTCATTCCTCACAAAATTTCTTACTCTTCAAAATATCATTTGCCCTACAAAACGCGTTATCCCTCATGAAACATCCTCTTCCTAAAAAAAAACCTCATTATTCCTCATAAAAATAGCTACTCCTCACCAAACGATGTACTCTTTATAAAACATCATCTCATTTTCTACAAACAAAAATCTTACAACTCACCAAATAGCTTGTTTATCACAAACGTCTTATTCATTGTGAGTGCTTCATTTCTTTTAGCTTACCTCAAAGTCCTAAATTTTAATTGATTTTGTTCGGCTCCACCGATCTACAAAGGATAAAAATTGTCAAATTAGCATACAGTTCAATATATTATTATATTTGAAATATCAGCTAACCATGGCTAAAGCGAGGTTCAACAATTAATTTTTAAAATTTTACATTACTGTACTTTACCCCATGTCTGTTGTAAGGTTTCCTTTCAAGCACTGAACATATCTCATGAGGGCTATCAACAAACCAGTGCAAGTGTTACAATAGAAATATCTTATTAGGTAAATACTCTTTGTGAAGCTATACATTTTGTCATCGAAATTTCAGAGTTCAAGAACATATTTTCCAAATAAGAAGCAGAAAATGGGTGAACTGTTTTTACAAATTTAGACTAACTAAAACTCAAACAAACCCTTAAATCAAAAACTCAGGTCTATCTTACAACTAAGAGTTTGTACCCATTCTTTATACAGCGTACCTAAACAAACTGAACAAACTGAAAACTCAAACTTTTAAATTTGATACTCCACTAAATAAACTGACTTGAGCTCAAAGTCATTCGGTAAATTTAGCAAACCTAAACTCATAAACTGAAACATTAAAACTTCAAGCTCTAAACTGAAATCAAAAACTTAATAAAACCATGAGTCATTGTTACACTTATCGATCAATAACTCTAAATCAATAAAAACGTCCTATACCCAAACATTTTATTTAGAACGAATAAACTTAGAAAAAGAAACACATATTGACTCAAACTCATTTTACAAACTCAAAAAAGCTAAATCTACTTCATAAACTTAAAATCAAACTTACAGTTTAATATACTGAACTGAAGTCATTAATTTAAACTGATAAAATGAAACTCATAAACTCCTAAGATTAAACTCAACCTCATTAGAGTGCAATTACAAGTTCAAACTCTAAAATTCAGGTAAAAACTCGGTATTATCATTTTGAAACTACATCCTCATCTCAATATCGTCAACTTAAACTAACAAAGTCACATTATCAGTCTCAAACTAAGAAACCAATGCTTCAGTTTTAATATTCAAAATATCAGAAATTTTTGAAAAATAACCACCCTGAAAACTGTGAAACTTAACATAAGGATTTGTAAAATAAAATTGTTAAGTGATTATAACAAACCTAGAAAATATGTCCAAGAAAACAATATAAAATTGATGATCAGAGTGAGTGAAATATATCAACAAAATCTAAAAAAGTTCATATTTTTCAAGAGCATTCATTCAAAAATTCACAAGTTAACAAAGTTCAACAATAGTTGAACAAGTATTAACGGTAACTAGTGGTGTTGAACTAAAATACTAGAAGAATAGTTTTTGCTAAGTATCATAATTGTCATGACTCGAAAGTATTGCTAAAAAGAAACAATCAAGATTGAATGAATGAATGAAATATTATTCTGTTTTTTAAAAATCGATTACTGCGTTGTGCTATGTTTTTACTGAATAAAAGCTTTAAAAAACAATAAAATATATCAGACTTCATAAACATCATTAATTGAAGATAACTTTAGTTGAAAATTTTCACTTGTGTTATCATTGGTTCAAAAACATTTCATGTTAGTAAACAGTTACACAGGGAAAAATTAATTACTTCGAGATATGATGACTGAGGAGTCATGACTTTAAGAGACAAAATCTTTATCCAACCTTCAGCTTGTAATGATTAACAAAAAAAAAAGTTTTATTGGTCAAACTTAGAATTATTATTTTCAATCATAATCACCATCACAAAATTTATCTGTATGCTATTGATTGTGCAAAAGCTATAACCACACCTAATAACCTGATTTTCCATACCCAATACGTTAAGAAGGCCTCAAAGTGTCATTGAGGTACCACAATTCGTAAGTCTTAACTATTTCAATATGTCAGTGAAAACTCATTTAAAGTATTGCTTTTTGAGATTGTAATATTAAATATTGTTTACTATCATAATATTGTTTTGAATGCAAATTGTCAAATTCAATTCACCAACCAAGTTCACAAATTTAAGATTTCACCAAGAACTTAGCAGAGTGGCTGTAAACAAGTATACTTAAAAATAATGATATCCAACAATTAACTACGAACATTTTACCTTATTTAGTGTTCCTACCAAATTTAGAATTTTTCCCAACATCATATTACTGAGAGTGGCTAAATGAATACAACTATTTTTATAAAGTTTTAGACGATCGATCATCAAAACATCTTGGATGTAGCATCAATCATGGTGATAAAGATATTATACTTAAAGCTTTGTCAATTATCATTTAGTTTTAAATGTAAGCTGCCAAATTTGATTGGCCAAATTCGTTCGTCAAATTAAGAGATTACTCAGGACTTATTAAGAGTGTTGTAAATAAGGTTTACTTACAAGATATTGACAAACAAATGATTGACTGATTGATTGGTTGTAACAATATCCAACCAAGAGTTATTTACCAAACTGAACTCTTAACCAAACCAAGATACCAATGTACTAAAGTACTACCCAGATTGAATAAAAAATAACAACCAGACGTTCAAAACATTCATTTTTGACAAATTCAAAACATTTCAATCGTATTGTTTGTTTAGAGATCTGAATATTTAACAAATTATAATTTAGAGCGAATAAAAGATGTTAGTCAAACTTAGACAATTTTCATCCATCAATGATAAACCATGCAGAGTTAGCAGCTTACACTCACATAAAACTATTAGTTATCCATCAATTGAAAGTTAGTTAATCTGTTAAAAAAACTATTGCAAAGAGAGTAAATGAATAAAAAGTTGGCTTATAGAAAACTAATATTTATTTTCATTTTTATACTATGGTTATGATCAAAAAATTATTAGAAGATTCTAGGTAAAAGTAGTATACTTTTCATGATTCTAAATAAATCGTCAATGAAACCTCTTAATATTTTCTATGTTTGCCCAAGAGAATGGTTGTTTTCGCAATCAATATGCGTCGAAAAATAGGCGATTCTTGTATTTATTTTACTTTGTTCACTTATTTTTACTTTGCGAGCTCCAGCGTTTCAATTTAAGAACACAAAAAATTTGAAAAAAAAACAGCGTGCATTTGATAACCAGGTTACGTTGTTTGAGCATGAAATTACGTTTCCTACTCTGAATACAAAAAAATTACCAAACTGTGTATTAGGCAGATCTCTCAACATTTTTCGGACCTTTCGCCAAGTTGATTTATACTTCTACTAATATGTATATTTGTCATTTATTTGCTTTAACTATCAAAACGAAATGTACAAATTTATGAATGAAAACTCTGTTATCGAGAATGAACTGCCCACCTTGGTGCACATTAGACAAAGACTGTATTCGAACAAGAAGTCTATATATCTGTTGATAGATATTGGCCTTTTTAGCTGTGATAACCAATTAAAATGTTTTACACAATCCAAGGCCGGTTGTAAAAATATGAGATGGATCTAAGAATCCAAAAAAGGTAAATTAAACACGAATATATTTTAGTTGTTTTATTTATTCAACTGAATGACCATATTGTAAAATACCCTTTAATCTAGTAAAATGTACACGTTTAGGGAAAGTATAGTTTTATAGAAGTTTTTATCTTACATTTGACAATGTACGTTTTAAAGGAAGAAAAATAACCATAAATTTACAAAGATTATAACACTAATCTTCCCCAAAGCAAGCATAAATACTACATAGTTTAAATCTCGATAAAAATACGGGAATACAATACAAACAGATATTGAAACACAGCAAATGGGATTTTTTATCAATAGAACTTAGTCCATCGAGTTCTAAGTTGTGTAAGAAGACTGTAATTGCCTCTTTTATTTCCTGATCTCCTGAAGTTAAATCCAAACCTGCGTTCCGAAGGTGATCCATCACAAACAGACTTATTGTATCAAAATGTGTCTTCGCTTTCTCTGTGTACTCCGAAGCCTCCTCGATGGATTTTGAAACACATCGGTGCGACATCATGAGAGTGTCCCAACTTGATCTCTGGATTGCGACGGCGTCAGGAAGATGGACTCCTCGATGACTGGAATCAGGTTTACAAATTACTAGAGTTTGCTTTCCATCGATGATCAGTAATGACAATATCATAGATCCCAAATCTATTTGCTTAGGAGTAATATTAGTTGCATCTTCAAAGTAGTCAGTGATTTTATCAGAATTCTTCATTAATCTTTCCCATTCAGTTTGAGTAAGAGGTATACCAAAGCGACTGGATCCATTTCGCTGTACAATTTGAATTTCTGTTGAAAAATTTTGGTCAGAACCATTCAAGCCAACTACGATTTCTCCGGAGAAGATTGCATTCAATGGATAAGACCTATTCATTAACAATGTTTCCAACTGACGATGTGGTAGTTGTAATAATTTATCATGATCCAGTGTTGTCGAAGTAGATATTTGATAAGATTTTTGTTGGGTGGATTTCTCAATAGCACCTTTATTCTTCAAATATGGAGTAAATCGCTTAAAGGAAAATGTCATTGTAAATAGTATCCGTTCTGATGCGTTCGAGCTTTACCAGAATACTGATAACTTTATTGCACTTTGAATATGTCCTCTACCATTCAAGAGTTTAGTTATGGTGGGGGGAAATGTAAACAATTGGGTCACTGACGGATATAAAGTGCCTAGACGAATTTCCAGAGCAACGATGTAACAAACTTGTATTAAGGAACTATTTTATGTGTTGATGAAAATTAAAATTCAATTTGTAAATTTGTTTGTAGTTTTTTATTATTTTAATAAATTTTCGTTCAGCTTAATATAAAACTACAAACAAATTTACAAATTGAATTTTAATTTTCATCAACACATAAAATAGTTCCTTAATACAAGTTTGTTACATCGTTGCTCTGGAAATTCGTCTAGGCACTTTATATCCGTCAGTGACCCAATTGTTTACATTTCCCCCCACCATAACTAAACTCTTGAATGGTAGAGGACATATTCAAAGTGCAATAAAGTTATCAGTATTCTGGTAAAGCTCGAACGCATCAGAACGGATACTATTTACAATGACATTTTCCTTTAAGCGATTTACTCCATATTTGAAGAATAAAGGTGCTATTGAGAAATCCACCCAACAAAAATCTTATCAAATATCTACTTCGACAACACTGGATCATGATAAATTATTACAACTACCACATCGTCAGTTGGAAACATTGTTAATGAATAGGTCTTATCCATTGAATGCAATCTTCTCCGGAGAAATCGTAGTTGGCTTGAATGGTTCTGACCAAAATTTTTCAACAGAAATTCAAATTGTACAGCGAAATGGATCCAGTCGCTTTGGTATACCTCTTACTCAAACTGAATGGGAAAGATTAATGAAGAATTCTGATAAAATCACTGACTACTTTGAAGATGCAACTAATATTACTCCTAAGCAAATAGATTTGGGATCTATGATATTGTCATTACTGATCATCGATGGAAAGCAAACTCTAGTAATTTGTAAACCTGATTCCAGTCAACGAGGAGTCCATCTTCCTGACGCCGTCGCAATCCAGAGATCAAGTTGGGACACTCTCATGATGTCGCACCGATGTGTTTCAAAATCCATCGAGGAGGCTTCGGAGTACACAGAGAAAGCGAAGACACATTTTGATACAATAAGTCTGTTTGTGATGGATCACCTTCGGAACGCAGGTTTGGATTTAACTTCAGGAGATCAGGAAATAAAAGAGGCAATTACAGTCTTCTTACACAACTTAGAACTCGATGGACTAAGTTCTATTGATAAAAAATCCCATTTGCTGTGTTTCAATATCTGTTTGTATTGTATTCCCGTATTTTTATCGAGATTTAAACTATGTAGTATTTATGCTTGCTTTGGGGAAGATTAGTGTTATAATCTTTGTAAATTTATGGTTATTTTTCTTCCTTTAAAACGTACATTGTCAAATGTAAGATAAAAACTTCTATAAAACTATACTTTCCCTAAACGTGTACATTTTACTAGATTAAAGGGTATTTTACAATATGGTCATTCAGTTGAATAAATAAAACAACTAAAATATATTCGTGTTTAATTTACCTTTTTTGGATTCTTAGATCCATCTCATATTTTTACAACCGGCCTTGGATTGTGTAAAACATTTTAATTGGTTATCACAGCTAAAAAGGCCAATATCTATCAACAGATTTATAGACTTCTTGTTCGAATACAGTCTTTGTCTAATGTGCACCAAGGTGGGCAGTTCATTCTCGATAACAGAGTTTTCATTCATAAATTTGTACATTTCGTTTTGATAGTTAAAGCAAATAAATGACAAATATACATATTAGTAGAAGTATAAATCAACTTGGCGAAAGGCCCGAAAAATGTTGAGAGATCTGCCTAATACACAGTTTGGTAATTTTTTCGTATTCAGAGTAGGAAACGTAATTTCATGCTCAAACAACGTAACCTGGTTATCAAATGCACGCTGTTTTTTTTTCAAATTTTTTGTGTTCTTAAATTGAAACGCTGGAGCTCGCAAAGTAAAAATAAGTGAACAAAGTAAAATAAATACAAGAATCGCCTATTTTTCGACGTATATTGATTGCGAAAACAACCATTTTCTTGGGCAAACATAGAAAATATTAAGAGGTTTCATTGACGATTTATTTAGAATCATGAAAAGTATACTACTTTTACCTAGAATCTTTTAATAATTTTTTGATCATAACCATAGTATAAAAATGAAAATAAATATTAGTTTTCTATAAGCCAACTTTTTATTCATTTACTCTCTTTGCAATAGTTTTTATAACAGATTAACTAACTTTCAATTGATGGATAACTAATAGTTTTATGTGAGTGTAAGCTGCTAACTCTGCATGGTTTATCATTGATGGATGAAAATTGTCTAAGTTTGACTAACATCTTTTATTCGCTCTAAATTATAATTTGTTAAATATTCAGATCTCTAAACAAACAATACGATTGAAATGTTTTGAATTTGTCAAAAATGAATGTTTTGAACGTCTGGTTGTTATTTTTTATTCAATCTGGGTAGTACTTTAGTACATTGGTATCTTGGTTTGGTTAAGAGTTCAGTTTGGTAAATAACTCTTGGTTGGATATTGTTACAACCAATCAATCAGTCAATCATTTGTTTGTCAATATCTTGTAAGTAAACCTTATTTACAACACTCTTAATAAGTCCTGAGTAATCTCTTAATTTGACGAACGAATTTGGCCAATCAAATTTGGCAGCTTACATTTAAAACTAAATGATAATTGACAAAGCTTTAAGTATAATATCTTTATCACCATGATTGATGCTACATCCAAGATGTTTTGATGATCGATCGTCTAAAACTTTATAAAAATAGTTGTATTCATTTAGCCACTCTCAGTAATATGATGTTGGGAAAAATTCTAAATTTGGTAGGAACACTAAATAAGGTAAAATGTTCGTAGCTAATTGTTGGATATCATTATTTTTAAGTATACTTGTTTACAGCCACTCTGCTAAGTTCTTGGTGAAATCTTAAATTTGTGAACTTGGTTGGTGAATTGAATTTGACAATTTGCATTCAAAACAATATTATGATAGTAAACAATATTTAATATTACAATCTCAAAAAGCAATACTTTAAATGAGTTTTCACTGACATATTGAAATAGTTAAGACTTACGAATTGTGGTACCTCAATGACACTTTGAGGCCTTCTTAACGTATTGGGTATGGAAAATCAGGTTATTAGGTGTGGTTATAGCTTTTGCACAATCAATAGCATACAGATAAATTTTGTGATGGTGATTATGATTGAAAATAATAATTCTAAGTTTGACCAATAAAACTTTTTTTTTTGTTAATCATTACAAGCTGAAGGTTGGATAAAGATTTTGTCTCTTAAAGTCATGACTCCTCAGTCATCATATCTCGAAGTAATTAATTTTTCCCTGTGTAACTGTTTACTAACATGAAATGTTTTTGAACCAATGATAACACAAGTGAAAATTTTCAACTAAAGTTATCTTCAATTAATGATGTTTATGAAGTCTGATATATTTTATTGTTTTTTAAAGCTTTTATTCAGTAAAAACATAGCACAACGCAGTAATCGATTTTTAAAAAACAGAATAATATTTCATTCATTCATTCAATCTTGATTGTTTCTTTTTAGCAATACTTTCGAGTCATGACAATTATGATACTTAGCAAAAACTATTCTTCTAGTATTTTAGTTCAACACCACTAGTTACCGTTAATACTTGTTCAACTATTGTTGAACTTTGTTAACTTGTGAATTTTTGAATGAATGCTCTTGAAAAATATGAACTTTTTTAGATTTTGTTGATATATTTCACTCACTCTGATCATCAATTTTATATTGTTTTCTTGGACATATTTTCTAGGTTTGTTATAATCACTTAACAATTTTATTTTACAAATCCTTATGTTAAGTTTCACAGTTTTCAGGGTGGTTATTTTTCAAAAATTTCTGATATTTTGAATATTAAAACTGAAGCATTGGTTTCTTAGTTTGAGACTGATAATGTGACTTTGTTAGTTTAAGTTGACGATATTGAGATGAGGATGTAGTTTCAAAATGATAATACCGAGTTTTTACCTGAATTTTAGAGTTTGAACTTGTAATTGCACTCTAATGAGGTTGAGTTTAATCTTAGGAGATTATGAGTTTCATTTTATCAGTTTAAATTAATGACTTCAGTTCAGTATATTAAACTGTAAGTTTGATTTTAAGTTTATGAAGTAGATTTAGCTTTTTTGAGTTTGTAAAATGAGTTTGAGTCAATATGTGTTTCTTTTTCTAAGTTTATTCGTTCTAAATAAAATGTTTGGGTATAGGACGTTTTTATTGATTTAGAGTTATTGATCGATAAGTGTAACAATGACTCATGGTTTTATTAAGTTTTTGATTTCAGTTTAGAGCTTGAAGTTTTAATGTTTCAGTTTATGAGTTTAGGTTTGCTAAATTTACCGAATGACTTTGAGCTCAAGTCAGTTTATTTAGTGGAGTATCAAATTTAAAAGTTTGAGTTTTCAGTTTGTTCAGTTTGTTTAGGTACGCTGTATAAAGAATGGGTACAAACTCTTAGTTGTAAGATAGACCTGAGTTTTTGATTTAAGGGTTTGTTTGAGTTTTAGTTAGTCTAAATTTGTAAAAACAGTTCACCCATTTTCTGCTTCTTATTTGGAAAATATGTTCTTGAACTCTGAAATTTCGATGACAAAATGTATAGCTTCACAAAGAGTATTTACCTAATAAGATATTTCTATTGTAACACTTGCACTGGTTTGTTGATAGCCCTCATGAGATATGTTCAGTGCTTGAAAGGAAACCTTACAACAGACATGGGGTAAAGTACAGTAATGTAAAATTTTAAAAATTAATTGTTGAACCTCGCTTTAGCCATGGTTAGCTGATATTTCAAATATAATAATATATTGAACTGTATGCTAATTTGACAATTTTTATCCTTTGTAGATCGGTGGAGCCGAACAAAATCAATTAAAATTTAGGACTTTGAGGTAAGCTAAAAGAAATGAAGCACTCACAATGAATAAGACGTTTGTGATAAACAAGCTATTTGGTGAGTTGTAAGATTTTTGTTTGTAGAAAATGAGATGATGTTTTATAAAGAGTACATCGTTTGGTGAGGAGTAGCTATTTTTATGAGGAATAATGAGGTTTTTTTTTAGGAAGAGGATGTTTCATGAGGGATAACGCGTTTTGTAGGGCAAATGATATTTTGAAGAGTAAGAAATTTTGTGAGGAATGAGACAATCAGCGAGGGATAAACATTGTGTGAAAAAAAACACAATTTAAGATAAAAAAATATGTTTTGAGGTTGAAGCCGCTTTTGTGCAAGGAATGATCCGATATAAGTTGGGTCGTAAATTGAAACCGTTAAAATAACATGTGTGAAATAAGCTATTTTATGAGAATTGAATTGATGGTTCATTAAAAATCAATTTCTGCGTTATCAAACTAAAATTTAAAAATAGCATACAAATCAAAAGTTTTATATGTACGGATACATTTGTCCCCTCAATAGACGAGCATACAATTCCGGCCCCACTGACAATGCAGTAGCATTGATGTCAGGTGTAGTGAGGTATGAATTCAGAATTCCAATTTTGAATGAATTATATGCTAATTTGACATTTTCATTATTTTTTAGCTTGACAGAACCAAAGTTTTAAGATTTAACAAAATGAACAAAAATGTATTCACATTTCACCTCGAGGCTCCTCACAAAAAAAAGCTACCAGTAGTGTAACCGGTCATTTCCTTCCTTCCACCATCCTAGCACAGGGAGAAACTTACGATTTAAAAAATCACAATAATATTGTAAAAGGTTTCTTTCTTTTTAGAACATTGTAGCTTGCAGAGAAATGTAAATACTCTTGCAAGAATCTAGAAGCAACACAATCTATTAAGAAACTAAATAGTTATTTTGGTGTTTTGAGGGTTTATTTCATAATTCTCCTGGTTCTCATCACACACCCAAGAAGTACATACATAAATACCCTACTCAACACCCATAATATGTGCTGTGAGGTGAAATTCAAAATTTAATTTGAGATCAAACAATTCTACTACTTTCTCAAAATCTCTTAAAACACTTTTCTTATATATTTTTTTCAAGTTTTTCATAATTTAGGGGATGCTCTGTTGTGCTCTGTTGTGCTCCAGAGATGTGCTCTTGTGCTCTGGTCGCTCATAAAACATACATCTTCACCCTACTACGAACTAAATAAATTATTAACATAGGCCTAATCAAACATATAGTACAAGTTAATTGAATGTTTTAAATAACAGTTTTCTTTACACACATTAACTTCATCCATAAACAGAAATATCAGTTAATACCAAAAACACAGTTGACCCCAAAAGACGACCGTAACGCGACCGCGGGATCAGCCCAAATTCTATACTGCTACAAACATTCTTTCCAAGCAAAAAATCACAGTTTCACTGCGCTAACCTTGCAACACCCAAAGTATGAGGTGCAGTAAGGTGATATTAAAAATTTTATTTTAGATTAAATTTTAAGCTGTTATGGCAATTTTAACCCTCATCGCACATCAAAGTGAAATTTTTAAGATCTACTCAACCACACCTATATTGTAGAATTTCTTCTTAAAATGTAAATTAAACAAAAGATGTAATCATTTACTGATACTAATTTAGGGGTTGCTGGATACATGGAGCACCAAGTAGATTAGGACTGACCGAGACGGCATCCACCGAAAGCCTTTAATACCTATAATGACTTACCACCACTCGAGCATAGGAAAGAAACTTGTGATTGAATAAAATAAAATTAGTATTGTAAAAGAAGAAAATAAATTGAAAAAAATTCTTGTAAAACATTTTAACTTAGCCTACTGAACACTATAAAGGCTGTTTATAGTGTAATTACTCCCGTACACATGACTACATCTTCCAATGGTCTTAAATAAATTAAAAATCTCTTAAAATACTTTTATTTTATTTTTTTAAGATCTGCTCCCTGTTCGGGTGCGGCTGCTCCCTGCTCGGGTGCGGCTGCTCCCTGCTCGGGTGCGGCTGCTCCCTGCTCTGGTGTGGCTGCACGCTTCACGGATTAGGAACGACCGAGACGGCATCCACCGTAAGCCTTTAATGCCTATAATGATTTACCACCACTCGAGCATAGGAAAGAACTTATGATTGAGTAAAATAAAATTAGTATTGTAAAATAAAAAATAGTTTGAAAAAAAAATTGGTTGTTAAACATTTCTACTTACTGAACACTATAAAAGGCTGTTTGTACTGTAATTACTCCCCTACATAGGACTAAATCTTCCAATGGTCTTAAATAAATAAAAAAAATCTCTTAAAATACTTTTATTTCATTATTTTTAAGGTCTGCTCCGGCTGCTCCGGCTGCTCGGTGCGGGGGTAAAACATAGATGATCACCCTACTTACCGGTATTTTTTATTTAAAATCAGTAAAAAATGTCTGGGTCCTTTTAGCGGTCACCCATCCTAGTTCTAACCACGCCCGATGTTTCTTGACTCGTATGTTCAGCTGAGACTGCTATATCCATTGCGTTACGGCTGCCTGCTGACGACTGTAGTTGTTGAATAGCATCTGAAGAAGTGATAAGTGAAGTTTTACGCTTAATGGTACTTCTCTACAGTGACAATTTATTGCGTGATAGAGTCTAGAGTAGCCCTCCGTACGTGTCGTGCGTGTTTCCCGGTACCGGAATTTTTATAAAAAGTAATGTTTGTTCGTTGTGTGCGTCTGTCCGTTTGTGTTACGTGGGTATGTGTCATGATGGTTTTTAATGCTTCTTGACGACTTCCACTGGAATGAAATTTGATTTCTATCGCCTGAGGAAGATCTCTCTAAGATTGAAACTGGAATAGCCCATAATGTGAGACTACAAATGATCACTTTGACAGTACAAGGTATTTACACCATTAATAGTTACAATTTATTGCCCTGACATATTTATTTGATAGATTTAAAAGTGGCAGCAAATCAATGCAAGGTTATACTCGACCTGCATTCTATTTCTTACAATTCATCTTATTTAAGACTTTGCTAAAAAATACCTGAGTTATTAAAATCGAAACAAGATTTAAACAGTGCAATTACTTTTTTTGGTAATTTGTTCGTGTAAACTTTGGGCAGATAAAATTAATCTTAGGCCTAAAACTGATCAATGTGTCCTTGCAACTATTTAAAAATAAAACAATATTTAACATAAGTAACTGCTGACAAATAAAACGATTTGATTTTCTTCAATAATCTAAGCTTTTTCTCTAAAAAATTGGAAATTTGATATTCTTTTTGACGTTTCACTACCATTTACTTTATATGTATTTACTATCAATGGTACTACAGTAAGTAAATCTATAAAAACATTAATAAAATATGTATTATAGAAACCAAATGTTATTATTCAAACTTGTATCACATTTGTAAATTTTCAATCCCAAATATAAAACTAACACAACGGACTTAAAATCAATCCAGATTGGGTTAAAAAATATTTATTCGATTCAAATAAAATATTTGATGATAGTGCGAACTAAAACAAGGTAAATACTAACTGCTTTTACCAAATCACATGGAAATAATTTGAAGTTCTCATCCATACGCCTACCGTAAATGCAGTGGGCTGCGTGCAGAAAGTAATCATGGATAAACTTATGACGTGTTTTGTGACGTATACAAACCATCCATGACGTCACTTTAATGTTTTTTCCTTAAAATCACGTTAAATTCCCTGATTATTTGCAAATACTGCAGTTCGAGCGTAATTGCAGAGAAATAGTGCTTAAAGAAGGACTGCGAGTCCTGCGTCTGTACTAATGCCCAAAACTCTGCTGAGTCATTGAGCTGGGTCCAGACACAACACTCCTGTACGTGAGCCAAGTCCTTATTTACGTATTGCGAGTACAGATTCTAGACTTGGGGCAAAAACTCTGCTTTTCCGCTAAGATATTTTTCTCAGTGTGTATGAGCATACAAGGGCTGTGTCATCCGCATAGGCAAACACCGATGAGTAAAAATCAATATTCAAAAGGTCATTAATATAGATCAAAAAAATAATTGGTCCTAACACCCCCCCTTGAGCTGTTCCGTACTGTAGCTCCAACATATCACTATAACATTTATTAATTTTTACAACCTGCCTTCTACCCCTGCAAAATGAATCCAACCATGACAGTGCTGCACCTCCAAAACCATATTTCCTAAATTTATTTATTAAAATGCCTATGTCTAGTACATCAAATGCCTTCTGGAAGTCTGGGTAAATAGCTAATGTGTACATACTTTTGTCTGAAGATGATACTATACTACTAACATGGTTTTCTATGGCTAAATCCGTACCTCTACCCGGTAAAAACCCATATTGATTGTTGGAGAACAAAGGCCTACTATAAAAATAACTTAGTATCTGCTTCTTAATTAAACTCTCAAAAATCTTTGCCACAGTGCTTATTACAGATATAGGGCGGTATGAAGAAAAAAGTGATTGATCACCTGTCTTATAAACCGGCACAACCGATGCAGTTTTAAATTCACAGGAACAATCCCCTGATCCAAAGATTTAACAAAAATACTGTGGAGCAATGGCGCAAAGAGGTTCACATTCTGCTTTATTGTACTAATGGTTATCCCATCAATGCCGGAACTAGGCTTATTTTTTATATGTTTGATGACATTTAACAATTCCTCAAAGTTACATTCAAAATTAACAAAAAGCTCCTCACAAATATAATCATTGTTCTCTTTAAACAGGTCACATCCAAAAGCGTCATGTTTTAATGATGAAATAATATTTGTAAAATATTAATTAAATCCATCAGCAACATTTTTTTCATTTTCTACCACCTTAACTAACTCATTGTTAATGTTAATACAGTCTAAAGACTTTTTCTTTCTTTTAATAATTTTTGTAATAACATTCCAGTATTTTTTGGAATCACCTTGACACTGATCTATTAATGATGAAAAATAGTTCAACTTTTCCCTTTTTATTTGTTTTGTAACATTTTTAGCATACCTCTAATACTCTGATCTTAAAAATAAATTATTTCTATCTTTATTGTACATAATAAACATTTTATTCTTTCTATTTATTAAATAAATAAGGTGATCTGAAATCCATTCATTTCTTTTTCTATTTTTACTGTTAAGTTTTTTTAAAAAAACAAGCATTATCATAACAATTGTTATATATCTTATAAAAATGTTGCACACACTTATTTACATTAATTTCATTATACACCGGGTTCCAGTCAGCTAAATTTAACTGTCTGCAAAGAAGCCTCTGATCCAAAACTTTAATAAACTTTACTTCATTTATCGTTATACTATCTGCACATAAAGTGAGTCTGAGAGCAAAATGATCAGTTATTTCCAATTTTAAAACATCACTTTCATAATTTAATTTTTTTGAATTTCTTAATAATAAATGGTCAATACATGTTTCAGTCTCATTAAAAACTCTAGTTGGTATATTCACCAGGCTTTGAAATCCGTATGACGAAATTAAATTTAAATAATCCCTAGCTGAACCCATCTCTTTCAATAAACATATATTCATATCTCCTATAATTATAGTAGGGTCATTTGTTGTCTGCAAAATACTTATAAAATCATCTTTAAATTCCTTAAATGTATATTTACAATTTCTATAAACCCCAAACAGTGTTATACTTAAGGAACTATTATTGAAGGTAACATTAAAGTCGACATGTATTATTTCTGCAGTAGAACACGAGATGAGCTGGTATGAGTATTGGAGGCTAGAGTCCATGTAGATGACAACACCACCTGATTGATTCTCTGTCCTTGGCTGTAGTATCATGTCATATCCCGTTATCTGGTACTTATCTTCTTCCCCACTCTTGATCCAGACCTCCGTTAAAACTATTATATTGTATGTTAATGAGAGACTGTTAAGATATATGCATAGTTCATCAAAGTGTCTCCGCAGACTTCGAATATTTAAATTAAAAATATTAATTTTCCCTCCCAAAGTGTTGATTGACATTATTATTAATTGGAAAAATACAGACATTACTTAACACCCCATCCTGTGACACCTTTGACACATTCACTCATTTTTATGTCCTTCTGAGATAAGTTTCTCAATTTGGTCCAGTGAAGTAATTTGAACTCTTCTTCCTTCCTCGGATTTTTTAGCAAAGATTTTTCCTTCAACAGTCCAAATAAACTTCCATCCATGATCCCTTAGCTTTTTCGCTTGGTAGAGTAGGTCTTTGTTAAAAGGTGTCAAGTGAACATTCACATACACGTTGGTTTCGGGTACGTTCGCAACAAACTCAGTTGATTTAATTCGTAATTTTTTACACTTAACCAGCAAATTGTCACGTACCTGCCTATTAACAAACTGCACAACAATAGGCCTAGGACCTTTTTCACGCCTAGTTGGTATACGATGCACAGCTTGCACATCAGTGTTTGGGTTTATGCTCATACTAGCTACCTCTGCAAGTTTGTTAATAACAACATTTAGTTTTTCATCTGTTACTTCTGGTATGCCCTCAATTTGAACATTCTTATTCCTATTATATTGTTCTAAATTTTCCAATTGAATTTTATAAGAGGTTAGGTCCTTTTTCAA
Source organism: Flexamia atlantica (assembly GCA_035578135.1). Lineage (NCBI taxonomy): Eukaryota > Metazoa > Arthropoda > Insecta > Hemiptera > Cicadellidae > Flexamia > Flexamia atlantica. The sequence goes on along the minus strand of JAQJVK010000017.1, from coordinate 11,480,586 downwards.
TTGTTGATTTTCTTTTTGTAAATTAGTGCAAACTTCCTGTAACCCCTTCATTTGATTGTTAACAGTTTTTTGAGTTGCTTCATACTCATCTAGCTTACCAGAAAAGTATTCCAAAGATTTGTGAACTTCTTCAAACTGTTTATTAAATTGTTTCCCATACTCAGCAAACTGTTGCTTTATTGTGCTTTCCATTTTTAACAGAAATTCCTCATGCAATTTACTAATCTGTTCTTTACCTATATTATCCTTACCATTATCCTTGGCTACTTTCCCCTTACCAGTACAATTCTTACACTTCCATGCATCTCGCCTAGGCTGTCCCATACGATTCCAGGTACTTTCCAATATATCAGCACAATGAAAATGTAAATTGGAATTACACTGGGAACACGTAGCATATTCATTAGGTAATGGGAGCGGATCATCACAACTTGAACATTCACTCATTCTGTGTGTGTGTGTGTGTGTGTGTGTGTGTGTGTGTGTGTGTGTGTGTGTGTGTGTGTGTGTGAGTGTGTGAGCGGTGTGTGTGTGTGTGTGTGTGTGTGTGTGTGTGTGTGTGTGTGTGCGTGCGTGCGTGCGTGCGTGCGTGCGTGCGTGCGTGCGTGGGTGCGTGCGTGGGTGCGTGCGTGGGTGCGTGCGTGCGTGCGTGCGTGCGTGCGCGCGTGCGTGCGTGCGTGCGTGCGTGCGTGCGTGCGTGCGTGCGTGCGTGCGTGGGTGCGTGCGTGGGTGCGTGCGTGGGTGCGTGCGTGGGTGCGTGCGTGCGTGCGTGCGTGCGTGCGTGCGTGCGTGCGTGCGTGCGTGCGTGCGTGCGTGCGTGCGTGCGTGCGTGCGTGCGTGCGTGCGTGCGTGCGTGCGTGCGTGTGTGTGAGTGTGTGTGTGTGTGAGTGTGTGAGTGTGTGAGTGTGTGAGTGTGTGAGTGTGTGAGTGTGTGAGTGTGTGTGAGTGTGTGTGAGTGTGTGAGTGTGTGTGAGTGTGTGAGTGTGTGTGTGAGTGTGTGTGTGAGTGCGTGTGTGCGTGTGTGTGCGTGTGTGCGAGTGTGTGCGAGTGTGTGCGAGTGTGTGCGAGTGTGTGCGAGTGTGTGCGAGTGTGTGTGAGTTTGTGTGTGTGAGTATGTGTGTGAGTGTATGTGTGAGTGTGTGTGTGAGTGTGTGTGGGTGTGTGAATGTGTGTGAGTGTGTGTGAGTGTGTGTGAGTGTGTGTGAGTGTGTGTGTGTGTGTGAGTGTGTGTGTGTGTGTGTGTGTGTGTGTGCGTGCGTGTGTGAGTGTGTGTGTGTGTGTGTGTGTGTGTGTGTGTGTGTGCGCGTGCGTGTGTGCGTGTGTGTGCGTGTGTGCGTGTGTGTGCGTGCGTGCGTGCGTGCGTGCGTGCGTGTGTGTGTGTGTGTGTGTGTGTGTGTGTGTGTGTGTGTGTGTGTGTGTGTGTGTGTGTGTGTGTGTGTGTGTGTGTGTGTGTGTGTGTGTGTGTGTGTGTGTGTGTGTGTGTGTGTGTGTGTGTGTGTGTGTGTGTGTGTGTGTGTGTGTGTGTGTGTGTGTGTGTGTGTGTGTGTGTGTGTGTGTGTGCGTGCGTGTGTGTGTGTGTGTGTGTGTGTGTGTGTGTGAGTGTGTGTGTGTGTGTGTGTGTGTGTGTGTGTGTGTGTGTGTGTGCGTGCGTGTGTGCGTGCGTGTGTGCGTGCGTGTGTGTGTGTGTGTGTGTGTGTGTGTGTGTGTGTGTGTGTGTGTGTGTGTGTGTGTGTGTGTGTGTGTGTGTGTGTGTGTGTGTGTGTAAGCACGATAGCGCTCGTTAAAATAGTCCGTTCGGAATGAAATTTGGCACAGGCGTGTAAAGTAGTAATTATTCGGATGAGTTTTAAAACCAGCCCGATCGGACCATTGGAAGGGGGGGAAAAGAGGGAAATAGAGGGAAATTACCAAATCTTAGCATTAACTGAAATATGGTTAAACTGTTCAATTACTGATTCTGAATTATTTCCAGATAACTATAATGTTTACAGGAGAGATAGGGAAGGACCAGGCACAATGGGAAGAGGGGTTATGCTTGCTGTTAAAACTTGCTTTAAGTCCTGTCGTCTTAAAAACTTAGAAACTGATTATGAAAATATTTGGTTACAAATAACTTTTTCTAAATCTACCTGTAATATCAATTATTTTGGGTTTAGTGTATTTCCCTCCAAACTCATCTCTGTCTAAATACAAGTTATTTTTTGATCCATATAAATTTGAGAGTGAAAAAATTATTATTTTAGGAGATTTTAATCTGCATATATCTGGTAGTTCATTTAAGTTAAGCTGTGGAGGAGATATATGTAAACAATTGTTATTCTTTCTGGAATTGTATAACTTGAGTTTAAAGAACGATGTATTAAATTGTTCAGGCAGAACTCTGGACTTGGTATTATCAGATATAAGTGATTTAATTGTTCAGGAGGATGAACCTATGGTTAAACTGGATCGTTACCACCCTGCTCTGATTATTGTTTTTGAAAATTCGATTTTAACCAAGGTCAATCATAACGAAATTAAACTGGACAAGAAGATTTACAATTTTAAACAGGGTAATTATTTGGAGCTCTACAACTCGCTTAAAAATATTAATTGGGATACTACAATTAGCAGTTGTGATATTAATTCTAGTGTTAACAGTTTTTATAATATGCTTTATTCCAAGCTGGATTTACATCTTCCATTGCAAAAACATAGAAATAAAAATACAAAATTTCCTAAATGGTTTACTATCGGTACAATAAAAGTTATTAAAAAGCAAGAAAGTGTTCGTAAGCAATACAGGAAGTACAAATATGATTATTTGTTACTTGAATTCAAACGACTCAGGACGGAATCAAAACAAAGAATTAGATTTGATTATTTAAACTTCACCTCATATCTTGAAGATAACGTAGTTAACAACCCCTTATCTTTCTGGTGAAGAGATTACGGTCGACGGGCAGTGGCGCCTCGACATCAATGACACTGGACGGGGGGGAGGTGGAGGGGGGCGCGGCGATTGCGGAGGCATTTGCTCAATATTTTAGGTCTGTGTACGATGCTTCCGCGTTGGACTGTGATCAGCTGATCCGCCGGGCGCTCGACTCACCTGTCTCATCTGGTATCGGCTGTCTTAAGTTTGATAACATTACGGAAACTGAGGTTGCGTTCGCGCTAAAAAACCTCAAGAGCAAACGTTCTTATGGCCCGGATGGAATTCCATCATTCATCTTTAAAGAACGATGAATTAACAACTGCCTAATGTTGTTTTACGTGAGCTCGTGCATTTTGCAGATCTCGAAGTTGTGCAGATTTAATTGTACATTTAATTTAATTAATTTAATTGTATGTTTAATTTTTGTTTGTTGTCAATTAACTGCATGACAAATGCTCGCACTAGAGTTTTTTTTGGTTTTTTGAAGCTGCGTTCGATGCGTTTTGCGGGATACGCTCAACGGTAAAAACATGTGGTCATTTCGTATTACGCCAAACGATTCTGTGGGATTCGCGCTTTTGTGTAAAACGGTGGGATTCGCGCATGCTCTTCTAAGAATTGAAGCAGGCCCGGACTGGCCATAAGGGCATCCGGGCAAATGCCCGGTGGGCCGCCACCTCCAAGGGCCGCTGGGCCGCTTGGGGGGCCGGTCGCAGAGGCAACTTCCCCCCTTGAACAGACAAAAAGGTACTGAAATGAGAACAAAGAGGCCGAAAAACACATGTGCGAGCTAAAAAACAAAAAAAAAGGTCACCACTTTTCGCGAGACGGAAATTCCGTTGCCTGAGACCCCCTGAGTGGGCCGGTACGCCATACAATTGCCCGGCCCTAAATTTCTTCCCAGTCCGCCCCTGAATTGAAGTCTACTCCCCCAAAAAAGCTATACTTCCTCAGAAGGGTTACATTCAACCTCATACATTCAACCTCATTTATTGGGGAACTCGGTGGGAACCAGTGTAGGTGTCAGGTGGAAACTATTGACTGATAATCTTTACCAAACTACAAAATAAAGTTGTCTGAAACATTGCTTAACTTATATTTTAAAGCGTTTAAAATAAACATCGATGAACACTCGTCAAATCAAATAGTCAGCTATTGTTTAGAAATGGTTATTAGAAACATTTCAAAAGAAAACGAAATAACGTAGTCAAGGAACAAAAAATGATGAGATGAAAAAAGGTGGTTGCTAGTTTAATTAAGCTTAATTCAGTCATAGTTGGTTCAACTAAAATCTATTACTAATTGGAATTAATTATTAGTTATATTAATACAAGAATAATTCAAATGTAACTCGCCAAATACTTACTTTATTAACTTGTTATAAGTTGGTGTCAGTGTATTTTCATTAATGAGGTTTCGATGTATTAGGATGAGACATAGCAACCTTTGAATCAGCATTTAAGTTTCTAAATGAAATTTATGATACATCATTTTAGCACTTTGTCTTGAAGGTTGTAAGAGCAAAATATTTTAATTTAAAATACCCCAGTTCAAGCAGACCTGCATACTCAGCGAACTTCAAGTGCAAAAGAACATATTTCAATCCAACAAAGCGAGATTTGACATGTTTTGGTAAGCTCCATAAGAATAACATGGGGAATGAGTAAGCAGGTTTGCTGCTACAGGTATTGGTTGTAATTCATTATTTAGTAGATATGAACTAGAAGAAGCTATTTACCAAGTTTTATCAAGATATGTTGAGAAATAACCGAGATATAGAATTTTACTTATTTCCCATAAGGTTAACATTGGGACAACGTACTGTGTTTACCTCTTTCAATATCTCAGTAACAAATGGACATAGAGCAGTGATTCGGGATACTAAATGTTTGTTATTTTGAGCTGAATTCAATGGTGCTAACGAAAGTTGGATTATTTCTATTTTTAATGTAAAAAACTCAAAAAAACCCATTTTTTCGGGGTTTATCCCCCCCTACCCCCCCCTTCCGATGGTCCGATCGGGCTGGTTTTCGAACTCGTCTGAATAATAACTACTTTACACGTCTGTGCTAAATTTCATTCCAATCGGACCATTTTTGCGAGCGCTATCGTGCTGACAGACACATATATATACAGGGTGTCCCGTAAGTAAGTACAAAATCTTTGGGAATAGGTTCTATTGGTCAAAATAAAAAGAAAATCAAGAATAACATTTTTCTAAAAACGCCTTGTTACCGAGATATCCGCCATTTTGTATTTTTTCATTAAAAATTTATATCTCAAAAACCATTAAAGATTACTTTATGAAACTTGGTATAGTGTTTAAGGTAGGAATAAAATAATTGCAAATAATTTTTCGTTAACAAATTTTTTCTGTTTGAAAATGGCGGCCATTTAAAATTTTCAAACTAAAATTACTAAAAAACAGCTGATTTTATGGAAAAAAGACAAGAACACTTTTTTTAGTATCTTTAATTTTTTATCGAACGACACCAAGTTCAGATGGATCGAACAGCAAATAGCTGAGAAATAATGATTTTTAGTTGTACTGGCCAGGCGCACTCTGACAGCTTCTCCTCATTGTCTGCGACAATCAGCTGATTAATCTGCATACATGGCTCCATTGTTGGTAACATTATTTTTTGCTATCTTTTTCACAATTTTTATTTTTATTTATTTCATTTATTTTTATAATTATTTCACAATAAATTAAAATTTATCATAAAAAAAGAGTTCAATCACTGATTTTGTTTCGAAAGTAACAAAAAGTGCCAACAAAATAGCAAAACATAATGTTACCAACAATGGAGCCATGTCTGCAGGTTAAACAGCAGATTGTCGCAGACAATGAGGAGAAGCTGTCAGGGTGCGCCTGGCCAGTACAACTAAACATCGTTATTTCTCAGCAATTTATTCGATCCTTCTAAACTTGGTGTCGTTTGATATAAAATTAAAAATACCAAAAAAGTGTTCTTGTCTTTTTTCATAAAATCAGCTGTATTTTAGTAATTTTAGTTAAAAAAATTTGAAATGGCCGCCATTTTGAATGGAAAAAAATGTTTAACGAAATTTTTGTTGCAATTATCTTATTCCTACCTTAAACACTCTACCAAGTTTCATAAAGTAATCTTTAATGGTTTTTGAGATATAAATTTTTAATGAAAAAATACAAAATGGCGGATATCTCGGTAACAAGGCGTTTTTCAGGAAAAATGTTATTCTTGATTTTCTTTTTATTTCCAAAGTTTTTGTACTTACTTACGGGACACCCTATATATATATATATATATATATATATATATATATATATATATATATATATATATATATATATATATATATTTATATAAATTATATATATATATATAATTTATATATATATAATTTATATATATATATTTATATATATATATATATATAAATTCGAACGAATGGTGTTTTCTGCTTCTGGGGGCCCCAAAACGAAAAGTTATCATGGTCTCAGGCTTAGGTCTTACCATGAGACCTACGGTAATAGCTTCTTCCCTATAGGGAAAATTCGCTAAAAGTTGAAAAAATCATACTTGAAGGTTTTAGTTTTACATAAAACGACCAAAACTAATAAACATATTTTGATTATATTACAGAAATTAGAAATATTCGTCTTCAGAACAACTACAGTACTAATGACAAGAAGAAAAATCTATATACAGGGTGTTTCCAAACTCTTAGGAGACCTCTTGTGGATTTTTCCTTGTATCGAGGCAATCATATTTTACTATATAACCATGAGTTTTGATGCTTGTTTCCTTCTGTCTGCCTGAATTTGTTTTTTACATCTCTTGAAAACTCTTGTTGAACTCAAGGTAAAAATTTCAAATTTGGCAATACCAAACGATCCACCTTCCTCTTCTAGTACCTTGGGAAGGGAACTAATTGTGCCAAATCATATTACTCTATTTTAGGCTGTTTGAAAATGGCGGCCGTTTCAAAACTTTAATGTCAAATTTCATGAAAACTGTGTAATGAGTGAAAATGCATAAAGTTAACCAAAAATGAAGGATAAAAAATCAAACAACATCTTGACCAATGGGATTGGTTAACGAATAGCCGAGTTATTGAGGATTACAGTCAATTGTTGACCAATTTCTATGCTTGGAACATGGCATTTTTTGCTATGCAGTCAGCAACACAGCTGAAAATAACCTTTAAAATAAATAACCCGGCTGTTTATACACCATTTCCATTGAAGAGGTGTCGTTTGACCCGTCTTATACAATAATGTTAAAGGTGCTGAAGTTTATTGTAATAAATACATGGCCGTTGGCACGTTAACTCTCCAGAAAAAGTTCGATCTCGATGAAATGTGAAACAACCGTGTAAAGCGGCTTTCAGGATTTCTGAGTACAAAATGAAACCTTTATCGGATTATTAACAAATTATTTAAAAAATACTCATAATTATCATAATAATAATTATTATATATAACATCTTTTATTGCTTTTGTGTACATTTTATGGTTAGAAATGAGCTCGAGGTGTATTTTCTTCTTACAGTTTTAAATATCAGGTTTATTACAATTAGTTTTCTCATGCATATTGTTCAGTGATGAAGCGAAGCATATGGCCCACTAGACGTTCCAAGTGTGAGACTAACAAGAACTCAAAAAAGCCATATCATCATAGGATTAAATATTTTTAAAAGGCTTCCAAACTCACTAAAGTCTCTTAAAGGAAGAAAGTTTTCAAGGGTTACCTACCACAAAAGAAAGGAATCTTATGAGGAAAATTCGCCGATTATTTCATTTACTTAGTAAACCCATCTTGAGCATGCCTATCTGCATTCTGCAGCCCAAATGTAATTAACGTATTGTCTTATTGAATTACTTAGTTCTAACTATCAATGAAAGAAATATGACGCAATCATTCCCCCTGAGAGTATCAGATTAGGTAGTACATAGGTACAAGGTGTCCACGATTATCATTGTGATGAACTCCCGTCACAGCAGTTTGCTACTGTAAGGTGTCCACAAACATCGTTGTGATGTGCGATACTCTCCCGTCAAAGCAGATTTCTTCTATGAAGGTTTTGTAATAAATTACCCTCCGAATTCTCTTATAGGGTCAACTCGTTTATTTTTTTGTGCGTAATTGGTGATGACTCATTGTACCAACAGCCTATTGGGCTTAAACCCTTCCACGGACGGTTGAATATCAGTCGACCTACATACACTGCAAGCACCTACTTTTAATTGTCACATCGTCACTATAAACTGTTAGTTTAGGATTCAGTGCATTTTAGAAAGTTGGAGTATGTGTATTTCAGCCAATACGGAGTTTTTGTTTGGAATGAGCCCCCATGGCAAGACTCATTATCCCGGAGCGGTAACGGCGGCCCGCATCTCCGCTCGCGGCCAGTCCCTCTCGCCATGTCACCGGAGGCCCTGCTCCTGGCCATCGTCGGGGTTGGGTGAGCTGATTCCATTTATTTAGATACTGTAATAACGAGCTGATGCGAACAATCGTCTTGTCTGATAGTCAAGTTGATTCAGAATCAAAAATCCGATCCTCAATTCAGGTTGAAAAAGGCTTAGACCTACGTTTATGTTAACTAGAGTCGTGCATTGTGAAATTAGTATGTTTGATGTTTTTTTATTCGTTGGGGTATAATTAACAGATTTTTGTAATACGCGGCGAAAACGGCAGTTTTCATTACACGTGTTGTAGGGCTAAAGAAGCTCTTTTTCACCCTAGGGAGAAAAAAAATCAGCTGGTGTTGTTCGTTTATAATGTACCAAAACTGCAAACGTGTGTATGTCAGCGTCGATGGTGAGCTATCGATTGCATCGATTGTGGTTATCGGTTATTATTATCAATTGTAATTCATTGTTGCATTGTTGTCAGTTTAATCGATTTGTGTAACTCGCTCATTTCACCAATCGATAGTTCAATGCGTTCGATACGTCGATAGTTGTTCATTGTTGTCACAGTTGTCAGTCTAGCCTAACACAAATGAAACATACAATCAGCTGATTGTTTTTAATAGCAAAAACAATATGAACGCATCTTTGGGAGACATCTTAAATGTATCATTTTGTTTTTCCTGAAATAGTTAGCGTGTTGTTTTGAGCGGTATAACGAAAAATAGTTCATCACACGGGCCTAAAGCTCCTTTCGTTACTCGGTCATTATTCGGTAAAACTTGACCTCGTACGAAAAGCGT
>JAQJVK010000017.1:11415978-11471368 GCA_035578135.1 Flexamia atlantica | reverse complement strand
TCCGCTGTGGCTGTAGGGGTTGCCAGCGCCTCAGCCCACTTCGTGGCATAGTCAATCGCTACAATGATAAATCTGTTATTTCTGACTGTTTTAGTGAACGGGCCCAGGACGTCACAGCCTATCCTCTCAAAGGGATATCCAACTGGTATCGGTTGGAGTAATCCTGCTGGCGCAACCTTTGGTGATTTACGAGTCTGGCAATGAAGACATGTCTTAATATATCTTTCAGTGTCTTTTAGCATATTAGGCCAATAAAATCTACACTTCAACTTGTGGAAGGTTTTGGTAAAGCCCAGGTGACCACCTGACAGTGGGCTATCGTGACACTCATAGAGAACTTCTTGTCTTATGTTCTCAGGAACTACTAGTAACTTCTTATTTCCTGCGTGGGCCACGTTTCGTCTGTATAACACACCATCTTCTAGAACGAAGCTCCGAGCTCTTCTGCTGTCTGCTGCTGTCGCCTCGTCTGGCCGTAGCACGGCGTCCCTAATGCGTCGGCATTCCTCGTCTTCTTCCTGCACCTTTTGTAGGTCATCCCACTTCAAGGCAAGCAGGGGGATTTCGTTCGTCATGTTTTCATCCTCAGGAGTACAATCTTCACAAGTATTGCGAGATAACGTATCTGGAACAACGTGGAGCCGCCCGTGCTTGTGTTTGGTTTGATAATCAAACTCCATTAGTTTTAGTGCCCATCTTGCTAATCTGCCTGATGAGTCTCTGTGTTTTTGTAACCAGCAAAGGGCGTGGTGATCGACTACAATAGTAAACTTTCGACCCCACAAAAACTTTCTAAAACATTGAGTTGCCCAGACAACCGCAATACACTCTTTTTCGGTGGTCGTGTACTTCTTTTCTGCGTCCGTTAACCTGCGCGATGCATAGGCGAACGGTAGGGTCTCTCCGTTTTCAGTGTGCATAATTACAGCTCCTACACATGCAGCGATGTCACATGCATCTGTGTGAAGTTCGACTGGCAGATTCGGATCGAAGTGTCGTAGTATTGGGGCGGAAGTTAACTTTTCTTTCAACGTTTGAAATGCATTCTGCTGTTCATCACCCCATTGGTATCTGACATTCTTCTTGGTCAACTCAACGAGGGTCCTGGCTATTCTCGAATAGTCAGGAACGAATTTCCTGTAGTAATTGGCAAGTCCTAGAAAGGATCTTAGCGCTCTTAGTTTTCTGGGTGGTTCAAAGTTCATTATGTCCTTAACCTTACTCGGGTCAGGCCTTACGCCCTCAGCACTGACTGTATGCCCTAGAACTTTAACTTCTTGGAGACCAAAAGTGCACTTGGAAGGATTGAGAGTTAACGATGCTTCCCGTAGCCTCTGCAGCACCTTCCTCAGTCTCTCTATCAATTCTTCAAATGTGGGAGCCATCAAAATTACATCATCCAAATAAAGAAGGCATGAACCCCACTTCAACCCTGCCAGTACTTTATCCATGCAGTTTTGAAAGGCTGCTGGACTTGTATTGAGGCCAAATGGAGTGATTTCATACTCCCATAAGCCGTCAGGCGTGACAAAGGCAGTTATGTGTCGATCGGACTCTCTTATTGGTAACTGCCAAAATCCCGAGGTCAAATCTAGAGTCGCGAACCATCGACAACCATTTAAGTACGTCAAGATGTCATCTATCAGGGGCAACGGATGTTGGATAGAAGCTATCCGGTCGTTGATTCGACGATAGTCAACACAGAACCTCCAGTCACCGTTTTTCTTTCTGACTAACACAACTGGTGTGGCGAAAGAACTACTACTTGGCCTAATGATCTTCTTCTTTAACATGTCTTCTATTTGGTCTCGTAGAACTTCCCGTTCTCTATGAGAAACGCGATTTGGAGGTTGATGTACTGGAGTTTTGTCAATCAGCTCAATCCTATGTTCACTCACGGTCGTCCTACCTATCTGGGTTGAATCCCAAGAAAATCTATCCCCATACTCTCGTAGTAGGTCAAGCATCAGGTTTCTCTGTTCTGCCGTCATCAGGGGATTCAGCTTCAACCTTTCTTCATGAAACTCTGATTCTTCCTTCCGCTTCTCACTCCCATCCATTGCCAGGTCGTCAGCTCGGACCTCCTCAGCCTCATACACGGTCGCTATCATTTCTCCCTCCACGATCTTCTTTGGTTCTTTAGAGGTATTCGCTATTAACACATCTTCTCGGGACGGTAAGGTAGTGAGGCAAGGGGTTACCACAACAGACCGATCTTTATAGAGTTCATAATTAGGCTCCATTATACCTAAACTTGGCAAAATGCCTTCGTACTTTATCTTCATCATCCTAAGACCCCCTGGAGGTATTTCAGTCGTGTCGGCACTCAGAACCTTAACATAGGTCGTCTCAGGGTCTTCAAACTGGATTTGTTTGAGCCAGGTAGGATTCGGTGAGGGTTTCTGGTATCTAGCATTCCTTTCCATACTAGAAAAAGGAGCGGAGACTAGCCTACCACTTTGGGTCTTCAGCATTATCTTTTTATCGGAGAAACTTATGACCGTCCGAAATTTTAGATGGAAGTCATTACCCAATATGACACAGCCTCCTAGGCCTCGGGCGACAAACACAAGGAATCGTAAGACATAGCTACCAATTTCCAAAGTTATTTCTGTTCTACCAATTATACAAACTGGCTCATCAGTTGCAGTTTTCATATTTACTCCTTCGACAGGGTAAACTTGCCGGCCCTGAGTCACCAGACTCTCATCCATGCAACTCACACATGCTCCCGTGTCTATTATCACCGCTCTTTTCTGTTGATCAACTATTGCTTCAATCTCGAGGGCCCCAACAGTCCTTATTAGGCCTAACGCATCCTGACTTCCGAAACTTTGAAAATCTGGACGAACTTGGTCTGCCTCACTAAATGGCTCCCTTGACTCTCGTGGATGCCACTCCCGCCTTCGAGGTCTATGGTATTGCCGCCACGTCTCTCTCCATTCTTCCTGCTCATGTGCTTGACTGAAATTGGGTTCGGAGGATTTCTTCTCGCCGGAACGCTAGCCCCCGATCCTAACGTCCCTCCTGCTCGTTTCCCGAATTCCCACTTTGTTGAAACCTACAGTTGACTGCAAAGTGACCAACTCTGTTACACTTGTAACAAATTACACGACCATCTGAGGTCCTACCTCGGGAATTTCCTCGGCCTCTTTGATATCGGTTTTCGTTTCCCCCTCTATCTCTTGAAAGTTCATCTCTCTGGTTCCCACGTCCACCCGATCTAGCTGCTGCATAGCCTCTGGCTGCTGCATAATCCTCACGAGGCTCTGGTGCTGCTGTCGGTTGTCTGTCAGTACCTCTCTGGAATGGCCGTCGTTGCTGTTCCATGAGTCGCATTCCACGTTTTTCAAACTCTGAGGCGAGATGTTCAATTTTGTTTTCAAGGGATGTTGTCTGCCTTGACACTGAGTTACTACTCGCTGGCAATGTATTAGAGCCACGCCCTTGATCAGACATTAGGTGATCTATTCTCTGACCTGCCATGTATCTAGCAGATTCAACTTTTCTTATGTTAGCCAGGAGGTGCTCCATTGTATCATTTTCTAACACCGTTACCTTTTCCAACAGAGATGGCTTCAACCCACGCAACACATGCTTAATTTTTACTCTATCGGTCATCGCAGGATCGACTTTATGGCACAGGTTTAGCATATCCTGGGCATAGGCCTCTACGGGCTCTAACTCATCCTGCATCCTAGTTCTCAGCTTATATTCCACCTGCTCATCCCACGCAATTCCCTGGAATGTCTCCTTCATGCCATCTTTGACGTTGGCCCACGTCATACCTCCTCCCAGTTTACTTTCCAGATTTTCTTACCATCGCAGCGCTGCACCTTCCAAGTAGCACGGTAGAACAGCCATTCTTTTATTTTCGTCCCAACCATTTGCCTTTGCAACCCTCTCGAATTGGCTCAGATACGCAATTACATTTTCATCCACCCCGCCCCTAAACTTTCCGGGGGTAATTATCGTCCTGCCTTCGGCCATTTCGTCTACTGATTCTCCCTCAGACTCCTCTTCTTCCGATGAAACGTTCTCTATGGAATTCCCAGCCTGTTCCGCCTCGTTCCCTTGTTCGTTTTCCGGACGGTCTGGGGCTTCGTTTAACAGACCCTGGGCAGACCCTTCGTTGTCCCCACTGGGCAGGACCCGCAGTTTCATTCAACAAGTTTCTATCACGCTCCGCGTTCTCCAACCTTACTTGGCTTCGTGTCCTAATGACAAAGTGTAAGGGGGGTCCGGACATAAGGGGTAAATCTCCTTACCAGCCGGGTCATATAAGGCAACGAAACAAAAAAAACACAGTCCGTTCCAATTCGGTTCTACTCTAACATATTGCTGTATTATTCCCTTTTACTAACTACATTGCTCCCGAACATGAACAATATATCTTAACTTCACAAACTTCCCTATTTATCACAGATCCTATCGCTAATTTACCGCACACTAAAAATTTTACTTTACACAAGAAACTGCGCACAAAACACTTCAATTAACACATCATTCAACTTTAATTACCTCCTCTTATCTTCTAACACCAAGAAAAACTCACAGAGCTCACTCTGATATCCCTTAATCATTGAACATTGGTCACTAGGGGAAATTATTTCCAACGCCTTCCACTAAAACAGCTACTAAGAGCGTAGAACTGCCAACTATTATTTGACCATCTTACGCCGATAGTAGGCTACGCAATATTATATTTAAACGGGAGTAAAACCAGTTGACGCCTTCACATCAGTCAGGAGAAATACCACAAATACAAATAATAAATCCTGCTTAACGATTGACCCTCGCCTTATACTAGAGCATCCTTAAACTACAATATTACTGACCACTTCGTTACTCGCAAGCTTGACCTGAATGAGCCCCTGTTTTATAAACTGATATCTCTTCAAAATAAAAAGTAAAAGGAAACAAAAACAAACTCTTACATTTTAATTCAAACAATCGCAAATACTTTACATATTATTCAGTTACTTGTTTACTCAACAGGGGTGACACATGCTGCCTGCGTACCTGTACCCAGTAGCAAATTAGGCAATAATCTACTTGCTAATACTTTACCAAGGGTCGTTACCCGTCGTAGGTTTACCCCTCAGGCTATCCAACACCTCTTGAAGGCTACCCGGCGCCTCCACCAAAATCTGTCACGCCCCCTCGGGTGAAGGGTTCGAGACGGGGGGTAGCGGTGGCAGGGAAAAGAAATACTATGATTTTGGTTACCTTAGTTTATTCATTACACTCGCCTCTCCTCCGGGTCGCCTCTCCTCCTTGGGCCCTCAGCACTGCCATGACAATGGAGACGGGGTGACCTACGCTACCATCTTACGTCCTCTGGAAGTCGTCTCGCCTCCTCACACCAGCCCGCTCCAGCCTCCCGAAGGCCCGTCCTATTCTGCCCGCCGGTGACACCTCTCTCTCTTCGCTCTTGTCCACCCACTGAACTCGACTCCAACCAACTCACAACTGCCGTCAGTGCCGACGTGCCTCCGGGCCTTCCTACTCCCGCAGTGATGCCACCACTCATCAATTAATGTCCCCAAGACGAGGGGAAAAATGGGGCACCTCGTCACAATATCTTCATAAAACTTGGTAAATGGCTTCTTCTAGTTCAGATCTACTAAATATTGAATTAAAACCATCCATTTTTAATATACCCGTAGCATAAAACCTGCATACTAATTCCCCATGTTATTCTTATTGAGCTTTCAAAAACATGTAAAATCTCGCTATGTTGGATTGAAATGTGTCTGGACTGGCTGTCATGGTTGTGGCTGGAGTGATTCCCCTCGATTTGCTCGCCGCTGAGAAGCAGAACATCTTTCGCCGCGCTCCGGATCTCGGCAGATACCAAGCTGCTGAGGAGGCGAGATCGTCACTCTGCGAGCCTGGCAGGAGCGGTGGAAGGACGGATCAGAAGGGCGATGGACATTTCGTCTCATTCGAGACATCAGCCCGTGGTTGAGCAGTACCATTGGGGAAATTGATTTCTTCCTGCACATCCCTGCTGATGTTCTTCTGCCTGCCGGTCGCGGCCTTCATGACAGCGAGGGTGGAGAAGCACTTTTGTAGGTGCTCCTCCTCCTGCTGCCTGGCGAGCGCGATGACCGCCTCGAAGAGAGACGGGTCGGCGTCCATCGGCTCGTTGTTTCCTGCGGGTTGCTTCTCGGTGGCCACAGATGTTCTGGCCACCGATGAGGCAGGTGTCACGTTGCGGCCTGGCGGCGATCTCGCGACGCAACACCTTCGCTCGAAGGGGCTAGCCACCTCACCCGTGAGCCCGCTCGGAGAAGCGGTTGGTTTTGTTGTCGGGGTTAGGGTACCCCGGAAAGAGTCTGGCACCTTTTCAGACGTAGTTTTGTTGTTTGCTGCCATCATGTCTGGTTTGGCCCCCAAGACTAGGCATTTGACCCCCCAAAATGTGCCCCAATGAGAATGTCAGACAGAACCATCACCAGAGCAACTATATCCGTGTTCGACCGCCCCCAAAGCACCGGCGGTCCCAGACGAGCAGTGGCCTCGGTAGAGCCCCCCCGTGACCGCAGCAGGGCCCTATCCGGTTGCCAACCGGCACCGCCACGGCCAAGGGGATTTTCGCCGGCTGATAGGGCAGCCAGGTCAGCTGGCTGGGCTGACCCGGGCCCCTGTACTATCCGGCAGCCCGGGAGGTGCAGAACCCAGTTTTTAAGCTGTACCCTCTGCTCGTCCTAGCCCTCCAGCGCAGTGGAGGCTGAAGAACACAGAGTGACCCCGGCAAGTGGGCCGGAATGATTTAGTAAAACAACCGGGCTATTGAAATGAAACGGAAAATGGAGTTGTGAAAAGGAGATGCGAAAAAGCACTGGTCCTTTTTGGCCCCCCTCCCCTTTTAGTCGGCTCTTACGACAAGCAGGGGATACTGTTGGACATTCTGTCCCAGCCCAACACGGGAATAATAATAATAATGTTAATAATAATAATAATAATAATAATAATTCCCCCAGGGGCAGTCGGCTTTCGGCTGTTCGGGTGTCTCTTTGGCGGCCCCGGGTTCCCGAGCCAAGCTGCGAGACTCTTCTTCTCGCAGTTCTTCCAGAGCTGAAACCTTTCCTCCTTCTTTTGGGTCTTAGCTCGCAGTCTTTCCTCTTTTCTGGGCTAATTTTGCCCACCTCTTCCTTTCTTCGACCCTGCATGGGCCCCTCTCGGGAGCCCTGCATGGTGTCATTTCTTCATCTTCTTTCCTCTGTCTCGCCTCCTGAAGAAAGTGCCTCCTGCCCCTTCAGGAGTCGAAAGAAAACACTAAAAACAAAAAAAAACAAAAAAAACACAAAAAACACAAAAATCAACAAAAATCACAAAACACAAAACCCAAAAAAAACAAAGGGCAATCTAGCGGAGGCTTGTAGAAGAGGTAGCGGGGTAGCTGTCTTTTAAAAACACGAAGGCGGCTCGGGGCCCGGGTACGCCTGGCTTGCCATGGCAAATGGCTTCGGTGCTGAGCTCATCCATACGCCTGGGTTTGAGCCCTCCCCCTTGTACTCTGTTCGGGGTGCTTGGTGGGACGCTTAGTGGGGACATGCCGCTTCTGTGAACTCCGAGCCAAAACTAGAGGAGCTGCTGAGGTCAAATTGGCCTCAGCAGGTGGCCGCTGCAAGTAAGCACCCCCGCCACGCTGAAAGCAGTGTATCAAAATTGTCGGAAGCGGTTGTAAGAACCATGGGCATATACCTGATCCTCCGACTGTGCTAGGCGGGTGATGGGTGTCCGAGGAGGTTTGACTGACGTCTGTCGGTCTAGGGCCGTGGGAAGACGCTTGGAGCGATTGGCAATGCTCCCTTTGACCGGGGAAACAAAAAACCCAGAGGAATTGATGATTTGATTGTTTGCTGTTCTTTCTTTTTTCAGATTGATCAGGAGCACGATGGCAGCGACAAATCAGGCGAGCGTAAAGAATGTTCTGGGCTCCAGATCGTGGGGTGACCCGTCACCCTTCAGCCGGGGCTCAAGGTTGAAGAGGACCCCTCCGAATTCCGGAGGGGCTCCAAAGTCGGAGGATGCAGGGGGAGGGAAGGCACTGGTAGTCGGTGCGCCTCCCCCAGCCCCGTTCAAGTCCCCGGACTCCAGGGCCGACGCCTCGAAGTCGGTGCCCGAAGCTACGGCGGTTGGGCCATCGGCGGAGACGGTGGCCATGACTCCAAAGAATGACGGAGATCGGAAGCGGCAGCATCCGAGAAGCCCGTGGGACGAATCACCGCCTCTCGGGCCGAATGACTCGAAGCTGGACATCGTCCGAAGGCAGGTTGACGACTGCGACCTTGCGGAGGACGAGTCCATTTCTGAGATTGTGGCAACGCTGGGGCAGATCCGCGATGCGATGGCCATCCAGAAGAACATCAGCAATGGTGTCCGGAAGGCCGTCGCGAAGATCGAGGAAGCCGTCAGCGTCATGAAGGGGACACGGACGGTCCGGCTGAAAGCCCTCCAGGCTGAACGCCGGGTCGTCGAAAGAGTGTTCAAGAAGTCTCCGCCCAAAAAGCGGAACAAGACTTCCTTCTCTACGCCGGAGGTGGTGCAGAAGTCTGGGATGGAGAGGTCTACTATGATCTGCGTCGCGAGATCGCCGCCAGGCCGCAACGTGACACCTGCCTCATCGGTGGCCAGAACATCTGTGGCCACCGAGAAGCAACCCGCAGGAAACAACGAGCCGATGGACGCCGACCCGTCTCTCTTCGAGGCGGTCATCGCGCTCGCCAGGCAGCAGGAGGAGGAGCACCTACAAAAGTGCTTCTCCACCCTCGCTGTCATGAAGGCCGCGACCGGCAGGCAGAAGAACATCAGCAGGGATGTGCAGGAAGAAATCAATTTCCCCAATGGTACTGCTCAACCACGGGCTGATGTCTCGAATGAGACGAAATGTCCATCGCCCTTCTGATCCGTCCTTCCACCGCTCCTGCCAGGCTCGCAGAGTGACGATCTCGCCTCCTCAGCAGCTTGGTATCTGCCGAGATCCGGAGCGCGGCGAAAGATGTTCTGCTTCTCAGCGGCGAGCAAATCGAGGGGAATCACTCCAGCCACAACCATGACAGCCAGTCCAGACACATTTCAATCCAACATAGCGAGATTTTACATGTTTTTGAAAGCTCAATAAGAATAACATGGGGAATTAGTATGCAGGTTTTATGCTACGGGTATATTAAAAATGGATGGTTTTAATTCAATATTTAGTAGATCTGAACTAGAAGAAGCCATTTACCAAGTTTTATGAAGATATTGTGACGAGGTGCCCCATTTTTCCCCTCGTCTTGGGGACATTAATTGATGAGTGGTGGCATCACTGCGGGAGTAGGAAGGCCCGGAGGCACGTCGGCACTGACGGCAGTTGTGAGTTGGTTGGAGTCGAGTTCAGTGGGTGGACAAGAGCGAAGAGAGAGAGGTGTCACCGGCGGGCAGAATAGGACGGGCCTTCGGGAGGCTGGAGCGGGCTGGTGTGAGGAGGCGAGACGACTTCCAGAGGACGTAAGATGGTAGCGTAGGTCACCCCGTCTCCATTGTCATGGCAGTGCTGAGGGCCCAAGGAGGAGAGGCGACCCGGAGGAGAGGCGAGTGTAATGAATAAACTAAGGTAACCAAAATCATAGTATTTCTTTTCCCTGCCACCGCTACCCCCCGTCTCGAACCCTTCACCCGAGGGGGCGTGACAGATTTTGGTGGAGGCGCCGGGTAGCCTTCAAGAGGTGTTGGATAGCCTGAGGGGTAAACCTACGACGGGTAACGACCCTTGGTAAAGTATTAGCAAGTAGATTATTGCCTAATTTGCTACTGGGTACAGGTACGCAGGCAGCATGTGTCACCCCTGTTGAGTAAACAAGTAACTGAATAATATGTAAAGTATTTGCGATTGTTTGAATTAAAATGTAAGAGTTTGTTTTTGTTTCCTTTTACTTTTTATTTTGAAGAGATATCAGTTTATAAAACAGGGGCTCATTCAGGTCAAGCTTGCGAGTAACGAAGTGGTCAGTAATATTGTAGTTTAAGGATGCTCTAGTATAAGGCGAGGGTCAATCGTTAAGCAGGATTTATTATTTGTATTTGTGGTATTTCTCCTGACTGATGTGAAGGCGTCAACTGGTTTTACTCCCGTTTGAATATAATATTGCGTAGCCTACTATCGGCGTAAGATGGTCAGATAATAGTTGGCAGTTCTACGCTCTTAGTAGCTGTATTAGTGGACGGCGTAGGAAATAATTTCACCCAGTGACCAATGTTCAGTGATTAAGGGATATCAGAGTGAGCTCTGTGAGTTTGTGAGCTTGTGAAGACTTTCAGGATGGCACCACACTAGCCCCCCACGGAGACTGGAAGTCCCGGTGAGCGAAAACGAACTTGACGACCTACATGGTGGTGTAGGACGATCTTGTTGTGTCGCCTCGTCGTTGATTGTTCTCTTCATTTCGTACGTCATCAGCAACGAAATATGCAGGTTTCACCCGATCTATGCTGACACGTGTCTGGTGTCCGTTGATGATAATAGTTATCGTTTTGTCATCACGCTCGATTACTTGATATGTACCTGCATAAGAGGCTGTAATGATTTTCGCACGGTGTCATCCCGGAGGAAAACATGTGAACAAGTTTTTAATTCTTGGAAAGCGAAAGGAGTTCGTTTGCCATGACTCGATGCAGGCACTGGTCGAAGCTTGGACATGTGGCTGCGGAGCTGGACAACAAAATCTGAGGGATCAATTTGCTGTTGATGAACACTGGATTCAACCACAAGTTCGCCGTGAAGTCGAAGAGGCTCGCCATACACCAATTCTGCTGATGATGTTTTCAGATCAGAACGAAATGCGCTGCGAATCCCGAGTAGGACAATTGGTAAAGCTTGGAGCCAGGTTGTCCCAGGATGGCACATAATTGCGGCTTTCAGCTGTCTGTGGAAACGTTCGACCATCCCATTAGCACAAGGATGCCAGCTGCATGTACGATGACGTTCGATTCCAAGAGACACACCCAGACGGCGAAAGAGGTCTGATTCAAACTGCCTTCCTTGATCTGTTATAATCCGATAAGGTGTTCCGAAACGAGAAATCCAACAGTTGTTTAGTGCTTCAGCAACTTCGTTGGCTGTAATGCTTTGCAGAGGCCAAACTTCAGGCCATCTAGTAAACCTATCTACAACTGTGAGGCAATAGCGGCAATATCTTTGTCTAGAGTTAATCCTAGAAATTTAATCTGGTTGGCTACTGTTATGTTGGGGATACTAGTGGGCAGATATCTTTTCCTGCTAAAATGTACTTGTGTTGTCTTGTCAGGGTTTATTGCCAAGTCATTTTGTTTACTGTAGTCTATGGCTTTTTGTAGAGATGCAGCAGAGTTGTCATACAATTCTTGAGTTGAGTCATTTGTTAGAAGGAGAGTTGTATCGTCTGCATACATTATGCAGCTGGTATTGTAATTTTGAATTAGAGCTGGGAAGTCGTTAGTAAACAAAATGAACAGAACAGGTCCCAGCACGGATTCCTGAGGGACTCCCCTTGTGATTGGATTAGGATCTGATCTGAACGTAGTAGTGAGGCCTAATGCAGTATGTTGGATATCCACAACTTGGGATCTCCCTTTTAGGTAGCTGACAAACCATTTGTTTTCTAAGCCTCTTACTCCCAAGGTTGTAAGTTTTCTAGAGATCAGGTCATGTCCTAAACAATCAAAAGCCTTGCTGTAGTCTAAGAATAAGGCTGTCACAAATTGTCCTTTATCAATGCTGTCAATGACAGACTCAACAAGGCTTATGATTGCAGAAGTAGTTGATTTTCCCTTTTGGAATCCGTGTTGACAGTCAGTAATTAAATCTTGTTGTTTGAGGTGGGTCATTAACCTTTTTAGCACTATTTTTTCTATAATTTTAGAAAATGTTGAGATCAATGATATGGGTCTGTAATTTTTAAGATCAGTTTTTGGCCCTTTCTTGTGTTTGGGATATGCCTTGGAGACCTTCAGCTTGGTTGGGAACTGCCCTAAGGAGAAAGATTTATTTATGATAGATGCTAGAGGGTTAGATAGTTCTTCTGCACAATACTTTACGGTTTTTGATGAGAATTCGTCTATGCCACTGGAGGATTTGTTCTGTAGGCTATGTATTATTTGATTTACTTCTTTCGATGTTGTGGGAGTCAGATGAAATGCTTGAGTTAAGGATATGTTTAAAGGGCTTTGTTCTTCTTCCAGCCCGTAGCCTTCCAATTGTTTATTATTTTGTTGCACTGTCTCTTCTGCTATCTGAGTAAAATAGGTGTTGAATTGGTCAGCTACCTGAGGAGGATCATCAATAATTGTGTTGTTGATGTTGAGCTTATGGCAGTTTTGGCTAGGTTGTTGGGCTTGTCTTTCCGTGTTTATTAGATCCCATACAGCTTTTGATTTATTGTTTGATGTAATAATTTTCTGTGTATTAGCATTTTGTTGCAGTGTCCTTAGTTTGTTGTCATATGTCTTTTTTGTGTTTATCATTGTTGCTTTGTCTTCTGGCCTTCCACTCAATTCATAGGTTTTCAGGGCCCGTAAGTAGGCAGCTTTGAGCTCAGCTGATTCTTGGTCATAATAGTTAATAGGTTTACCCGTTATTTTATTTTTGTTCTTTCTTAGTGGGCAAGTTATATCTAAGGCAGTTTGCAGCACTCCTTCAAATAAATTAAAGGCTGATTCTGCATCTTCAGCATTGTAGACAGTATCCCAGTTTTTTATGGAAAGCAGGGCTTTCAGTTAGTCAAGGTTTTTCCTTCCCATTTGTCGTCTTAGAGTTTGTGTAGTGGTATTATTTTTACTAAACGTCAGGCTGCACATTTGAGCTGTATGATCTGATAGTCCTGTTTGTAAGATTTTTGTACTTAGTTCACGGTCTGAAATATTGGTACATATGCAGTCAATTGATGTACTTGAGTCAGGTGTAATACGAGTTGGTGGGAGTGGAAGCCTTCTCAAGTTATGTGTTGCCAGCTCATTTTCAAGGATTAGACTGTCATGGTGCTCGGGTTTTAATCCGTCAATATTTATGTCTCCTATCAGAATTAATGTCTTATTATGAGCTTGACAATGGTCCAGGATGTTTGATAGGATGTCCAAGCTAGCCTGAGTGTTAACACCAGGGGGTCGGTAGACACCAAGGAGATGAAAATGTTTCCCTTTGATTATAATGTGTACCATTGCAGCCTCAAATAGTAGTTCTTCACAGTGGTTAGTTATGTCAATTTTCTTAGTGTTGTTTATCAGGGAGTCGTTACAGTAAATAGCTACTCCCCCTAATTTATGTTCTTTTCTGCAGTACTCAGACACAAGTGTAAAGCCCTCAAGTTTTGTGTTTTCAATATTACTTTGTTTATGGCCATGTTCTGTTAAAACTACAAAGTCGGGGCATATTTCACTTAATAGGTGATTTAGCCGATTTATTTTTTTAGATAGGCCTCTTATGTTTTGATGACATATTTTTAAAGGGCTTGCGTTTGATGACTTTCTGGTGATTTCTGTGTATCCTTTTTTTTTATTTTGGTTTTGGTCATCTTGGCACTGTCTAAAAAAACTGTGTTTTGAGTTTGCTGGCAAGATTGGTTAAGTGTGGTTGTCAGGGACAGAGTTTCCTGTGATTGATTCGATGACTCTGACATGGATCCACCGACGTCAGAAAGAAATTGAAATTGAAATTTAAATTCGTTTATTCCACAAAAAATAAGAATACATGCATACATGTGAATAAAAAAACAGTTTATGGAATTAGTTCCCCACATGAGCAAACGCTTGTGTGTGGGGAACGAGTCATCAGTCATAATTGAGGAGGAATTACTTAATAATAAAAAATACAGAAAATCTATTAGAAAAAGTAAGTGAAAATGCGGAAAATATAAATACCGGAAATGAAAAAAAAATAAAAAAAACAAAAACATGCACATACGACTACACACTCCGACTTCAAAACGAAAACTAAATAAAGGGCCATTTCACCGCAAGACCTGGGCCATTCATGCACACTCATTCCGCAGGCACACAAAGCTCACTCGACCGGACAGACGGACCCACTCACACTCATCCATTCGCGCTCACACACGCACAGCTGTCGTTCGGTTTTTTTTTTGGAACTACACGTACGGAGAAGAAAATAAATCTTTAATGCGCTCGCGTCCAACTTCCAATAGCCATTTATCTACCATTTTTTTAAACGTTCTGATGCTACAAGGTGAAGGATATTTAATACTGTTCGGAAGACGGGGAAAAACTAAGTTAGCAACATAGTAAGAAGATGTTGTATTAATTGTTTTATTTAATCTAGGAGCAATAATACCCGAATTAAATACAGATCTTGTTAAATATGTATGAGCCTGATGTTGAAATAAAGAATCGCGGTTGTTATGAATATATAAAATTAATACTTTCATGTATAGTTGACGGATACTAAATACTTTGAATTCGTCAAACAAAAGCTGGGTCCGATACCTCCGATTTTTCTTTAAAGCTGCTTTAATAATTGTCTTTTGAGTTATTTCAAGTGGCAAGAGAATGCTTTGAAAACAACTTCCCCAGGCTAGAATACCATACTGCAACAATGATTGAACATAAGCAAAATAAACTATTTTAATCAGATCCGGCGAGAGTATGTTATTGATATTCCAAAAAATAAAGATGGATTTACGTAATTTATTCCTTAAATACGTAATGTGTCCTGTCCACCTCATACGATTATCAAAGACAACCCCAAGATATCTATACTCATTCACCCGCTCAACACATTCACACGAATCACATTCATCAAGTCTATCACTCCCACAAGTGTGTAAACGCAGGTTCTGGTTCACTGGATCGTGGTAAGCTCTCACAGAAATTGGCATGCATTTGGTTTTTGAAATATTTACAGAGAGCCGACTTTGATCGAACCATCGCTTGACAGCGGAGAGCCCCCGTCCCGCCAAACGGTACGCTTCCTCCCAGCTGTCGCCCTCAAACAACAGAGCCGTGTCATCAGCGTATAGAAACACTTGCCCTTTATCTATCTTAACCCTACCCAAATTATTAATATACAAAAGAAAAAGCAAAGGTCCTAAAGTGCTGCCTTGTAACACCACAAAATCTATTCTGAGAGGATCACTGGATTTGCCAAGAATTGAAACTGTCTGGTAACGATGACTTAAATAACTCTTAAACCAATCCAAGGCGACGCCCCGTATACCACTGAGTTCCAGTCTGTGAATCAAAATATCCCTATCAACAGTATCGAAAGCCTTTGCCACAATGAATATTAGCAATGATTTTTTACTAAGCCCAATGGCATCATGAATATTTTTGGTCAGTTAAAAAAGATCATCATTTAAATTTTTATCTCTTCTAAATCCAAACTGATTTTTAAAAAGTATATTCTTTTGTAAAAGGTGATTTTCAAGCTGATAACGCACACATTTTTCTAAAATTTTTGATAGGACACTTGCCAATGTAATCGGTCTATAACTCACGCATTGATTTTTTGGCCCCCCTTTGTATATTGGAATTACTTTACCTAATTTAAAAGAAAGGCAAGGTAAAAAAGAGGCCGCCACCCTCTTTAAAAAAAACAAAAAAAAAACAAAAAAAAACTGGGAAGGTACCCGTCATCATGCTTTTATTTACTATATAAAGAATTGGATTAATCAACGCGGGAAAATTGTCTTTAATTAGTTTAGCCGGAATACCATATTCACCCGGCGCTGATCCCCCCTTCAGACTATTTACTACCCTGGTGAGCTCAGCCTCGGTTACAGGCTCCAACTGTAGGCTCGAGTCCACCGTGTAATCCCCGTCCTCCATAACAGGTTCCGTAACTGGGGGATGGCACTGGCTAGGTTGGCCCCCACCCCAACATAATATTCGTTCAAAGTATCAGCTGCGGCCCTAATATCCTGGTCTGAAATATTGTCTTTGCCGGTAAAAAAAGGGTTTATTGGAAAATTTTCTTTCGAACGCTTTAACCCTATAATATCAGATAAAGTTTTTTTATTATCATTCCTAGATTCATTTATTTTATTACGATAAAAAGTTTCTTTTGCTGAACGGATTACTTTAGTTAAAATATTTCTGTATTTTTTAAACCTAATTTTTAAATTTACGTTAAAAGGTTGACTTTTGAGACACCTGCTCATCCCATCTCTGACCCGAATCGATCTTACAATCCCTGACGTAATCCAAGGTTTAATATTTACATCCTTCGGCCGATATGTTTTGATTTTTGAGGACATCGCTATTATTTGTTGAATGTGTTGTACAAAAAGTTTGCAACTTTCGTTTAAATCCTCAGTATTAGTAGGGTCCAATCTGTGTCAGAGATAAGACGGCCGGCTATATTGTAATCCAAATGATTAGTTTTATTGCTATAATTTAAGTTAATCAATTGTTTATTATGAAGTGGTTGAAATTGAGCGACCGTAAAATAATGATCTGTCATTCCAGATTTTATTATTGCGGATTTAACGAAATGCATATCTTTACTGTCTGTGAGAATATGATCCAAACAGCTTTTTGAAAACTCAGTAACCCTAGTTGGCACATTTATACAACTAATAAATCCCGCCCCATATATAACGTCCAAATATCGTTGTGAAAGAGCATTTTTATTCCCAGGTAATATACAAGAATTTATGTCGCCAACCAGCCAGTACGTCCTATCCCTAGGTCTGTTATCAAGGAAAGTTTCATCGATAAAAAGCGAGAGATCACTAGATGGACTCCTATACACAGATAGCAGCGACACCTTCTCCCTGCCAAACGTAAAATCTACTTTAACACATGTGGCATCAAACAAACATACTTCCTCCATACACACAGCAAAACACTTTTTCACAAAAACAATCACACCATCGTTTTGATTTTTACTCTCCTTATTCACAAACACTTCATACCCACTCATGCTCACATTCGCACTACATTCATTCATCCAGGTCTCTTCATGAAAGCTCGCTGTTCTCTTTGAAGTTGTAATGTTGCTTCATGTGTTCTTTGTAGAAGCTGATATTTTTCAAAAAGAAGTCACTATAGGTTTCATCCATATCCTTTATTTTAGCGTTCAATGGTGGGGATTTGTTCTGCTTGATTTTTTTACTTTTTTGTCCAGAGTGTTTTCTTCCCATTTTCTCCTGTTTTGTGTTCTGTTAGGTTTGTTATTACATTTATATTTTGGACTTGTGGGATAGCAAGTTCTTTACTTTTTACTACCTGCAATGCAAAACTGGGGATGGTTCTCTTGTTTTGTCTGATTTTTGGTGGTGATGAGTGAGTTGATTGTGGTAGTTCTTGAAAATGTCCGTGCCTGTACTGTAAATTCCAGTTTGTGTATTCACTTATTTCCTCTAAACGGTTACTTGATGTTGGTTTTTATGCTTGATGTAGTTTTGAGGGGGATTGAGAAGTATTGGTTATGAAATTTTTAAAAAATGATGTTACTGCAGTTTCTTGTTCTTTCAATTTTGCACAGGCTTTTTCATTTTCCCACTTTGCTTTGGTAGCTACCTCATTTATTCTTTCCAGCTCATTTTTCAGTTTAGCATTAGAAAGAATGATTTTCTCATTTTCGCTTTTAAGTGATTCATTTTCCATACACTTCTTTTTTAGGGAATCTTCAATTAGGTCTATTCTGTCTTTCAGTTGAGAGTTGAGTGATATAACATTATTTAACTGGTCTTCGAGGTAAGTTTTCTCGTCTTCTGCTTGTCGAATGAAATCGTCTCTTAACTTTTTCTCATTTTCAAGCTTAAAGCACTTCAAGAATTCCTGCTGAAGAATCCTGTATACACCATAGAAGAATTCCTAGAAGCTATGAACAATATCACTCCTTGAGTTTACTTATTGTGATTTGACAAATTACTGTTCTTAATGTTCATGTAATAAATAAATATAAATAAATAAATAAATAAATAAAATAAATCTTGCTGAAGGGAGAGGTCCAATGAGGTCGATATGTATGTGCTGGAAACGCGTTGATGGACTGAGAAATTTTCCAGGAGGTGCCTGTACATGACGAGTCACTTTTGAACGTTGTCAGTGTTCACAGGCACGGACCCAATTGCGACAATCTTGCTGCATGCGGGGCCAAACAAATCGTTCCGCCACAAGTTTCGCAGAAGCTTTGATGCCCGGGTGACTTAGGTTATGGAGAGAACTGAAAATAGAGCGTCGGAGAGATCGAGGGACAAAGGGACGTTGATTGGATGTTGAGGAGTCACAGTAAAGATGGAAATCCGTCCCAGGGATGTTGACGGGTGTCAAACGAAGAGATGAATCCGAATATTTACCATGGCTAGATAAAATCTCTTGAAGTTCGGGATCGGTAGCTTGATGTTGGGCCATAATGTTAATGTCCACAACATTAGGAGGATTACTAGACAGTGCATCGACACGAGAAAATGTATCAGCGACTATGTTAGTCGATCCAGAAACGTGCCTGATATCTGTAGTGAACTGGGAGATAAAAGTGAGTTGATTCTGTTGTACTGGAGGAAGTTTTTCTCGTTTTTTACTGAAAGCAAATGTTATGGGCTTATGAACCGTAAAAACAATGCAATGGTTTGCCTCAAGAATATGACGAAAATGATTTATAGCAGCATAGATCGCGAAAAGTTCACGATAGTATGCTGGCCAAAGGGATTGTTTTGGGGTCAGTTTCTACGAGAAAAAGGAAAGAGGTTCCCAGATGGAGTCATCAACCCATTGTTGGAGAACAGCCGCGACCGAAGTGCTCGAAGCATCGCAAAACAGAGCGAGAGGGGCTTTGTGATCCGGGTGAGCGAGTAAGGTAGCATTTGCGAGATGTTCTTTGCAAGCAGTAAACGCAGCATCCAATTCAGGAGTCCAGTTCACAGGTTGGTTGCCTCGAAGTGCCGTTAAAGTGCCATGGAGCGGTGCTTGATGTTCGGCAGCTGAGGGAATAAATCTGCGATAGAAATTCAACATACCCAGGAAACGACGCAAAGCCTTCGCTGTCAATGGGCGTGCAAACTGCCGCAGGGCTTCGACACGATCAGGAAGTGGTCTTGTACCAGCAGCGGAAACTTCGTACCCTAGAAATGTTACACTGTTGGCGTTAAGTACGGACTTTCCGACGTTGATTAATAGTCCATACTCTGTCAGACGTCTGAACAAAGTGCGGAGGTGGGTTTCGTGTTCAGTGGCATCTTTGGAAAAAACAAGTATGTCGTCAATGTAGGCAAAACAGAAATCTAGGCCAGACACAACTTCATCAATGAAACGTTGAAAGGTTTGGCCGGCATTTCGAAGACCAAATGACATAAACGGAAACTCGAAGAGGCCGAAAGGTGTTGTAATGGCTGTCTTCGGGATATCATCCGGATTGACTGGGATCTGTGTGTAAGCTTTAACGAGGTCGATGGTTGAGAAAACATTGCACCCCCTAAGAGAATGGGAAAAGTCATGAATATGCCGCACTGGGTACCTGTCGGGAATTGTCCGTGCATTGAGTGCACGGTAGTCGCCACAGGGACGCCATCCATCGGTTTTCTTGGGAACCATATGTAAAGGAGACGCCGAAGAACTGTCAGAAGGCCGTGCTATACCTTCCTTAACCATTGAGTCAAACTCCGCCTTCGCTATTGTGAGACGGTCAGGAGCCAGGCGACGGGGACGACAAAACACCGGTGGACCATCGGTAGTTCGAATGTAATGTAAAGTGGAGTGCCGAGGATTCCGAGGTACCCCGGATGGACGGATCAACTCTGGAAAGTCTGCAAAAATGTTGTGATGGTGAACATGTACAGAGAGTGCTTTCACGCTCGGTTGAGAATTCTGGACCTGCTGGCCTGGTGCCATTAAGCCTGTTCACGAGGTGTTTATTTCGACAGTCTGGTAAAAGATTAAAATATGACAAAAAATCAGATCCGATAATAGGTACATGAACATCCGCTACGACAAAACGCCAAGTCAAACAACGACGAAGCCCTAAGTCCAATGTGAGATTGATAAAGCCATAAGTGTTAATAGTCGAGTTGTTTGCTGCACTTAATTTATAATCGGTCGGATACCGTCGATCAGGTAGCTGTCTTTTAGGAAAACAGCAGATGTCAGATCCGGTGTCTATTAGGAATCGAGATCGGGTAGCACGATATGTAACATAAAGACGGCCTCCAGAGGTCAAGCAGTCCGTTGCCGCCGTCACTGACTGCTTCTGGAGTTTTCCTGAAAATTGCAGGGATGGGTACATTTCGTTGCATTATTACCAAATTCACGGTGATACCAACAGACGGGTGACGTATCAGTGGATCTAGTCCTTGATGTCGATCGACTCCGAGGACGACCGCTGGAGTAATTTTTGCGTCTGTATTTGGTGGAGAGTTCTGCCACTTGCTTAGAGAGAGACTGTATAGCATTTAATAAGGCGTTACCTGAGTCTGGACACGAGTTGGAGGTGGTGGAAACGGCAGCTGTCAGGGGAATTGGTTGTTGAGCTACCTCAACGATCTTATCAGCCAAATCAGCCAACTATCCAGCGGAAGGTCGAGCTGTGTCGTCAAGATGACCTGGGTTTGTGGATGAAGACGACGCAACCACAGCTGGCAAAAGAGGTTGTCTTGAAGAGTCGAAGAACCAGCCAGAGAACGTAGATGCCGCAGAAATTGGGACGGTTTTCTGTCGCCAAGTTCTTCGTCGCTGACAAGCTGTCGTACTCGCTGCTCCTCTGAAGCAGACAGACGTTGGATGAGCTGAGTTCTCAACACTTGATATTTGTTTGTGTCTGGTGGATTCGTAATGATATCTTCCACCTCGGCAGCGTATGTGTCCAGTTGTGCCACAATGTAGTGGTATTTAGTTTCTTCAGAGGTTATCCCGGATATAGCAAATTGGGAGTCAGCTTGGGAAAACCAGAGGCTTGGTCTATCTGCCCAAAAAGGTGGCAACTTCAAAGCAACTCGTTGTACAGAAGGAGTTTCAGTTTGAGATGTGACAGGCTGTTCTCTCTCGAGTCTTCTGACAAGCTCATCATTCGCTGTACGAGGATCTTGAAGTTGTCTTTCAAGTTCATCCATGGTAAAAAAAGGTTTTGGTGTCAAAGTTACTTTCAAATATAACGAATAACGAAATGGAAAAGATCAGGGAGGTGAATATTCTTTTAAAACGGGTGGGGTCACCAATTAACAGGGTTACTATACTAATAATAACTTGACCAAAAAATCTTATTTAACTTTTTATTTGTACTTCCAGAGAGAGAGTATATTTTTACTAATTCAAACAGTCTAAATCCAAATATTTACATCAGCTGTAAAATAATGTGAAATAATCAGCTTGTGAAGACTTTCAGGATGGCACCACAAGTGTTTGTTTAAAAATAACATTGCCTTCACACAGGAGGCTTTTGATATTTCCTAACAAACTATTGACAGTGAACACACTCTGATACATGTTTTAACACACTGATGCATGATTCAACGTTTACATTTTTTTTAAATCAATATTACTTTAATATTACGCTAAAAAAATCAAGTTTTAAAACGCATAATGAATTTAAAACTCTTATTTTGTAAATGTATTTGGAATGCGAAGGATATTGAAGTGTTAACGGCTAATCTGCCTAATTTACTCATTTTTAAATGTATCAATGACAATATACCTATATTTCATGAAGACATTTTATAGAAACTTATGTTATTTTCTTAGGTAAAAATTTTGTAAACATGTCTTTAAGATACGAAACAAAAAAACGGGTTAATTTGAAAATTTAATTCCTTGGCCGTTATGAGCGTTGAATAATTAGTTTTACGGCGAATGACTATTTTAATTATGTTATTTAGAGATAGTTCATCAGCAGATCAGTGGTTTGTCCATTTTTTACCGTTTTTAGTCAAGACCTGACAAAGATTAATGCAAGAAACTGACGCGTAGATGATGTATAGAATTAAAACAAAGGTTTAATACTTTTGAAAATAAAACTCTAAAACAGAGTCATGAAGATGCACCAAGCAGTCATGTAAACTATCCCCCATTTTATGCAAAATGAATGTCGTTGCACTGTAGAGCATGCGTCATGCGCTCGCCGCTCCTGTTAAGCGTCAGTGACTCAATCATTTTTACAGACTTCAAAAATGTGTTCGCTAGCAGGACGACTCCTGTTCTGGTAGCCCTTGGCATTTTTTAGTTGTTCGCAATCAGGACGATTTTACCCTTGTTCGCAAACAGGACTGTCCGCAATTAAGACTCAACCAAATGAGCATTTGAATTTTCTTTGCTTTAGCATTTTAAAGAATACAAACAGAATACGTGAATACGAACACAATACGTTGCTAAATTTTACTTGTTATAAATATTAAGAATTTAAATATTAAATACGATCGAATTTTTGATTTTTTGCAGCGGTTTTCAAGCTACGGTACTGTAGTGAGATTTGAATGCAGATAACCTGGATGAAAGGAAAGTTACAAAAAAGTTTTATTTTAAAATTGTCTTTCAATCAAAAAAAGTTTATCACGATCGCAATACTATTACCGGGGTCATAGAGCAACTAATGAATGTAATGGCTTCCATCTTTAATGGTTGATGTGGGGTTGTTCTACAAAAATTCACGGTTAATTCTTCCGACAAAAATACTCCTAATGGCATCTTTTTTACACTTACCAAGTGGCTAAGCTGTATCAAAGAGTGGAAGGTTTTTACGCTAACCACACGTACTACCCTGATAATGCCGGATCAGGGGGTGAGGTAAAAGTGTTTGTTTTAAAATAACATTGCCAAAAATGATTTTCGGGGAACTAAATAAGTAGGATTGTAGTTTGAGGTTGAGAGTTTAACTTTCGGGAGCAAAGTCTTTTTGAGTAAAGTTCTTAGTTGGTTATTGTTTTGGGAAATTAAAGTATAGATTATTAACTGGGTAAAGAACACGAGAGGGAAGCTTTTAAAATAGATTAAACCGTAACTGCCTCCAGGACGCTAACCTATAGATGAAATACTAAAATTTTCATAACTGGTCGAATAAATAATTACGGGGAACTCAGATGGAATCAAAATATTGAGTAGAGAGTTAGAGCTTAAGGTTAGAGTCACATGCAACTTAAATAGAAGCCCATCAGAGAAGGGAAGTTGAGCTAGTTACCCAGTTAGGTGAATTATAGATGAATTATAAGTTAAACAGATTATTGGAAATTCGAGGGATTTTGAATAAAAAGATATGTCTGAATTTCAGTGTGATTTTTTTATATCTTTATTGAGGAGGCCAACCTTAAAGTGTTAATCATTTGAGAGAAGATAAAGCTACGCTCCCAAGATTGTGGTCGGGTGAGTTACTTCGGTCGCTGTTGGGGACAGGCGGTTTCACACACGTCACACCAATCCCTTATCGAAAATTGGATCCCTTAGTCAAATTATAAATTAGGAAAAAATAAAAACCAATAGAAAATTTAAATTTAAATAAATGTTCAACTTTATTGAGTCCTTTATGGGTTGAAACGAGGTAAAATTGGTGATTACCTCTTATAACCCTGAATCGCCAAACTAACTATCTCCATATCATAAATAGGTATTTTAGCCAAAAATAATTTTGCCTAAAAATTAAAAAAGAGGAAAATTTAAAATTCAACATAAGTTCAACTCCAAAGGACTTTTTCAGGGATTGAAATGGGGTAAAATTGGTAATTGACCTCCAATAAAACTGAAGGGTCAAACTGACAAAAAAATATATCCAGGCATCTCTCGCCAAAAATAAATTTGCCAAAAAATAAAAACCACGAGGAAGACTTAAAAATTCAACGTAAGTTCAACTTTAGAGGAATTTTGTAGGGGTTGAAACAGGATAAAAAACTGGCAAATTACCTCCAATAAAAATGATTCAGGTTACCCGAAGGGTCAAACTAATTATCTCCTTGTCAAAGATTATGCCTCAGCCTCTTAGTCAAAAAATAAATTAACCAAAAAACTGTAACAAAAAGGGGAACTGAAATTTTATAAAACTTTCAACTTTATAGGATATTTTGGGGGTGAAGGAGGTGAGATACTATAAAGCATTGCATTGCCACAATAATAGAAAATTTAATTTTAAACACAGTAAGTGATATCTTAGTTTTTCAATAGGACCACTTAAATAATTAGTCTCTAGTTTAGCCGCTTTTAACGTTAAGTCTAGTATTTTTTTCGAAATTCCAATTTCACCCTCTTTTTCCCCTTCTTTGAGAGGGTGGGGGGTGACAATTTTTGATCTGAGAATTTTCCTTGCGTTTTGACCACCCAAGAAATATTCGAGCCAAATTTCAAGTTTCTAGCTCATCGGGAAGCGGCTGTATAGTTATTTAGATAACTTGAATGTTAAAATAAACGTATTTATCTTTGTAATATTTTTAGTTCATGCAATATGTTGTGATATTGTAACTAAACACTTCCGACTGCAGTGCAGTCTCACGGCGACAGGCGGAACTAGCTTATAAAGTACAATCTGTTAAGAGTACTCTTATGAGTACTGTAAGAGAACAAATAAGTGAGAATACTGTAAGAGAATACTGTAAGTGAGAATACTGTAAGAGAACAAACTGCGAGAACAATAAGTAAAAAAGCTGAAATTAATAGTTTAACTACAGTGAAGTTAACTACAATCTACAGTCTGCCTAGAACTATGAAAATGTAAACAAAACATCATCCACTTGAATTATATGGGAAAAAGCTGACTCAGTCGAGATAAAATAAAATTATATATAGCTTTTTAGGAGCTTGCTGTTTAATTTCAAAAAGTCTTACGGCAGTCTAAAACCTTCTCATATTACGTTCATACAGCACAGAAAACATTTTCAGTCATAAGAGTACTCTGATTTTACGTGAAAAGCGGCCTAGGGCGTTACCAACCACCATAAGTCAGAAATTATTGAGATAAGGCTTGATTCAGAATCTCTGACCTTAAAATGAATAAATAAGCAATAATTTAATTATTCTAAGCAATGTACTGACAAAACTGTAATTTTATTTTTATAGATAAATACACCGTCTGGATAAAAAAGCCGTAAGCAGTTATTTGTAGTTTTACAAAACATATTTTGAAGTAGATTTTCCAAACGTTTTTGTATTTGTAAAAAAAATTACTTTGTGCATTTACAAAAATTATAATTGCAAAAGAGAAAAGGTCAAAATTATATTTTTAGCTAAAAAAAACTATAGCCCCCGACGAGGACGCGAACTTGCGAAGTACTCCTCCGACATGGTACGCCTTGGATCGTTCAACCATCTCCTCCAGATACAGATAGATCTCCTACATCGACGAACACAACGGATAAATTGAGGGTGTTGCCGAACTCGCCTGCTATTGTGAAAAGTGGAAGGTGTGAAGTGTTTATGACAAGGCGGTGCCCTACTGCGGGCGATGGAGGAGACGTTCAACTCGGCGGACGCGGCGCGGCGCGGCGGCAGCAGGGCACAAACATGATTATACCCAATGGTTTAAATTAATTGTGGGATGCAAATGAATAAACTACATATATATTTGAAAATTTTTACTAAAACTATACTTTCTCCATAAACTATGTGAAGGGGGAGAAATTAAAGATCACAAACTATAATACGCAAATCCGCAATCAAATATATTAAATTCTATTGAAAGACTGAGTTGACTAATGAACCGATCTTCAAGGTTTATGGGTCAAATTAAAGAGGACGGTGTGTAGATTTGCCGAATTTCCTCATTAATTTACTTCTTTTAAGGGTTAGACACTTCAGCCTTTCAAAGGTGAAGTCAATACAGTTCTTATGGAATTATAAAAGTTCAAGTAAAACAGCTGATTGAAGTAAAGAAGTGTAGCATTCATTCGTCTTCATTGGCTAAAGTATGCACTTCACTCATTTTTTTCAGTTTTTCAGTTAAACTTGGGTACAGCGACATCCCATCGGTAATCAATATATATATATATATAGAGTTGTGTGTTGGTATAAAAAATATTACAATATTTATAAAAAACACCATAACTTTGAACCTAAAATACCTCATACGTTCTTTACTCATTTATATTACTAAATAAGTCATAACGTATTAAAAATTATACTATTTGTTAAATAAAAATTAGTTGTACATCTCATTCAACTAGGTCATAGACAAAGGGACCCGCTAAACGGGTAAAATAATGTTATCTCAAAATGTAATTAATTCACATAGGCCTACGTTACCCAATATTCTGAGTAGTTGCTTTATTATTGAGTATTTTTTAATTATTTGAAATTTCCCCATCATAACAAGATATGGCAATTTATTTTACTGTGCAGCACCAGCTGATCACAAATTGTTTTGTAGATGAGATGGCCATGATATAAACCAATACAGGTTACGCAAGGACGTACCGTAAATAATTTATTTGAAACAGTGACACTAAGGACACAAAATACCGTACAGGGAAATTACAACTGTTCAATGTCTCAAAAGGGCAAAAACTGCAAGTTGGCCACACTGCCGACAGCCTACCCGACGGGAGAAGTTCCATCATCGCTCGCTAGAGTGACCCTTGTACGGGCCTGGTTGCGGAGGCAATTTTGTGAGACATACCTCTGAAGTTACTGAATTTGTGAGCTTATTAATCACTTTTATGATATCCTACCGGGTACGTTGTGATCTTAAATATTGACTTTATGTCAGGAAGTAAAAAAACCTTCTCATTTTATTATACTTTTAAAGTTATACTATGTATAAAGTAACCAATATTCATTATGTTTATTTCAGCGTAAAATATGTCTCTCAATAGTTAAATAGCTAATAACACATTCAAACTAAGTTTAATTCTCTGTGAACTGTTTCCCGTTTGTCGAAAGTAGATAGGTGCTTTAATAAGCTTACAATTTGAGGAACTCAAAGTCATGTTTTTCAGCTATTTTGAGGGGTGTGAAACCCTCTTAATGAATTCAGCCCTACAATACCTGTGTATATTATTTGAATAGGCATTTATTCTTAAAAATTCTTAATTCTAATATAGATATCATATACATTGAGTATTTCACCAATCCAACCATTTTTACTCGCCAATTAAGCAATAGGCTGTTGAGTAAAAACAGTGAGATGTTATCTTTACCACTGGAGTTCGCGCGTAATAGTAAACCAGCGATACCGTTGATTTTGTCAGGTTGGCAGCGCCAAGGGGAATAAATTCCGTTCTTTGAACTACTCCCCAAAAAAGAACAACTCGGCCAAGTGAGTTATATGGAATTAAACGATTTATTCACACATTACATTTTTTACTCAACGCCAATGTAAATACAATATCGCTCCTTCATAAATAACAAAACATCCTTCATAAACGTCGAAATCGAACTAACTACGAACAAACTATTTAACCTTTTAAGAACAAAAGGACCGACTTACTGATTCAAACGATTCGTCGTTCCTGTTCCCTAAAGATAGTAATTCCCTTACAGAGTCGTTCAAAGAACGAAATTTATTCCCCTTGGCGCTGCCAACCTGACAAAATCAACGGTGTCGTGTTTTTGTTCAAAACAGCATTGTCGCTCGAACTCCAGGGGGTTGTTTCTACAATTACTAGCTACAAGCTGCCTCAGTAAAGATACCACTGCTTGTAGCTAGTAACATTGACTTTACATCTCTGAAGAGATGTAAAGTTAATGCTGATAATTAATTATAAAACCCGTTTTAGAAACCCCCAGTGGTAAGGTAACATATCCCACCATAGATAAAAGTATATTAAGTAATATCCCTTTTCATTACGGTACTCTACACACGAAAGTACACTTTCTAAACGTAAAAAGAGCTAAGAAAATAGGTTATTCCCGCTACTGCACAGCAAAATTACATAACGTTAACTTTCTGTGCATAAGTGGTGGACGAAAAGTAACCGTTGTGGGATTTTTAGATGCAGACCGATCAGCTGTTGCATTACTGTACCTCCCGCTACTGCACGGCAAAATTACATAACGTTAACTTTCTGTGCGTATGTGGTGGACGGAAAGTATAACCGTTATGTGATTTTGCGTTGCAGACCGATCAGCTGTTGCATTACTGTACTCGACATAAGCACAGAAACTCGGCGTTATGAATTCGTTTTTTTTCTTCTTGATACTAAGTTGAATAAACAATAATATTCATGTTGTTTACAAGTTTTTCGTTATCGTAATAAAAAATAATGTTCATTACTCGTCTCAAAAGTGCTATTGCGGAGCTCGATAGGTCACTTTCGAGACTAGTAATGAAAACTACTATTACATCCCTTTATCTATGATCTCACTGAGTGAAAATGTGTGAGTTGACAGGAAACCAGCTTCTTCTTATTCTCTTTTGGAGGAAGTAGTGTTGGAAATATCAGTTACTTTGCTCTATCGGTGATCACTGATACTGTGATTCTTAGATATCAGTGATTTGTATCAGTGATTAACGGTGATTACTGCTGCCGGCTCCTTCATCGTTGTAGGAAAGTTATTTCTGCTCATCCTGTAGAGTACGAACATTGTGCAAGCTTGAGAAGGTGTTAATTAATTGATAATTAATGTGAACTCAGTTCCTGGGAAATATCTCGGCTTGTCTGCTTTATTTTGTTTAAAGGAAGTAAATGTAAATAAATCAATAACATGCCCAACAAGAGCAAAGTATTTAATTATATATTAACACAGGATTAAATATAAAAAATATCAACATAAATAA
Organism: Flexamia atlantica; assembly: GCA_035578135.1. Classification (NCBI taxonomy): domain Eukaryota; kingdom Metazoa; phylum Arthropoda; class Insecta; order Hemiptera; family Cicadellidae; genus Flexamia; species Flexamia atlantica. The sequence continues at coordinate 11,442,765 of JAQJVK010000017.1, read as the reverse complement.
AAATGTAGGCATACGCTTACATTATTACCATTGGAATTATCACCGATAGCTGGTGTATCGATAGCAGCACACGATCACAGCGACACGACAGTCACAGAGCGACCGCGCCGCGCGCGGTAGCAGCGTCTACAATCACCGTCACAATCACCGTTGATCACTGATATCAGACGCCTTGGAGTATCAGTTACCACGGTGATGTTCAAATATCAGTGACGTGATTTCGATCCCATCACTAGGAGGAAGTAATAATGGTAATCATGGAAAGCCTTTCCAATTAGGTTATATTTACTTTTCGATACTAAATATTTAAATGCGTTCGGATAGCCTTTGAACTATTTATAAAATGCCTTACAACTAAATTGACATATAAATAAACCAAGATAGTTTAGGTAAAGCCACGACAAATTAGGTAATTCCTTAAATAGGTCAATGTTTACATTTTTGGCTTTGTAGTTTGACACGTGTATCGTCTGGGGCCCTATTTTTAAAACGGTTGAGGGTTGAGTAGTGAGTCACTCGTCAAGTCACCTGCTAACAGCTGATGGTAGCATTGTTTAAACCACCACGTGGGATGTCAACGTTTCAAACTATACATCTGTCAAACTAGAAAGCCAAATGTAAACATTGACCAATTTAAGGAATTACCTCATTTTTCGTGGCTTTAACTAGCCTACCTTGGTATATTTAGTGGTAAATTTTGTTACAAGGCATTTTATAAATAGTTCAAAGGCTATCCAAACGCTTTTAAATATTTAGTATCGAAAAGTAAACATAACCTAATTGGAAAAGCTTTCCATGATTACTATTCCTCCAAAAGAGAAGAAGAAGAAGCTTGTTTCCTGTCAACTCACCCGTTTTACTCAACAGCCTATTGGTGAAATACTCAATGTATATTATGTCTGTATTAAAATTATGAATTTTTAAGAATAAGTGCCTATTGAAATTATATTCACAGATATTGTGGGGCTGAATTCATAAAGTTAGATAGGGATATTTTTATTTTTATCTGTGAATTAATTTTATGATTAGAAACAAATAACTTGAGGGATGAGTGACTCACTCAACCGCCAAAACTCACCCATTTCAAAAATAGGGCCCCTGAAACGGTGACATCCCACGTGGTGGTTTAAACAATGCTACCATCAACTAACAGGTGACTAGACGAGTGACTTACTTCTCAATTAATTCTTAACGTTTCAAAAATAGGGCCCCTTGCTCCCTGCTACGAATAGTCACTGAGCTCCTAGAATAGAGGGGTTCAATAATCCTAGTAGAAAACTTAAGTTTTGATTCAGGACATCTTGGTGCACATTTTCAGCAAAAACATTTTTGCTTGCAACTTTTTCCATGTTAAAACCTACTTCTTTATTCTTTATGTATTTATTTCGGTGTCACCTTATTTAAATAGAAAAAATACCTCCTTTGCAGCAGACCTGCATACTCAGCGAATTTCAAAAGTGTAAATAAATTATTCAGAAAAAGCTTTATATCTGGAAATATCAAGTAGAGGTATGTCCATTTGTTCAGCTTGAAATACAAACCATCATTAATCTTTACATTTCTGACCTGATGACATTTGTTCTTAAAAATCAAGACTTAATTGTACCTAAGAGTAATACACATTACTACAATACTCATAATAAAAGCAAGGCAAATATAGATTTTAATAGGTTAAGCAAATCATTATCCAGTCATGTGGTATTGTCATTAAAGATTTACAATAAGATTAGTGATCTTGTAGAAAAATATAATTTTAAGGTTTTTAAGCAGAAGTTTTACAAATGGCTATCCATGAATCCTTTTCATTCAATCAGTGATTTTTTTGCATTTGACAAGATTGACTTTTGAATGAGAGATCTCTTTTAAAATGAGATTAGGCCTATTGATGTTTTTAATGTTTTATATGTATTTTTAGTCATTAGGTTACACAGAAAGAAATATTTTGTTGATCTAACCAAAATAAAGTGAAATCAACTAAATTCTTTGTTTACTATAGCACCAAATAGATAGTTTGGTTGAATTTAACAAATCGTTTTTTTGAATTATTTGGTTGAAAGAAATATATTTGTGTTGCTTTAAATGAATGATTTGTTTAGTTAACCAAAATATTTTGTCAATACTGCCACATTTGGTTGAAATTTGTTTGAAGTAGAAAAATTTTGTAAATAATTGTTTGTATCAAACAAATAATTATGTTAAATTCTGTGAATTTGGTAATTATTGAGTTGAATCAATTAAAAATTTTAATTGAATCAAAAAAATTACTTAATAGAATGAAACAAATGATTAAGTTGAATTATACAAATAATTTGGTTACATTAAACAAACAATTTAGTTGCTCCAAAAAAAATTATGTAGTAGATCCAATTAAATTATTTTGTTGAACCAAACAGATAGTTTTCTTGAACCAAATAAGTATTTAGTTGCCCCCAAACAAATAATTTTGTTGAACCTAACTGACTTTGGAGTTGAATCAAAGAAATAATTTTGTCGAGTTAACTATATTTTTTTATTGAACCAAACAAATGGTTTATCTGCCAATGGTTAACAAAAGAACAATTTAAATACTGGAGGTCCGTATATCCGAAAGAAAATACAAAGGCTACTGCAAATTAATACAAATTGTTAATTTGGGACCATTTTTTTGTCAAGGTATTAAATTTACATTGCGTTTTAAAAATAAAGATGCGGAAATGCTGCTTATATACAAGTGACAAGGTACTATTCATTGAAACTATACTATCATTGAATGTCATAAATAATACCCCCGTTGCAGCAGACCTGCATACTCAGCGAATTTCAGATGCAACACAACAAACGGTATTTCAATCCAACTTAGCCAGATTTTACATGTTTTGTAATCTCCATAAGAATAACATGGGGAATGATTATGCAGGTTTGCTGCAACAGGTATGTTAAAAATGGTTGGTTTTAATTCATTATTTAGTAGATCTTAACTAGAAGAAGCCATATACCAAGTTTTGTCAAGAAATGTTAAAAAATAAGTAAGATATAGAATTTTTTATTTCCCATAAGGATAACATGAGGAATGATTATGCAGGTTTGCTGCCACAAAAATTGAAATTTCGGGGATTTTAGACCAAAATACATTAGATCTCATCTAGATAAAGCAACAAACCAAGTTTTGTCCAGATATGTTGAGAAATAAGCGAGATATAGAATTTTACTTATTCCCCATAAGGTTAACATTGGGACAACGTACTGTGTTTACCACTTTCAATATCTCGGTAACCAATGGACATAGAGCAATGATTCAAAACACTAAATTGTTTGTTTTTTTGAGCTGAATTCAATGGTGCCAACCAAGATTCGATAAATTTTAATTTAATATGTAAAAAACTCAAAAAACCCATTTTTGGGGGTGTTTATCCCCCTTTACCCCTCCTTCCGGTGGTCCGATCGGGCTGGTTCACGAACTCGTCCATTCGATTACCACTTTACATGTCTGTTCCAAATTTCATTAAGATCGGACCATATTTACGGCCGCTATCGAGCTGACAGACACACACATATATATATATATATATATATATATATATATATATATATATATATATGTATATATATATATATAGATAGATAGATAGATAGATAGATAGAAATTATTATTGAAATTTACAAATACAAAGTATAATGTTACAAGATGTAAACTGCTTATAAAAGTGAGACGGTAGAACTATTATTAATTTCAAAGTAGAGTACACTACAATTCAATGTCATAAAAACATTTATTTTAATTTATTGAAATATACTTAAACAAAGTATAATGTTATAAGATATCAACTGCTTCAGTGACTTTTTTTTATAATTTGAAAAGTAAAGTATACTACTATTACATGTCTTAAAACACAATTTATTGAAATAGACTAATACCACTCAAAGCTAATACTAAGTAAAATTTTATTAGTTAGGAAGTGTTATCTTTCCTACTAAGTAGGCCTCAGCCAGTTTCAAAATTAGTGCGCCCCATCAAAGGTTAAATAATATAACGGCAAGGTACATATTTGAAACCATCTGCCATTTAGGTTACATCAAAGGTGGACAGCTCAAAAAGAGAGTTTTTGTTCACCACAGTCCACGAATTACAAGAACTAACATGATAGGCATGAACGTGAGTATTGAATCCTACTGTTTCCATTAAATCAATAACAAAATACACATCAATTCCTTCATTTACAATAATGCTATTAATTTTCCCAAACACTGGCATATCATCCTCAATTTTACAGAGAAGTACAAGATTTTGCTTGTAAGTAAAACCTTTTACCTTAACCCAAGAAGCACAAAACACAGGTGAGACTAATTATTTTGGTAAGCAATGAGCAACCTCTAAATATCTATCAATGTTCTCTATCTGAATAAGATTACCAGGACCAACTTCAAACTCATCGACTATCCCACGATTACACAACAATCTGTGGCACAACAAAAGCTGATGCCTCATTGCCAAAGTAAATGTTATATTTCGCCTGGAGCAAACAACATGAGCATTACTTTTGAGTTGTTTGTGCTTAGCTTCGAATCTCATGGACCAAACATTGGCCAATGGACCTAATTGTAGCATTAATCGGGGATAGTGAACCAAAAAGTGAAATTTTGGTTTCAATGTCTTGTTAAAAAGAGTAATATAAGCATGGTTATGTTCAGAAACTAAAGTATCAAGCAAATAAGCGTATTTAGAATGCAAATATTTACTTGTTACAATGTCAACAATCTCCCTTAAGTTTAAATAAAAGTCCCACACTTCATTCCCTTCGTTAATGAGGTCACCAATAATTAATCCAAAGTAACGGACTAGACATAGCATTTCAGATGCTGACATTATCAGACTTCCTAACCTTAATTGATCTTTGTTGATCAATGGGGGAATGTTGCTTTTTTCATGATACCCGTAATCATGAAATTTTATTCGGTTGTTAATTGTCTCAAGAGTACAAATTTTGTCTACATTTACAGTGTGGTTAATTATACAAGCCATGTCATACCGACAAACACCCTCGAATACATCATGCATAACATCACAAGCTAAATTAAGCACTAAATGGTAACTTGGCACATCATTCCAGATACATTTTTCTTTTATACCAGTTACAGTCGGATTGCTCAACTGAACATCTTCCCCATAGTTATCAACATTTCTTAAAAGGTCAACAGCCTCAGTTAACTGGTAATGCAACATGTGTTTAGAAACTTTGCAAAATTCGAGTTTTCACAATTTCTAGGTCTTAAAATTAAATTAGTTTGAACACTAAACTACTCCGAGGTCTCACAACTCCGAGGTGTACAGCCCGAGTCAAAATGTGTTGCGCTTGTTGCCCACGTTCAGGTTGTAGGCACTTCACTGCTGCGCGTCGCGTCGTTGGCAAATTTCCTAATGCTCTGCAGCCTCGTTGTACAATTTCAATAATGGGTAATTTTTTGTTTTAGACCTTATGATAAATAAATACCAAAGTTTTGGATTGAACTCACTACAAGAATGTCTATGTTTGTACACTAAATTAATTTTAATTCCTCTTTGAGACATCCATTTCATAACCTTCACTCTAGGCCATTTTATGAAAGTTAAAAAATACCGACAAGGTTTGAACTATAATTTCCTTATCGTACCTTCTTAGTATATTTAAAAATAGAGAGTATGTTTGTATTTATGAATATATGTTTGCTTCAAGTAAAAATAAAAATACCGAACTGATTGAGCTGAAATATTGCTGAAATGCTAACCGTGGTTCAGGTCAACATTGCGTGTATGTGGAAACTTAGATAAGATATTTCTCTATTTTGTTACATCAAACAACTTCTTCATCATCGTTTTCTACCTAGAAGATCAAAATCAATGTAAAAGCTAATCTAAATTTTTATTTTGCATAACACCTCTATTTTTTAAGTGGCGCAAACAGGCCTAATAAAATACTTTAATAAATGCCTACGTTTATTGCGGCTTTTTTAAAGTTGCTAAGCCACATTCCCAACTATCAAACTTTCCCGGTTAGTTAGAAGAAAACCAAAAATAGTGTATAGGGTGTCCACATAACGAGCATTGTTTCTTTGCCACGGAACAAAGAATTATTTTGCGAACGTTTATTGGTTTAGTCACAACTTAAATTGGTATATGTTAAATATATATTATATTTTTAAAAATTTGAAATTTTAACTCTTGGGCCTCTTGGGTTCAATTATTATGTAATTAGATTTTTGTTTGCCATTAAACACGTTTATAACCCAGATATGACTGATTTCCAAAGATTTACGATGAACGCTCCGAATAAGAGATTCCTCGGATTTGTTTATAACGTGACTGAGCAAGTAAGCAAGCAAGAGGTTATAAGCAAGCAATGAATTCCTCATAGAAGGGCTATAATAATGGCTTCGCGCACGGTTTAGCTCGACACAAGGTGATCAACAAGGATGTACATATACTCCTTAAAATGACTACTTACATCAAATCAAATAAATACGTTCGTACAAACTCATGTCTTAAACTGCTTGGTTTTCCGGGTATCTGCGTGTATAATTTTTCAGATGATAGTTTATAACTTTTGAACCACTCAAGGTATCGACATCAAACATGATACAGACTGATATTTTTGATAATGCGCTGGCAAGCAACTGTATTATAGTAAGCTATCAAACTGAAGGCGACACAGTCACAGTAATATCTGTAATTTCTTTTAGGCCGGCTAAGCGGGCCATCCACTGGCGGATTTTGTCCGTTGTTATTAGTATATCCTTAATCTATATTAAAAATCAATCAAATTGGTGAATGAATTTCCAAGATATCTGAAAAAACCCCTGATATGAGTTATAAATATTTTAATTTTAAATATTAAAAACCGTGATTTTAGGAAATCGCGGTCCAAAGTTTAGCAAATTTCTAACTTTAATTTTTTTGTTACTACTTGTGTTATTGGCTATGTTTCACATATCATTTTTCCAAAAATTTAAAGCTGAATATCGAATCCTCCATTGAATTTGTGATAATTGCTCGCATTTTTTGTCGAACGTCCGAACGTTGCTTAAATAGATGGGAGTAATAAATACCCCGTTGCAGCAGACCTGCATACTCAGCGAATTTCAAATGCAAAACAACATATTTCAATCCAACATAGCGAGATTTGACATGTTTTGGTAAGTTCCGTAAGCATAACATGGGGAATGAGTATGCAGGTTTGCTGCTACAGGTATATTAAAACTGGGTGGTTTTAATTCAATATTCAGTAGATCTGAACTAGAAGAAGCTATTTGCCAAGTTTTATCAAGATATGATGAGAAATAACCGAGATATAGAATTTTACTTAATTCCCATAAGGTTAACATTGGGACAACGTACTGTGTTTACCACTTTCAATATCTCGGTAACCAATAGACATAGAGCAGTGATTCAAGATACTAAATTGTTTGTTTTTTTAAGCTGAATTCAATGGTGCTAACAAAAATTACTTAATAAATTTTACTTTCCTATGTAAAAGACTCAAAAAACCCATTTTTGGGGGGGTTTATCCCCCTTTACCCCCCCTTCCGGTGGTTCGATCGGGCTGGTTTACGAACTCGTCCGAGGGATTACCTTTTTACATGTCTGTACCAAATTTCATTAAGATCGGACCATTTTTACGGCCGCTATCGTGCTTACAGTCACACACATATATATATATAGATGTATAGATATATAGATATATATATATAAATTCGAACGAATAGTGTTTTCTGCTTCTGGTGGCCCCAAAACGAAAAGTTATCATGGTCTCGGGCTTAGGTCTTACCATGAGACCTACGGTAATAGCTTCTTCCCTATAGGGGAAATTCGCTAAAAACCCACAAAATGTTAAAGACAAAATGTTTTCATGTATCATTAAAAATAATTTAATTTAATTTTTATTCTCAAATAAGAATTAATCACAATTTATCTTAACAAAATACGACATTGTATTGGCTGTCTGAGCTTTTACTTTTATATGTTTTTACTTTCTAGTACATTTTTTTGTTTGAAACTTCACTTCGACCAGGAGCTACTTCAACTATTTTCCTGGAAGATCCTGAACATTTTCATGTTCTGATTCCTGCATCAGGGCTTAGCAAGTTTTGCATTTTTTCCTCTCAGAACTCTTTGATTTTCTTAACTTCGAAACGCTAAAATAGAATTGGAGAAGTCAAGGCCCCCTTTCTCCAGATTGCAGGGGTTTAGAAAAAGATTAATTTAACCATGTTAAAAGTTAAATTCAAGTGTAGGATGGATCAAATATTGTTCGGAAACATGTGTAGAGTAAGAAACAATAAAAATTAGAAATTGTGTTACCTTAACTTTCTGTCCTGTAAAATTTCGTCTGGGAAGGACCTTATCATTTCATCAGTCTGGGAAGGACCTTATATTTTTATCAGAGAAAATGAAATAACATCCTCTTATTCAGTGGCGACGCGTGACATTTTGGAGTGGTCATCGCTGATAGTGTAGAAGTACACGGGACTGCGCCGGCGCCGCGCGGCGGAACGGCTATATTGCTATTTATAGAATAGTCGCGACGGACCTGCGCTTGACCGGCCCGGATATCCGTCCCCCAGCGTCATTCATAGACCCCACGACCATAGATAAAAACATCCATAACTCTACTGAAAAGGCGAATGGAATAATACTGATACTTAAAAGCTCTCGGATGAAAGTTTGGCATTGAAAAATGCAGCTAGCTATTTTATTAAGCAGTTTATGATTTCACTTTTATAATTTTTTAATCAGTTTAGTTTTATTTTTATAATTGTTTCAGTTGAACAATTATATCACCTTCTCCTTCAGTCATTGTTGTGCTCATCGATTAATAATAAAACATGTTACAAATTTAATTAAACCACTGCAACTTCACTCATTGAAACCACACAAACACAAGCACAGCGCGCGGCGCGAGAACTGTGCGCATGCGCGAGTAGCGGAGCAGGTCTCTGCACTGTGAAGTGAACTATTTTAGGTCTCTTTGCGCATGCGCGAGTAGCGGAGCAGGTCTCTCTGCACCGTGAAGTAGCACTGACAGCGACAATGAAGTCGAGTTGCTCGTTACGTGGCGAAGGCTGCCGAGTACAGCCGAAGGAAGCCGGACGCCAACCGATTCTCCAGCGGCAGAGAATCGCTTGGCCGCCTCTACACAACTGCGGTGTGAGTGGTGGGGATGGACGCGGGGAGGTGGGCGCTCCACTAGATTGGATTCTCCAAACTCGGAGAATCGGTTCGGATTTAGTCAATAGAGAACTACGGACGCGGCGCATCTGGCGCGCAAAGCAAAACGCCGTGCTTAAAAATAGCCTGATACTCCGAAAATTTATGATTTTCTTTTGAAAATAATAGACATTTAGGCTTCTAACATTATGTTATTTGTAGTTTTATCTAAAATATTTACTTTTAAAATTGAGTTAGTCATCGGCGAATCTGTAGATGACCGCACGCCTCGCCACTGCTCTTATTAGAAGGAAAAGAAGGCTATATTCTCCTCTTTGAAACCATTACCTCCAGTCAAGTTAATTGACTTTTTTATTTTCTTAAAAAAGTAAACTTAAAATTAGGGACTTAGTCAACCAAAGAGATGCGTTGAAGGTGGAGGAGATGGCTAAATAAAAAACGTAAAGTTGAGTGTTTCAATGCATACAACATTAGTTTAAGAATTAATTTTTAAAATAGAAGGCTTAAAACGTATTATAAATGTAAAACCTGGATTTTGTCGATGGAATTTGAAGGAGGATTAAAAATATTTACAGATTAGTCTACTTACTTTGACTTCATTCCAATTTTCAAACGAACCTACTAATCATAGGTATCATGTGGAAAATTAAGCTATTTTTAGCTTTTAAATATGTGTCACACGTTTACTTGGAATGAACTAAAACAGAGCCAATAAAAGTTGTCAGTTATGGCGATTGAGTGCTAGGGGGTTCGTTTTTTCGGCAAATGACAGATGGATGATTCTTTTGTTTAATATTTCGTTGTTTTTACGTAACCAACATGGGAACTCATAGTACCCCAAAGTTTGTCGACTTTCAATTTCACTTTTACCAATATGTTGCATTTCCACTGCAAATACAACTAAGCAGATGAACTGAGAAATAAAAACTACATCTAAATGCATATAAAATCGTTAAAGCAGTTTTCGAGATAGGATTTAAATACATTTATGTATACAAGAATTGCTCATATAGTATTTTTACGTGTTGACGGTGCTTTGTTATTTATCTATTTACTTTTCAGATGAGTCCAATAATTTATGACAGCCCTGCATATTTTTTACCTACCCGCCCAGCGACGGATTTCTCGCTAGGGACCTAGGCATCAAAGGCCAACGCCCCGCGAGCATCATAAACAACTGTCACTAAGGGCGGATTTAGACAGGTCGTGTTGGCGGGTGAGTTAGATGGGAGAATCACACTGAACGAGTAACCAGCCGAGTAGGTTATTTTTACCACTCGCCCACTTTTTAACCGATCTGATTACAATGATTACACAGTTCGAGTCAAACCAATGTACATTCACTAAAATTGTATAAGGGCTTCTTTTAAGTACTATAGATAAAGATATGTCGAGTCCCCAAAAAATTAAAGCTGTTTTACACCTATAAAATCACGTTTCAAAATGGCCTTTCGTTTGTAATGGGATAAATTTTGAAAATATCTTCCTCTTCTCATTTTTGCCTACAATTGTAAATACTTACATTACATTACAATTGTAATCAATATTAACAGAGCACTATCTTTTCCAGGATTTCTAGTTGAGTTTGATATCGTGGGACCACCGCTGATAATTCGTCGGTGGTAAATTCTTCATTTTGACCGCTTGCAACCACTCACCCACCCCATTTGGTGCTCGCGACATTAAGAGAATTATTTCTTTGTGTGTGTGCACAAGCGATTAGACTTTTTTTCCTTTTTAGACCATAGGTTGCAAACAACATATTCTTCTCTTCACCAATGAACTAATCAGGTTATACAAGATTGTTAAAAATACCAAGCAATCAAACCACTATTTAAATCCTATTTCTTTATTATATCTTTACATAATACATTATTAAAATTAAACAGAATTCACGTAAGCCAGAAACTATAAAATTAAAAAAACTTTTATTACAATACAGTTTTGTATTTCAGTACTCAGCACAGAATATTCTGAGGGAATATTATTATATAATATTTATTATATAATAAATTATTATAATAACAAATATTAATAATATTCAATGATCACTTTTTGTATGTCTCAGTCTGAGGGAATTTTAGAGCTAGACCTCTGTCTGCATCACTGATTTGCCCCCTGTAGAAACCGCAATGTTGCCGATTACAGGGAGAAACGCATACATATGGGGCGACAAGTCGCCCCTAATCGAACACTTTGCCATATTTACTATTAGTTTATTTCATAGTAGAGTCCAGCTGCATTCTTTATTACTTAAAAATACCTACACTACATTACAATTGTAATCAGTATTAGTAATTTACTTATCTTTTGTAATGAAATTTACTAATTTACGTATAAATGTTTGATATCTCTTTCAACTAGACACCCTCTTATTTTAACTTACTAGACACCCCTTATTACTTACTACCTTATCCTTATTCTTCAACAGTTTTTTTTTTATATCTAGAACTTCAAGAAAATCAGTTTAAAAATTAGACGAGTACAAAACATAACATAGTTTTGATAAAATGAATTATTTCTCTGCAGATTTATATATAGGGATTTTTCATGAATTTAAGCGACATAAACATTAGATAAATAACTTGAAATCGCCACTTACCCAGGTAGGCACCTTAAGCTAAGTATGAATGAATGGTGAATGAAATGTTAAGATGAGTATAGGATGATTGTGGCGCGATATTGTAGACATGTTTCGACATGTTCCTTAGACATGAATAGCCCAACATCCAATGGAAAAGTGACCTACAGTTTGAAATTGGATCCGAACATCAATTTCGCCAATTAATTAATTGCGAACTGGTCTAATTATGAGAATTGTGTTTATGGATGGACGTAAAAGTATTCACTAAGGAATATCGCAACCACAAATCATCGCTTATGAGTATGACCTCCAAATAGTTGGATACAGGCAACGCCGCTTGTGTCCCTTTTGCTCCCCGGTTATAAGGGTAATTTTGGTAACTTCACTTTTGCTCCACAGTAGATCTAAGTATAGGTAGATTTACTAAATTAAAGCGTATTATACCGGTATTATTATGAATTCAGTTGTATCAGCAACTTTTATATTTTCAATTCACATTAACTTCCCGTTTCAGCGGAGGACGCACGGACTTTTTAACAACATGCTAACTTTTTACAGCTAGATAAGTGCTTAAGAGTCGTTTTTGATAACTCTGTAAGCTATTACCCTATGAAATTCATGTCAAATTACAGTGTTAATTGGTATCGTCCAATGTGTCTCAGTAATCATATAGTCTGTAAAGAAAATGTAAAAATACGTTTTTAATTTGAATTGGATTTTAAATTGGGCAACGCAACCCCGAAACAAGTTATTCCAAAGTTACATTTTTTTGGCGGCTTTAAGATTAGTAACCTAGATTTTTATATCATTCGATCACCAGTGCAAGAGGAAAACCATGATTAAAATTATTACCTCCTTGCTAGGGGATTACCAGCTATTTAGTTTTAAAATAATACAAATTAAAACTGGCTCCTTTACTGAAGGAAAAATAAACAGGTGTGTTATTAGACTGGCTTTTAAGCATTCCAAGTTTCGGCAACATTTTAAACGGGTTAAATTCGTTTATTCAACAGAAAACTCTCAATTTATAACAAACAGGGCTGTTGAACTTAAATCCAGAAACTATTTGGATAGCTTTCAACGACTGTTGCTATAAGCAGAACACTATCTTTTCCAGGTATTAAAATGTACATTTCAGAAATATGAGAACAAAGGAAAATTAATAAAACCCAACAGGTGTTCACAAAAATATCACATACTGGGAACTCCTTCGGTTATCAAATTAACTTTAAAATGTTCAGCACTTTGGGCATAAATATGTTACTAAATTTAGTCCTTTGATTAAACTTTCAAAACGTATACTCATTCTTTGTTTTTTACTATGTAATTTTTGATTTGCTCGACTTCGAGCAATAGGCTATCTACTCTAGTTCAATTGTGCAATTTATTTGGCCTTTGATTAGAAGAAATCGATGCTCTCATTGCTCGTTTCAGTTTTAGTGGCCTAGTGCTGAAACGCACGTTGTTGTAGATCTTAACGGTGTGTTTATATTGCTCGACACTGCTATTCGTTAATTGTTTACAATATCACAGATTATTCAAATTATATGATCTTACTTCAAAAATAACAGAAATTCAATTTTCTATGCATTTAAATTTTGCAGTACAAACTGTAGTGGATTGAGTTGAATAATGCAACTTTTTTCACTTGGTGACGTTATAGATAATCTCAGTTTGAAGGATTTTCTTCGATGATCTCTTGGGATGTACCTTGTCCTCATAAAATAATTTTTTAAGTCAAGAATTTGCTTATCTCTTACCTCTATTTCATAAATTGTATTTGCAAACTTTAAAAACATTAAACTGATTTAAATTTTGTAATCTGAAGCATCAGAACACTTTTTTGTACGAAATAATTAATTTTTTTTGGTCGACGACAAAACTTTTTTCCATTTGTCTTGTTCGTAAGCATGTAGCAAAACCGATTTTGATGACTGAGGTGATAAATTAAAAGGAATTTCCTGCAAAAGTCATGTAATAATTTTCATCACTCTCAGTTTTATTTGCTTTGCCCCACTGGACTTTAAAGTTCCCATAAATATTTTAAATGGAAGTAGGCTACATTTTACCAAACATATGGTATATCTAAATAAAATTAGAGTTTTGTCTGTAAATTGCTTAGAATTATGAAATTATTGGATATTTTGCGTTTTGAAGGTCAGAGAATCCGAATCTCAATTTTTAACACTCTGTTGGTAACGCTCAACATCACACATTAGACCGCTTTTCACGCAAAAACTAGAGTACAGTTCGCGCATTATATCTCCGGCTATGACTGAGTCAGCTGATTGTAAGGTGCGGGGGGAGAGGGGGTACTTTTCTGAAAACATTTTATAGAACACCGCGGCTTGTCAAATCTCGTGTTTACCAATACGTTAAAAATATCATATGACACGGATAGTAGCATAGTGGTCATAGCCGGAGATAAGATGCGCGAACTGAACTGGTACAGTTCGCGCATTATATCTCCGGCTATGACCGAGTCAGCTGGTTTTAAGGTGCGGGGGGGAGAGGGGGTACTTTTACGTAAACATTGCTCTAAAACACCGCTGCTTGTCAAACGTTATGTTTACTAATATCATATGTTCAGAATAGCATTTGATGCGGTTGGTAGCGTAGTAGACATAGCCGGAGATATAATGCGCGAACAGTAAGGCTGAACTTATTTTCTTCATTGATTGTATGAACATATGAGAAGGTTTTAGATGGATTAAGACTAGCTTAAGTATTTTTGAAATTAAACAGTAAGCTTCTAAAAAGCGAATTTTATTTGATTTTGACCCTATAGGGAAGCTTATGATTTGTCATGGCAACCTAAACATTAGCCTAAATCATGAATCCAAGAAAGTTGTTCTGTTTTCCCAGGGTGAAACCGTGTTGATCAGCTAGTCTAAATTATTTTTATTTGAGTAATCAGCTGTCTTGAGGAAAACCATAATATATGCCTTCTTCTCTCACTTTGATATTGTTTACATTTTTTTGGTTATTTTTCAGTTTAAAACAACTACCTTATAAAAGCATTAATATCCAGGTAGATTTTTGAATATTCAAATACGATAAAAATATTAATCTGTTGTAGAAAATAAATCAGTTAGGCCCTACCTAAAATAATTATAATAAGTAGGTATAGTAAACTTAATAAAATAATCCAATAGATTTCATTCCACCAATATCAAACGAATATATTCACTTCAAACTGCCTGTCTAAAAAAATCCTGATAAAACATATTTCCTGATAAACGAATACAAATAAAGAAGTTCTATTTAAAAAGTGTTACACTACGTTGTACTCCAACAAGGGGTTTTCACTCCAACAAGAAATATGCAGGATTAGGAATAAGGATGATAACATGGGAGAAATTATTACTGGTTCACACAAAATAAAATAAAACTACATTGTGAAAGAAATAATTAGTTATCCATAACCAATTATTCAAGTTTTGAGGGAGGCTGAATTTAAACTATGGGCCTCCCAGCGACAAATAGGGAAAACAACATTTTTATGTACAACCAAGTCCAAAATGCCAAGTGTTGAAGAAGATATCCAGAGATTACTTTAAGATGGCCTTTAACGCGGAAGTTGAAGGTTGGGAGAGGCCCTAATAAAAAATGTTGCAGACATTAGAATGAGTATGAGAACAAATTAAAGGAAGAAAACTTGGAACCAGATGAAGAGATGAACTGTGCATTTTCGATTCTGGGAGTTCAAAGAAAAATCGATGATAAAGCCATAATCAAAAGGAAGCAATAGTTAAGGCTTTAAACCTCACATTCAGGGTTGAAACCACTTCTACACAACCCGAAGAAATTCACACGGGGAAAATATTAAACACAATTCTGTACCTCAATGGAGAGAAAATATCGATTATTAGACTTAATTTTCCAGCTCAAAAGAAATCTTGATAAATAGTTCTGGATTGAATTTTAAAAAAATACAAAATTCGTAAGACAGCAGGCAAAATTTCAAAAGAACCTAACAAATTTTTAGATATCACGTAAAAACCCAAATTACAATTAATTGTAATAACGCCATGATAACATAAACTTACTAGTGGCTAAATAAACAATCCTTATTTATTATAGTAAAAAATACCTTCATAGCAAACTAAATCCACCTTACATTGATATCTAGCCTACTACATGGTTTTTAATCACGTATCAGCATCACATGTTTTATGTAAACAAAGCAGACGTTTTTAAATCCCCATGCTTTTTAAAGGCAGATATTTTACATTATTTCTCGTTTTCTGGTGAATTTCAAGCAATTTCATTATTTTTCCCGCCATGCCGGAATAGAGACCTTTAATTTCAGCCCTCTCCCATCTTTCTATGACTTGCTAGACGCCCACAATTTTGACGCAAAGAATCACCTTACGAAATTAAATAATATAATATATATGATGATGATAAGATTTAAACCTATCTATTTTTTACAAGCCATAATTTTTTTGCCTGCTCAATGTTGACAACATTTTTTCTCAACATTTAAATATTTAATCTTATTAACTGGAAACGACTAGTAACTTACTGATTGCTTTGATAGTAGGACATATAAAATAACATAAAGTGTACCCGAGCTATTTATCTTTAACTCAAGACGAATGTAGGAAAATCAAATTTGCGTTGGAATTGTGTTGGACTTTGGCTCAAAAATCGACATATTAACGAATTGCCTAATGAAAGCCTTTCATCGATGGTTCTTGAATCAAAAGCTTTATTACAAACTCAGTTAGAACCTGATTAGGAGATATTTAATTAAAATAAAAGCTCGGAATGATTCAAATTGATTTTTCAGATGTGAATGATTAACAGCTCATGCAAAAGCAAGTAATTTCATATGTATTTAACTACTTGTCTGGATTTTGTTTTAAAATAAAAAATCCTATAAGAAATAATCAGGTTAAGATTGGATTGCGAATACATCAAGTATGGCTGTATATAAATTAATGTTGCATGCTTGATGTGAAATTTATGCGTATATACTATCATTTTCAGATATAAATTATGGAAATCGGTCGGGTAGGAGAGCTTCGGGCTCGGAAAGTAAAAACCAATATTTTGAAATGAATCCTACTAATAATATTATAAGTGTGAAAGGATGTGAGATTGTTTGTCATAGTATGTATAGTAAGTCAGTTGTAACAACGTATCCATCCAGGCAGACGAATGTACAAATGAACCCAATACCAACTGACGTATATAAAAAAATAATGCAGGAAAAACATCAGATGATTCAAATTAACGTGGGCGAAGCCACAGGTAACATGTTACTTAGTTTTTTAAAAGCAGCAGTACTGTTATTGTTTGAAGTTACACTTCAAGCACCAAAATAACGTATAAATTGCGAAGATTAAGTGAGTTAATGTTGAAGGGCACGTCACCTGCTTATCTTTAATCGTTTGACCAAGGAGTATTATTTATTCTAAATAAAGCTGATGAAAACACCATTCATATCACTTAATCACTTAATCACTTTAATAAGACAGGTACCTCATGGAGGACGTTACCCTGAATATGAGTGAGGGATGAGTGTGATGATCGTGATGATAGTGGCGCGATCTTGTAGCCTTGTTACTGACTAAGGTTGGCATGTTCCTTAGACAGGATTGTTAATTAATACAAATACTAAACAATTATTTGCCGGATTTACGCTATATCTTTTAAAAATATAGTGAACGAGACCATAAGTCTGACAAGATCCTACGATCTGAAAGCGGCAACCACCTCAACACCGTAGGAGCCACTTTTGGCGCGGATGATACCTCGGAGTTGTGAAACCTCGGAATAGTTTTGCTCTTCGTATTTAGTTCGTTAAAACACCTAGGAACTACGAAAACGCAGAAATATAAAACCTCGGAGTTGTTTTGTGAATTGCAGTTTTTATAAACTAATCCGACCTCAGAGTTGTGACACCTCGGAGTAGTGAGTGTCTTAAAATTTACTCATTTTTATAGACCTCGGAGTTGTGAAACCTCGGAGTTATGAACCCCACCCATAATAATTTATTATATAGTAAATATTATATAATAATATTCACTCAGAATATTCTGTGCTGAGAACTGAAATACAAAACTGTATTGTAATAAAAGTTTTTTTTTAATTTTATAGTTTCTGGCTTACGTGAATTCTGTTTAATTTTAATAATGTATTATGTAAAGATAAAATAAAGAAATAGGATTTAAATAGTGGTTTGATTGCTTGGTATTTTTTGACAATCTTGTATAACCTGATTAGTTCATTGCTGAAGAGAAGAATATGTTGTTTGCAACCTATGGTCTAAGAAGGAAAAAAAAAGTCTAATCGCTTTTGCACACACACAAAGAAATAATTCTCTTAAGAGGGTTCCCTAACTACCCCTAAACATGCCTAAAACACGCTCTGCGCGGTGTCATTTAGCGCCTACAGTTTTCAAAATAAAATTGAATTTAACATAGCATTTCAAAGATAAAGAGTTGTAGAATGTTAATTGCTGATCCAAAATCGCTCATGTTAACGTATTCCGAAGATACATTCCGTTGAATTTCGCCAACTTTAACGCCATGTATCTTTTTAATGAGTGAGCATATACGATTTTGGAGAAGCAATAAACACTCTGCAACTCGTTACCTTTACAATGCCATATCCGAATAACTTTGATTTTATGAAGTGGAGACGCTAAATGACACCGCGTTTACCCGTGCACCGGCTTGCGCGGCGAAAAGCGCACAAATTTAACATGGGCTCTTATGGAGCCGCAGTTCCAAAAGTCGTCGCTAGTGTCGCAGAAAAACGAAAACTGTAGGGAACCCTCTTAATGTCGCGAGCACCAAATGGGGTGGGTGAGTGGTTGCAAGCGGTCAAAATGAAGAATTTACCACCGACGAATTATCAGCGGTGGTCCCACGATATCAAACTCAACTAGAAAACCTGGAAAAAATAGTGCTCTGCTAATATTGATTACTATTGTAATGTAATGTAGGTATTTACAATTGTAGGCAAAAAATGAGAAGGGAAAGATATTTTCAAAATTTATCCCATTACAAACGAAAGGCCATTCTGAAACGTGATTTTATAGATGTAAAACAGCTTTAATTTTTTGGGGACTCGACATATCTTTATCTATAGTACTTAAAAGAAGCCCTTATACAATTTTAGTGAATGTACATTGGTTTGACTCGAACTGTGTAATCATTGTAATCAGATCGGTTAAAAAGTGGGCGAGTGGTAAAAATAACCTACTCGGCTGGTTACTCGTTCAGTGTGATTCTCCCATCTAACTCACCCGCCAACACGACCTGTCTAAATCCGCCCTTAGTGACAGTTGTTTATAATGCTCGCGGGGCGTTGGCCTTTGATGCCTAGGTCCCTAGCGAGAAATCCGTCGCTGGGCGGGTGGGTAAAAATATGCAGGGCTGTCATAAATTATTGGACTCATTTGAAAAGTAAGTAGATACATAACAAAGCACTGTCAACACGTAAAAATACTATATGAGCAATCCTTGTATACATAAATGTATTTAAATCCTACATTTTCCTAGACATTTTCTGTTCCCTGATCTAGTAATAAATCAATGGTTGACAAAATCTTATCAATTTGTTTAAATTCCTCAGATAAAGTAAATTTACCCTCCAAATGCTTAACATTTGTAGCTATATCTTGGCATGATCTAAGCTGTTCACGCAGGTCTTCTACTTTATCACAACTGATTTCTTGACCCCTACATAATAACTCATATTTCAATTCATCCTTGAGAAGGTAATTCAGATTATAGTTTGCCATATTGAATATTTTCCCAAAGTAAAAATAGCAAATTCCAACTTAGTTTACAATTTTAATTTTAACCATTTATGTAATTTTCTTGAGTTATATCAACTATTATATTTACACAAACATGGCTAAAATTTATTTAATTTTCAAAGTCTATTCTTGAATTCTTCTTGAGCTAATTAATTCTTGAGGTTTCCTCAACACTTTATAGTCATTGTGAATTATGTAGTTTTGTCCCACTTTAACAATAGTTTATTGTTCTTCCTCCTAGGCTATTTGGACTATTAGCAGAGTGCGCAGTAAATTTATACCCGAGGGGCCAATTGGGTATAATTTTTGGTGAATTTTGAAATAGTCCAATGCTCTAGAAGGTATTCTATTGAAACACAACATCTAAGATGAAATCAATGTATTCAATATATCCGATTAAATTAAAATACACTTGTTTGTCAACTATTTCTACCGAATCGATTCTATGCATTGGAATAACCTTACTTTGTTGCTGGACACCAATTTGATATAATACTGGAACTCGTCTGAAACAACCATTTACCATCTAAGGTTAGTACAATATAATATTATATTATTGATTTTTAACATAGAAATAGATAAAATTTATATAAGGCAAAGTTAACTTTACAAATTTATTTTTCAAATCTTAACATGAATTATCCACAAAATGAGAATTGCTACATTAACATAAAATATCAAAATAATTGACAATCAGAAAATTATTAAATTAAAGGATAAAGCAGATAACAAAGATCATTTTACTCGTGAACTAATTTTAAGTTTCAAATCATTGTATTTTTTGTAATATTCTAAAATTACACTTACAATTTCTACGAGCGTATTATCATATCAGGTGCCAGGCATAGAATGAACGTAACGAATTAGATGAACGGCAACGATTTAAATCATCAGTACGACAACATAATAACGTTAAAAAACAAACTTACCCTAACTAATATCAAACATAATACATTTCATTTTTTTTTATTAAGATAAATCAGTACACCTGATATTCAAATATGTAACAATTTTAATGATCCTTTGAGGATCCAATAATCATTTACTTGCCCACTCGGTAGTATATGAAAGACTGCACAAACAATATTTTGTCACTGTGAGTCGGCAAAAAAATTACCCTCGGTCTTTCTATGGTTAATCACTCATTATGACAAACCTAATTGTAATGCATTTTACGTGGAAATTTTATTTCAAGGGTGTGCGCCTGTATATGAACTTTTTTTTAGACCTAGTTGGTTTTTATTATTTGAACCGAGATGAAACACAAGTATTCTATTGTTGTAACAGTTATTATAAAATATATCTTAAAATGATTGCTATTATTGATAGTAGTAGGCCTAAGACCTCCTAGTCACTTGTTTATTCAAACTTGTTACAGCCTTACAACAAGTTACTGTAGTCAAACCATTCCATCAGGTGATTATAAATTATTGTAATTATTTTAATGTTTTGTGTTTTGTTTTAATATCCAAAACCAAGTGCATTACTTATAAGAGTTCTTTTACTGATGCACTATTGCTAGAATTATTCAGGTGCATTTGCTGAAAAGTATGATTTGTGTCATGTAGCTAAAAGGATTTATATTACTCCATTGTATTATGTCACAGAACGGCGCCTTGGACGTATAACCATGATCTCGTAACAAAAACTATCACTTTATTTCCTTGTATCAAAATATACAAATTATCAAAACAGCCCTAGGACAGTGTGCAGTTTCCCGTTACAATAAAGCCTTACCTTCACATGTAAAACAAATCCTTTTTGCGATTCAACAATTGTGGGTTTCCATTTACTCTTCCCTTTGGAACACCTTACACCAGGTGGGAAAACATAAGCCAGTAAAAGCATCGAACAAATATCCCTGCAGTCTGAAAAATCCATTTATTTGTTAGTGGTTGCAGATTTATAAGAAGCAAACATTAGGCATTGTAATTAATAGTCTTAATTTGCAATAGTAAAAATGTGTTGCAGAACAGATGCCATTTAAGTATAACAGCTGTAGTGGATTTACCTGTAGGATGAAAATTGACACAAATAATGAATTTATTCTATACTGGGGAAATCACACCACAAGCCACAGTACTTACATATGCCACACATACATCGTTCAGACATTTTAATAAATTAAACCCAATTTTTATGGTGAGAGGACTACAAAACAGATATTTCACGGACTACAAAACAGATATTTCACAAAAAAACTTCGATTTTTTTATGATCACAATAGTTTCTTCTTACACTGTAGTTTTTAAGGTAAACTTTAGAAGGGAAAACCCTTTTCTGGGCATGCTTGCTATATATTTTTTGCAATCATTTATGTAAGCTGGAATACAATAAAAAATATCATTTACCTCCTGTTGCTTCATCGTTTCTTATCTGCAGTAATTCAACTAACTTTGAGTCCTTCTCACTCAAACGGCACAACACCTGCTCCACTACTGTCTCGAAGTTTTCATAAAGCAGCAGTCCATGTCCAGGAAATTAAGCTTCAAAGTCCTTCTCCAGCTGTATTAAGAGAACAAATTAATTGGATATGGGAAATGATTTTTTCATTATTCAAGAAGTTATTAAAGCTGGGCCCTAGTTGACATTTAATCATTCACCAAAACTAAAAAAATGGGTGACAACTAACAACACTTAGCCCATTAAAACAGAAATAGTGATAGGTCTAACCATTTAAATGTTATTTTTAGGGGAAATAAATTACTCTCTGGCTTAAATTGGAGCTATTGTACAGATAAAATAAACAAAAATTATTGTAGGCTAGCTGCTTAATATTGCTCATTATTAAGCTAAATACTTAGCACATGTTAACCTACTTTCCCTGTCCCTTGTTACATTCACTATCTGGGACCGCAAAACTCAAAACATTCAGAATTAAATGAAGAGCAAACATCAAACGAAACGGCGTTTTTTGGTTCTAGGGACCTAAAAATGAAAAAATAAAATGGTTACGGGCTTAGGTCTTACCATGCCGCCTACAATAATAACTTCTACCATATAGGGGAAATTCTCAAAAAAATTAATACAAATTTATAATGAAGATTTTTTTTTATAATCAGACTAAAATTAGAGTTGAAAATGTGTGCCCCTGAAAAAGTGTTAGACTTAAAGGGGACCCTGTTCAAATTTTCGCGCAAGTTTGACCCAGGCGTGGTCGTACCTTCTTTAGTACATAAATGGCAAAACATTTGTCATGGCTAATGGATCAAGAGCAATAATCAATGTGGCAGTGGAAATACAGTAGGCTGTTTTAAAAAAAGATACCAAGAACTCAATCACTTTTCTAACTCACCAATGTGTATCCAAGTGGCTGCCTGAGTATAGGCCACTCATTTATTATTTCCCTAACAGTCTTGCTTCCAGATGACTCTCCTCTCAAAGGTTGCGATGCAATCCAATGGTCAATGACTTCTGGCCAAGGTGTCTTAGAGTGCTTGAGCCATTCAGCATGCTGTTGCAGAATTTCTGTAAAATATTTTTAAAATTTTCAATTTAAATTTGGATTTCTCCCACTGTGCCAATCTATCTATGGGATTTCTGGAAACAAAATTGTAACTTATATTTCATGTCAGTTATAAGTTTCATATAAATAAGGCCGACACAATAGAAGTTTGGAAAAAATCTTTAGACCTAGAAACCAAGCTGAAGAAATCTTTTATCACCTGTTGTGTTTAAGATTCGATTAGAATAGAAAACTCAACTAAATAGTTATAGTAACAAAAACTAGCAAAGCTATCAAGCATGGCGGCTTCATAACAACTTATGACATTTAAAAAAATTAAAGACCCTTTGTCAAAGGCTTGTTTAAATATCCAATTTAGTTTTTTCCTCTACTTACTACCAATTGAAAGTAAAAGTGATGATTTTTAGTAAGATTGTGGTATTTGGTGTTAAAAAAAGAGGAGTTAAACGTTTTTCCCATAGAAAGCTGGGAGGCCTGATGGCAGGTAACTTTTACGGTCAGTACCCGATATTCTTGGTAACCAGAAATGAAATTTTCTCTATTTTTTGGCCGGTACCCAGGCAGGGAGGTGAACGCGATGGCGGTCTTTTGTCATCCTATTGGTCGATGTGTTTATTAATACACGCAGGGCGGGGCGAAGGCGGGAGTCTATGAGAGAAGAAGAGGTGGTAGGAAACAATAATACCAACCTAAGTGAATATTAAAAATAAAATCCCTTTGGGGGGAAATCTGAGTAATTCGTGGATTAAAATGCATAAACAATCGTCAATGCTATAATTAGCCAACATTTAATAATCCTGCTCCCTTATTAGATCGTTATTTATATAATTAATCCTGCAATAAGATTGTATTAGCTGTAATTATCTCCCGGTTCCTGTATTTTCACAAGTGAACAGTCGTACATAGCTGTATAGCTGTTAGCGCATTTCAATTTATGAAGGCTCTAATATTGTCTCCAAAATTTAATATTATTTGTTATTATACTCGCTATTTGTTATTATATTAAGTTTAGTCTTCAGGGACGATTGTGGTCTAAAAATGTAGGTAATTTTGTCATCTTTAAAAACATAGCGCATAGCTCATTATCATAGAACTTTTTTGTAGAATATAGATAAAACGTATTTGTAGATTCAACTGGTTGCGGTTTATTAATAGGCCACAAAAAATTTAACTTTCTTGTTTTTTTTAAGTAAGCCTGAATTGATAATTTAACCACCAAGTTTATTTAAAAGGAACAAAGCAACATACGTACCTCATTTTAGAAGATGATAATAACATCTGGCTTCATATTTTAGTCAAATTATACAAACAATTTTCATTTCAAAAATTCGCTATGGGGTTCAAACGTTCGTTGTGACCGACGTATTTTTTTCACATGGTTTGAATACTGTACTCGAATTATCTTCCCGCTTTACCAGATTTGCTTTACGAATCTTAGGCTGATGTCACACGCAGCTGTTGCGCGGTTTTTTGCCGCCCGCGAAGGAAAACCACATTACTTAAATGGAGGCGGGTGCCACACGCAGCGGTTGAAAACCGCTCGACATCAGCGGGAAAAACCGTCCAGTGTGACATCCCTTACTTCTTCCAGTTGTTTAAGGGAAATAAATGGAAATATTTCAAACCTTGATCATATGTTTTGTTACAAATGTGAATTCGAAAAAGTTCTCAGGTTACACCACAGATAGTAGCACTTTCGCTGGAATTTCAAAAGCCTCCTGTACCAAGGCTTTTAACGGGATATTTACCAAACTCTCAAAACTCACATCTAGAGAGTAATAGCTTTAATTTTATACCAATTATGTGTAGAAAAATTAATTTCTAGAGGTCGATATGCTCTGTACAAAATCCCAGAAATTCTTTTAATAATAGATTCTCGCAATAAAATTCGGCCACAACTTTTATTATAGTCTATTTCATAGCGCAGCTCGTCCCCTAATTTCTTAAAATCTGTAGCGAGAGAAGTTACCTTCAATTTACAAAGCTCCTGCCATTTTCGCATAATATGTTCATTTAGTAAAGTTTGGCCCCCAACTATTTATCAAAGTGTTGCCT
Source organism: Flexamia atlantica (assembly GCA_035578135.1). NCBI lineage: Eukaryota > Metazoa > Arthropoda > Insecta > Hemiptera > Cicadellidae > Flexamia > Flexamia atlantica. The sequence goes on along the minus strand of JAQJVK010000017.1, from coordinate 11,417,705 downwards.
TCATTTTACAAAGCTCGCCCCCATTCATTTTTAAAGCCATCTCACACCTTTGTTTAGTAAAGCTCAGGGCCCAATTATTTTAATTGAGGTATCGGGAGGGCATGGACAGCGCGAACCTACGGCTTCTTACGGAAAGGGGAGGTGATTAAGAGAAGAGAAAAGTGAGAGCAGGGGTTTGGAGGGAGTAGTGTGGGTGGAATGGGTAAGAGGTGGGCTGGAGCCGGGTTGCTATACTGTCATGGCGACCGGTGAAAGGGCCAGAGCCGGGTGCAAGTGCTTTTTTATAACATATAAAGGTTGGAGCCGGGTTGAAGAACACCCCCAAAATGATTTGAATTGGTTTGAAATGTAAGGAGCAGTTCTGTTCGTATCACTACCCTCAGCGTATTAGATAATTATAGATTTCCTGGATAGCCGTAAACCCCAAGAACTGCCATGGATTACAGTGTGATAGTGCATATCTAAAAGTAAAAATACCATTCTGACGGAGTGCTTAGATTTTATCAAATATTCACAACTCGCGAGCTGAAAAAATTAGGATAATATTTGTAAGTATAATGAAAATAATCATACTTAAAGCAATTTTTTTAATATATGCGACGGTATCTTTTAATATTGTCCTTTTAGCGAATTCGTCACACTGGCACAGTTTTTACATGGAAAAATTAAATTTGTATAAATGTGGTTAAAGCCATTGAATTCATGGTGTAAAGAAAAAAGATACTTTTTTCTTTACACTTACACTATGATTGAATTCACCTTGAAAAAAAAAAAACAAAAACAAATAACTTAGTGTTTTGAATTCCTGTCATATGTGCAGTTGTTACCGAGATATCGCCATCGATGTAAATAAATACAACATTTAATATGCCGGCTCGCGATACAGGGCCTGAGTTACCAATCCAGTGTACTTATTTACATCGATGGATATCGCTTGCGGAAAACACAGTACGTTGCCCCGATGTTGACCTTATGGGAAATAAATAAAACTAGGGGGCCCATGCGCAAATTGCGCATTTTAATATGGTTTCTGATGTGAGAAACTCATCTGCAGTTAGAATCAAGTGTATGGCTTCAAACTCAACTTTATTAATCAAATTCAGCTTTTCAATTGAAATTTAAAGGTCTCACCTAAATAAACAAAGGCCAAATTAGGATTTTAAGTTGATTTTACTTGGTTTAAGGCTCCATTTAAATGATTGATTGAAGCACTTGAAATTTTCTGAGCATGCAGATCTGCTGCAACGGGGCTATTTTATTTATTGTGCTATATAAAAGATTTTGGAGTCAAATATTTATATTGATTTGAATTTCTGTGTAAGAATGTTTACTTCTCGGTGATTTATTTTTTAAGGGCGCGAGATACCCTCTATGTTTGTTACCTTAATAATAGCGTATTAAAAATATTTGGGCGAGGGAAAAGAAGGAGGCATCTCACTTAGGCCTAATTTCAAGTGTTTAACCGCGGTATCTTTGTCGTAATTTGGTTATGTACTCGGTGGGGGGGGGGCATGGAACAAACGAGTTTAACACTGATTACATCGATCACAGAGAAACTACAGGAACTGTCACTTTTAACCGGTTAATCGGTACACCCAAACATCCGACCGGTTGATATAAATCAAACCATTGATTTTAAGTCAATGATCAAACTGAACAATACTAATAAACCGGTATAAAATGATCACCTACCGGTTTAAAAGTTTTTTCACTTTGCTTTAAGACCA